>JAVJIF010005643.1:0-173914 GCA_038442645.1 Agave tequilana
CTCCTATCGGCACATTTTCCCAGAATCTCTGAGGAGATCTACTTGTAATCTTTTTAAGAATACTTGTAATTTAGCTCCTCAAACTCTTTTTTGTAAGTTTTCCCCCTTTGCAAACATAATGGAAAACAATTGTAAAGAGTAGCTCCATATCCTTCCAGTTGCTTAAGCTCAGTGGAGCTCGTTTGGATGAACTACGAATGGCTTGATCCTCTGGGTAAGGTACGTAGGCAGACACACACAGGTGCAGCCCCCTTTCGAGTAGACATGTATTATGTTGAGTTCGGCTCAAATTTGAGAAATCTTTATTGAGGTGAAGAATTGTAGGGAGAGAGGAGATAAAAACTTGATAGTAGAGTTTTTTAACTCATCGAAAGAGATGGTGCAGAGATTGAAGTTCAGAAGAAGCGAGAACCCAGTCCAGAGCGTGCCAGAACAGAGGCCGGTGACTGCCCGGTCGACCGGCATGCACAATGTGCACTGGCAAGGAACCGTCAACCGAGGCGGTCGACCGACTGGCATGCATCATGTTTCTGTTGGCGACAGTCGACCGACCGATCGACTGAAGGAAGGAGTCGGTCGACCGACAGGCGAATCTGCTTCTCCTATTTGGATTCGGACTTCGTTTCTGAAAAGGAGTCAAATTCAATTGTGGTTTCCTAAAAACCTAGGATTTTCTGGCTATAAATAAAGGGGTAGAGCCCCTATGAATTGTATCTCTTGAAAAACCTGTAAGTGATTGTTGAATCAATAAGACCTCTCTCCCTTGCCCTGAGGACGTAGGTAAATTGCCGAACCTCATTAAATATTGTGTTTGATTTTCTAACTTGTTTATTTGTTCTTATCTTTGGGTACTTCTCTTGTGTAGCTCTCTCTGTTGCTTGGGGTTCCTCATTGGTTGTAGCCGACGTGCGCAACATCCTCATTCTGAAATATAGATCGTAGTAGTAAAGAATTGAATTTGAGGCTCTTTACAGCTCACTCTCATATTTTTTATCAGTGACTCAGACCTCACTGCATATCTGTGCTTGTTGAAAAGCACACTCTTTTCATGAAATTCCAAGAGATTCGGCACTGGGAGCCTAAATGTAGCATACTCATTTTATTGGAGATAGCCTAGATTACCAAATTGGTTGCAAGATAATTTTGCAGCCTCTGGAGGTCCAATGTCAATATCAGAGTCAACGAAAATGCTCACAAAAGCAAGAACAGAAAACAAAATTAGAGCATACAGGATTTAACGAGATTTGAAAAATTGTCTACATCCTCGGGACAGAAAAGAGAGAGGTCTTATTAATCAAATCACCAAATTGTAGGGAAGAGAGGAGGAGATGAAAGCTTGATGAAGTTTGTGGAATCCAACTTGGATTCGTACTTCGGTTCTAAAAAGGAGTCGGATCTAATTGGAGTTTCCTAACAGGTGGATTACTTCTCCTTTTATGATTTGGATTCCTTTTAGGATTTGGATTCCTTTTCTGAGTTGGGATCAAATCTAATTGGGGTTTCTTAAATCCCTAGGACTCTTTGGCTATAAATATGAGTTAGAGCCCTCATGAATTGTATCCCCTGAAAGTTCCCTCAAGTATCTCTCTGTATTAATTTGTATTGATTGTTGAATCAATAAAATCTCTCTCTCCCTTGCTCCGAAGACATAGGCAAATTATCGAACCTCGTTAAATACTGTGTTGATTACTTTTCTCTATTGTTCTCTGTTCTGGTCGTGTTGGGTACATCTCCGGCTGCATCAATCTCCCACCTGGTTGGTGGATTTCTCAGAGAGGTTGTTGTCCTGCGTACAATAATTGGTATCAGAGCATCCCAAGTTCGGTGTGGGATCGTGTGTTGATTTCAAGGGCATCAGTTGCTGTTTAGTGGAGATTGTGTGTCGATCTCAGAGCGACATTGGGACTGTTTGTGGGATCGTGTGTCGATCTCAAAACAGCATATAGATTGCTCGAGGAATCAATTTGGAGGAGTAGATTGCTTCAGAAACTCTCCGAGGGTTTCACGTGGAGGGTAAAGACCCTGCCTTTATCTAGTTTGTTTTATCTAACTCCGTTTGTTTTCCGCATTACTTTTAGAAATCAGTTGAGAAGATGGCTGGAGAAGGTACATCATCAGGAAAATTCATGAATGCACATCCGCTGAGGATTGATGTGGTAAAGTTCAATAGCATGAACAACTTCGGTATGTGGAGGTGTGAGGTAATGGATGCGCTGACGGCATCAAACCTCGAAAACACTCTACGGTTGGAGAAGAAGCACGCATCAACAACTGAAGAAGATTGGGACAAGATGAACCGTACGACGTGTGGCTTGATCAGGTCTTGTCTGACATAAGACATCAAGTATCATGTGTTACATGAGACATCTGCGAGGCAGTTGTGGGAGATCCTAGAGAAGAAGTATCTGACGAAAAGCATAGAATCGCGGTTGCAGTTGAAGAGTAAGCTTTATAGTTTTCAGATGCAAAGTGGATGCTCCATCAATGAACACTTGAATCTCTATGCGAGGCTTCTTACAGATCTAGTTAATGTGGATGTGGAGACCAATAAAGAGGATAAGGCGGTAATCCTATTGAATTCTCTTCCTAGGAAAGAGTATAAGACCTTTACTCTTACATTGATCAATGGAAGAAAATCTCTTAACTACAGTGAGGTGTCTGCTGCTCTTGTGAGTTATGAAGTAAGGAGACAGGACATATTGTCTTCTTCGGGGAACACAACAGTAGAGACATTGGCGGTAAGAGGAAGAAGTTCCAATAGAAAGGGAAGAGATGATCAGGGAAGATCAAAGTCCAGGTCAGGCTTCAGAGATCTGAAGAAGAATCAGTGCGCCTTGTGCAAGGAGCTAGGGCACTGGAAGTTAATTTTTCAAAGGCCAAAGGTAAGAAGATGGAGTCAAACACCGAGGCGAATCTCGCAAGGCGGATGGATCGGATTCAGACTCATCAGTATTCTCTCTCTCTCTCTCTGTTACTACTCCTATTATTGATTACTCAGATAAGGCTGAGTGGATCTTAGATACTGGAGTCACCTATCATGTGTGCCCGAACAGGGCCTGGTTTTATAGCTTTAAGAAGCTAGATGGATGTTACATGGTTATGGGTAATGATCATCTGTGTAATATAGAAGGGATGGGTACAGTCCGTATCAAAATGGAAGATGGAATAGTACGAGAATTGAAGGAGGTGAGGTATGTACCTCAACTCAAAAGGAATCTTATCTCTGTTGGTGCTTTGGAAGCATTGGATCTTGTGATATATATATACGAGATGGTGTTCTCAAGATGATCAAACGCTCAATGGTGGTGATGAAGGGCGTCCGCTGGGAAAATCTCTACTACTTAAAGGGTAGTACGGTTACAGGTCTGGTGGAGACTTCTAATTCTTCAGATATGGTTGCACAAAGGTCTGGCAGGTGAAGGTCGGACATGGAGGTGAAAAGTCTTTGCAAGCTCTTGCAAAGAAGGGATCATTAGAAGGTGCTGTTACCTACAACTTGGAGGGTGAACACAACGTTCTGGACAAGAAGAAGGTGAAATTCAGTACCAGTACTCACCGCTCAGAAGGTCTTCTTGATTGTTCACGAAAGCGTTTGAGAACCTGCTAAGACTGCATCGCTTGGAGGTCACAGGTACTTTATCTCTTTTATTGATAGTTTAGCTAGGCAATGTTGGATATATTCCTTGAGACAAAGGTGTGAAGCCCTAAATATGTTGTGAAGTGGAAAGAAAGAATGGAGAAGCAGACATGTAGGAAGATCAAGGAGCTACAGATTGGTCATGTTGAAAGAGACATGAACCAATTCTTATGATTTGGCCAGAACACTGGTATTGGTACTCACTTCACAGAAGGTATATATGGGTTGGCTAAGGAAATAAAATGTTCCTTACTGGAGAAGATTCGGTGCTTGTTGTCTAATGTAAAATTAGGCAAATCGTTTTGGGCTGAGGCGATTGTGTATGCTAGCTATCTCATAAATGGATCGATTGCGATAAGAGGTAAAACTCCATTAGAAATTTGGTCTAGGAAAGCTGCTCAAGATCATGGTTTACTGCGGGAATTTGAAAGTCCGACCTACTTCAGTGCCAAAGATGGCAAGGTGAATCCGCGAGTAAAGAAGTTTGTGTTTTTGGGTGTCAACAGAAATATGAAAGGCTACAGGTTATGGGACCCCGAAAACAAGAAGATCGTGTTGAGTCGGCATGTCACGTTTGATGAGACTTCAGTGTTGAAGCCTACTGTCTCTCAGCAGGTGGAGAGGACGAAGACCAAGAAAGTATCGCGGCGGGTGGAGGTTGATGCTACTCCACCATCTCCAGTTGGTTCGGTATTAGTGAAGACTTCACCAGATGTGACACCGGGTGGAGATCACGTAGCCAGGGTTGATACTGAACAGATTAAAGATATTGATCAGAATGTCAAATTATTTGTAGCCATTGGAACCAAGGTAAAACACGCACGTGGGTGAAGAAGCATGACTCTCAAGCTTGTGACCGCGACAAGCTCAAGTTGAAGGTCGTTGTTCTCCATGACGGTAGTGAGGAGGTTCATATGACTCAGCCAGATAAGTTCGCTGCTGAAGATTCAGGTACAGGTGCTTGAGCTTGATGGAGCTCATTGAAATGAATTACGGTTGGCTTGATCCCTTAAGCAAGGTACGTAGGCAGCCATAAAGGCGCAGCCACATTTAGTGATGCAACCTATATGAAGCTGTTTGGGTTCTCGAGAAACTGTTTGGGACTTCACGTAGAGGTGAAGCATTGTGATCTTGATGAACAGTTGATCTTCTGGTGAGAAGATGGTTAAGCTTGCAAAGGGGGTGTGCATCCAGTTGTTGAAGCCGATGATGGTGTTCAGTGTGCTCTAATCAGACTTGGTTGGACCGTCAGCTGAAGACATGTAGACTGAAAAGAGCCAGTCAATTGGAGAGTCAGTGTTGACTCATGATGAGTTTTTCGTGAGATCATGTAGTTGTTAAGTTGGAGACACATTCGGTGATCGACATGTATGGTATTTCTCCTAAGGTAAAGTGTAGGGAAGGCATGTGTGGTGCATCCTAGTTGATAGCTGAGCTAAAGGTTCCAAGATGAGATCGTGTGTCGATTTCGCCGAGATCGTGTGTCGATTTCGTCTAGAGCGCTCAAGCCGAGATCGTATGTCGATTTCGCCTGGTGATATATTGGAGTTCGTCAAAATTCGGCTCAGATTTGAGAAATCTTCACCGAGATGGAAATTGTAGGGAGAGAGAGGAGATGAAAGCCTGATGAAGCTTGTGGAATCCAACTTGGATTCGGACTTCATTTCTGAAAAGGAGTCGGATCCAATTGGAGTTTTCTAACAGGTGAATTACTTCTCCTTTTAAGATTTGGATTCCTTTTAGGATTTGGATTCCTTATCTGAGTTGGGATCAAATTCAATTGGGGTTTCCTAAATCCCTAAGACTCTTTGGCTATAAATATGGGTTAGAGCCCTCATGAATTGTATCCCCTGAAAGTTCCCTTAAGTATCCCTCTGTATTAGTTTGTATTGATTGTTGAATCAATAAAATCTCTCTCTCTCTTGCCCCGAGGACATAGGTAAATTGTCGAACCTCATTAAATATTGTGTTGATTGCTTTTCTCTATTGTTCTCTGTTCTGGTCGTGTTGGGTACATTTCCAACTGCATCAGTCTCTCACCTAGTTGGTGGATTCCTCAGAGAGCTTGTTGTCCTGTGCACAACACAAATACATGTTGCAAACAGAGTATCGAAACTCTAAATATATAGTCTCAGAAAAAGTCAATAGAAGAAAACCAAATCAGATCAAGAATCTCCTTAAAAAAGAAACTCGAATTGTATTCAAACTGTCAAATATAACTCGCGGTCTATGAAGTCTTCAAACTGCCCTTGATAGCTGCCCAACCTTTCTGTTGTGCGCTGACAACAACCACAAAGAGAAAACCCTAGATCTTAGATGCACGAAGAACAATACAATCCACAGTAAATAGCACACAAACCCAGAGAAAGAGCACAAAACAAATTTAACGAGGTTCGGCCTTATTGCCTACGTCCTCGGGGCAGGAGAAAGGGGATTTCTATTGATTTTGGTGAATCAATACAAGTTTTACAGCAATGGAGATCAAAAGAGCTCTCTCTCTCTTTTCTTTTCTCTCTCTACTTCAACCCTAGAAATTCATTAGCTCCTAAATACCCTTCAAATCAGCGCTCTCCCGAAGCAGCCCGACCCGACTGTCGGTCGACCGACCCTATGCACCGGTCGACCGGGCCTAACCGAAAGTTAGGCACTTTCAGTCGGTCGACCGGACGGTCGACCGCTCTCCTTCTGCGGTCGACCGGACTGGTCGACCGCTACTCCTGTGCATGTCTGCGTGCACGACGGTCGACCGTGCGGTCGACCATTCTGCTGCTTCTGCCGACGGTCGACCGGACCGGTCGACCGTGCGCCTGCTGTGCTGCTGTTTCTGCTGCTGCTAAATTTCTGAATCTGTCGAACTTCCTTGACTTCTTCCCTCTTCCTACAATTCTGCACCTCGGTGAAGATTTCTCCAAATCTGAGCCGAATTGACCATTGACCAGAAAGAGGCTGCACTAGTGAAGTTGCCTACGTACCCTGCCCAAGGGATCAAGCCATCCGTAGTTCATCCAAATGAGCTTCAAAAAGCTCAAGCTATATGAAGGACATGGAGTAAAGCCTTGCAATGTGCAAACTTGACTCCTGACACCACCTTTGTAAGCATGTCGGCGGGATTCTCCGATGTGTGAAATTTCAGCAGCTCAATATCACCCTCATCTAGAATCTCCCAAACAAAATAGAACCTAACGTCGATGTGCTTCGTCCGTGCATGATAGACCTGGTTCTTGGCTAAGTAAATAGCACTCATACTGTCACAGTTGATCTTCAGCAGATCCTGTTCCACTCCAAATCATCAAGCAGGGCTTGAAGCCAAATTGCCTCCTTCGTAGCCTCCGTCATGGCCATATACTCGGCCTCTGTGGTAGACAATGCGACGGTAGACTGTAGTGTGGAGCGCCAACTCACCGGTGCTTGAGAGAATGTAAAGACATACCCTGTTGTAGACCGACGCTTGTCAAGGTTACCAGCATAATCGAAATCTACATATCTGATACAATCTTACTTCCCTGTGGAGTCCTTCTCAAATACCAGACCTACATCAATGGTTCCTTTGATGTACCTTAAGATCCACTTCACTGCCTCCCAATGACCCTGTCCCGGATCATGCATATATCTACTGACCATAGAGACAGCTTGTGATTGATCTGGTCTCGTACACATCATAGCGTACATAAGACTACCGACTGCGCTAGCATATGGGACGTGAGTCATGTACTCACGTTCTTGACTATTCTTCGGAGACATCTTAGCAGATAACTTGAAATGAGGAACCATAGGTGAACTTACAGACTTCATATTCTTGCCGATGTTGAACCTCTGTAGTACCTTTTACAAATACCCCTTCTGCGTCAAGCTCACCCTGCCAACCCTTCGGTCTCTTGTGATTTCCATGCCTAGAACCTTCCTAGCTTCACAAGGGTCCTTCATCTCAAACTCTGAAGATAGATTCCTCTTCAGTGCATCAATTGCAGATCTAGACCTTGAAGCAATCAGCATATCATCTACATACAGAAGTAAATAGATATACTCCCCTGTTGGTAGCTTGTTGTAGTACACACATGGGTCATAGTGGCTGCGTGTGTACTTCTTCCCTCTGATGAAGCTGTCGAACCGCTTGTACCACTGTCTTGGAGACTGCTTTAGTCCATACAGCGACTTCTTCAGCTTACACACCATTTCTTCCTTCCCTGCAGTCTTGAACCCTGTTGGCTGAGTCATGTAGATCTCTTCATGTAGATCGCCGTGGAGAAAGGCGGTCTTTACATCGAGTTGATCAAGGTCCAACTCGTACTGTGCCACCAAAGCCAATAAAATACGAATTGACGAATGCTTTACAACAGGTGAGAATACCTCATTGTAGTCAATTCCTTCCCTCTGAGCATAGCCTTTTGCTACCAATCTGGCCTTGTAGCGCACTGAATCTTCTTTGAGAGATCCCTGCTTCTTAGTATACACCCACTTACAGCCTATAACCTTCTTCCCTTTGGGTAATGTCGTTCTTATAGAGAGACTTCATCTCTTCTTTCATGGCTTCTTTCCACATCCTAAACTCCGAACTGATTTCAGCTTCTCGGAAGGTGGATGGAATAGCCTCCTCAACGATCGGAAGTACATACGCCACGACCATGTCTGTAGTGAGCCAACCTGGTCTCCTTGTGGCTCTCCTTGGTCTTCCAACTGCAGTAGAGTCAGGAACATCATCCATAACCTATTTTTGACCCTCTTTATCATTAGTATCTTCTTCACCTGCTTGATCACTTCCCTATGTCACCCTAGGCATGATCCTCACCGATGCTGAACTCTCTAGAGATGGTGGATTTGCATCATTCTCCACCTGCTGCAATACCTCCTTGGTCTTGCTAGTCTCCACCTGCTAAGAGACCTTAGGCTTTAGTATAGAAGCCTCATCAAAACTGACATCCCTGCTGAGAAGAAACTTCTTGTCCGTTGGATCCCAAATTTTGAACCCTTTGATTCCCCTCTTGAAACCGACGAACACACCCTTCTTTGCTCTTGGGTCTAACTTATCATCTTTGACATGATAATAGGCTAGACAACCAAACCCTTAGCAAATCATAATCAGCAGCTGTTTTTTCCGATCAAGCCTCGAGAGGAGTTTCCCCTATCGTAGATGACGGCAACCTGTTTACAAGGTAGCATGCATACGCCAAAGCCTCAGCCCAGAAGTTCTTCGATAAACCGACATTGGACAACATACACCGGACCTTCTCTAGCAAAGTCCTATTCATCCTCTCTGCTACCCCATTCTGTTGCGGTGTCTCCCTCACTGTGAAGTGTCTCTCTATGCCCTCATCAAGACATAGCTGAAGGAAAGGATCGGACTTGTATTCTCCTCCATTATCAGAATGGAGGACCTTAATTTTCCTTCCCGTGCTTCTCTCCAAGTTCTTCTTCCACTTCACAAACAGTTCTAGGACTTCCCCTTTGTGTCTCATGGTATATACCCAGTAACGCCTAGAATAGTCATCAATAAACGGCACAAAGTAATGGTTACCTCCAATTGATGCAGTTTTGGTAGGTCCCCAGACATCAGTGTGAACATAGTCAAGAGTCCCCTCGGTGCAATGTGTTGCTGTGTCGAACTTCACCTTGGTCTTCTTCCTGATGATACAGTGTTCACAGAATTCCATCTTGCAGGTTCCGGCACCCTTCAATAACCCTTGTCTTGCAAGAGTTTGCAGCGACTTTTCTCCTGCATGTCCCAGCCTCATGTGCCACAGCCTGGTTGAGTCTTCATCTGAACCGGTAGAAGCCGCCACTTGCCCTGTCACAGTACTACCCTTCAGTAGTATAGATTGTTCCGGCGATCGGCCTTCAATACCACCATCGAGCCTTTGGTCATCTTCAGGACTCCTTTCTTAATTGACACCACAAGGCCCAATGACTCCAAAGCTCCAACAGAGATTAGGTTTCTCTTCAATTGAGGTACATACCTCACTTTCTTCAGTTCCCTCACTATCCCATCAAACATCCTGATTTGGATTGTACCTACACCCTCCATGATACATGGATGATCATCGCCCATAACGACTGAACACCTCTCCAGCTTCTCAAACCTAGAAAACCAATCCCGATTAGAGCATACATGGTATGTAGCATCATTATCCAAAATTCACTCATTTTCTCCTGAGTAGCCTACGATGGGAGTATTAACTGAGAATGAGAACACCGACGAGTCTGAGTCTGATCCATCTGCCTGTGAGTTCCTGCTCTAAGAACTAACCACCTTTGCAAGATTTGCCTCAGTCTTCGACTCCTTCTTCTTCCCGTTGAACTTTGGACAGTCCACTTTCCAGTGCCCTAATTCTCTGCAGAAGGCACACTGGTTTTTCTTCAGATCCCTAAAACCCGACCTGGACTTCGATCTTCCTCTTTCATCTTTGTCCTTCCGTGATGAACCCCTGCCTCTTACTGCTAGCGCCTCTGCTGATGAGCTTGACTGAGAAAGTTGTCTCTCCTTTCTCCTCGTCACATAATTTGCCAAAGCAGACGACACTTTATGATGGTCAAGTGTCTATCTCCCATTAATGAAGGTTAAGGTGAATGTCTCATACTCTTTCGCCGGGAAAGAGTTCAAGAGGATTACTGCCTTGTCTTCTTCATCTACCTTGACATCCACATTGACCAAATCCGTAAGAAGGTTCGTGTAGCGATTTATATGTTCATTCACGAGCATCCCTTCTTCATCTGAAACCCATACAGCTTGCTCTTCAGCTGCAATCTCGATTTGATACTCTTGGTCAGATATTTCTTTTCAAGGATCTCCCACAACTGCCTCGCAGATGTCTCGTGTAACATAAGATATTTGATGTCTTATGTTAGACACGATCTAATCAAGCCACACGCAGACCTGTTCATCTTCTTCCACTCTTCATCAGTGGTTGTACTTCGCTTCTTCTCCAGAAGTAGAGTATCCTCGAGGTTCGATGCATTTAGGGCATCCATAACCTCGCACCTTCACATCCTAAAATTGTTAGTGCCGTTAAACTTCACCACGTCAATCCTCGGATGAGGATTCATGGTCCTTACGATGTACTTTCTTCTGCCATCTATCTAACTAGATCCTCTATGTCTGCGAAAAACCAACTGGAGATAGATACACAACTTCAATAAAAAATTAGATTTTTACCTTCTCACGAAACTCTAGAATGAGTTTCTAACCAGATCTACTCCTCCAATGATTCCTTGAGCACTCCTTGCGTTGTTCTGAGATCGACACACGATCCCACGAACAAGACTACCGCTGATCTGAGATCGACACACGATCTCCACCAAATCAGCACACGATACCCTCCGAATCACAAGAAATCCCACGAAGAACCTGGGAAGCTCTGATACCACTTGTTGTGCGCTGACAATAACCACAAAGAGGAAACCCTAAATCTTAGATGCACAAAGAACAATACAATTCACAGTAAATAGCACACAAACCAAGAGAAAGAGCACAAAACAAATTTAACGAGGTTCGGCCTTATTGCCTACGTCCTCGGGGCAAGAGAAAGGGGATTTCTATTGATTTTGGTGAATCAATACAAGTTTTATAGCAATGGAGATCAAAAGAGCTCTATCTCTTTTCTTTTCTCTCTCTACTTCAACCCTAGAAATTCATTAGTTCCTAAATACCCTTCGAATCAGCGCTCTCCCGAAGCAGCCCGACCCGAATGTCGGTCGACCGGTCGGTCGACCGACCCTATGCACCGGTCGACCGGGCCGGTCGAATCGTGCCTAACCGAGAGTTAGGCACTTTCAGTCGGTCGACCGGACGGTCGACCGCTCTCCTTTTGCAGTCGACCGGACTGGTCGACCGCTACTCCTGTGCATGTCTGCGTGCACGATGGTCGACCGTTCTGCTGCTTCTGCTGACGGTCGACCGGACCGGTCGACTGTGCGCCTGCTGTGCTGCTGTTTTTGCTGCTGCTGAATTTCTGAATCTGTCGAACTTCCTTGACTTCCTCCCTCTTCCTACACTTTCTGGGTTGCTTCTCCGCTTGGAGTGAGTGAGAAAGACCTTCGTACTGCTTCTCCGAACTGATACCCCGAGTTGCTTTGTTCTCAATTCTAAAATCGATCCGCGTAATTGCTCTGTGTAAGACGGCAACTTGTCCTCTTGTGCACTGCCCAGTTCTTGCGACGGTTGTGCGACTGTCTAAAATGGGTGATGGGCTGATCTTCTGTAACACCTCTTGGCCATCTTCAAATATCAAATTCGTTGAATTAAAAACTCTATCTTTTAGATCTCCTCCCGCGGATATTCCAAACCAGTGGGAACCCCAAATAAATAATCTTTTATGATAATGTCATTGGATCCACCTTTAATGATACACATTGTTCTTGTGACCAGTGAACTTGTATTTTACAGTTCTCCGGGGACAAGCAAATTAAAAATTTGTGTTCCCAACAAATGGTTGTTTTGGGGAAGAGATGCGGTGGAATCTTTTTACAGTTCTCAGGGGACGAGCTAATTAAAAATTAATTAATCTAGTCTTTGAGATAACATTATGTATTAAAATGTATCCTTATGTTATGTTCGAAAATTGGGAAATAACTACTTGTATGAAACATCCAACCACTCGAGGAAAGCCCTTGTCTCTAGTCACTTGTATGTTTCACATGAACCAAAGGTCAAGAACCCAGTCTTTCTTGCATTAATACTAGGTATTATAATGTAGAATAATATTAAGTATTATGTAAAAATAGCCTGTGCATACTAATGAATCGTAACAATAACCTCCACGAAACTATAGTAGCCTTCATGTACAATCTTCGACCGCTATGAATAAGCCAGATTTCTGTATGAAACCAACATAAAAAGGACTGATTTTGGAATTAGCAATCCTTCTCTATGCTACGTTCAGCATCCTAACAAGCAAGACTTTGTTTAAATTTGAGATTCCTTTATCTGTTGGGATTTGGGTTGAACAAATAATCTCACATCGGTTAGACATAGAATGGTATAAAGATATGGGCTACTCCACCTAGAAGGCTAGTCTTCTGGGATGGTGCCCGAGTCCTTACAATTGGTATCAGAGTCATGCCCTGAACTTAGTCGTGTGTGTGGGTGACGTTCGATCCCCCAGGGCGCAGCAAAAGGCGCAGGTGTTGTCATCCAACACAGTGAAGAGGAATCACCTCGATTGAGCACATGATCTTCTCGGATGAGTAGTGAGGAAGATCGGCTTGTAGGGAGGCCCGAGCTCTTTGTTTGAGGAGGATAAAACCTGTTCAATTTTCAGGGCGCAAAAAGACACAATAAAGTGCCTGTAGAGCTAATTGAGCTCTCGAGATTGGCAGGGGAGCCCTGCTTCACGTAAGGCGTGTGCTGTAACACAGTGAAGAGGATCTCGTTCTCGATTGAGCATATGTCTTACAGGAGTGAAGATGAGCTTACAGGGAGACTCTTTATTCGAGAGGGGTTACAAGTGAGAAACTATTTTGTAAGTTGTAAGTTATAAAAAGTTTTGTGCAAAAGTAAGTTATCAAAATCAAGCCCAAACAGACAAGGGATCTAGATTCTTTTTGCAACAAAAAAAATTACTATAACATTGTCGGCAATCCCTATTTTTGCGGATCGCTTACAAACATGTCCATATATTGAGCTTGTCTACTTGTCCTCAAGAACAAGTTATAAGTGAGAAACTATTTTGCAAGTTGTAACTTATAAAAAAGTTTTGTGCAAAAGGAAGTTTTCAAGTGTTTGATTGACAATGTGAAAGTTCAATTGAGAAAATATATTGTCAATTATAATATTTGGTACAATTGTAATATAAAATTGAAAGTCAATTTTTATTGTTTGGTTGTTTGCTGACAAGATTTGCAAAACATGACACAAGTAAAAAAATTTAAGTAATTAAATTTAAAACAGAATCTTTACTTAATTAATATGTAAATAAAAAATTAATCTAATAAAAAATATTAATATAATAATAAAAAACATTAACTAAATATTTCAAGTAATTAAATTTAAACATAAGCAGTACTTAATTAATATGTAATTAGAGAAACATTAATCTAGTAATTAAATTTAATTGATGCTAACAATACAACTTTGTAAGATTTATTAATTTATTAACGTTAAACATATATTATCTTTTTTCCTCTTATTTCCCTATATGCTTTGCATAAACTTCATCATATTTTCTTTCGTTAATGTCGAGAGGATGATAGCGACATGTATATCACCAACATATTTTTAGCCCCCACGGAGGAAAAATCTTTCAGGGATATTGTATTTATAGAAAATAAAAAAACATGTTCGAAAATATATGTTCCACACACACCCATAGTCAACGTAGCCATACATGAACCTTCTCATATAAACACCAAAAAATTCATGTACGTATAACATGACACATAACCAAGATCTATAAAATTCTGTAAAACACATAACAAACACATTGCTGTACTCTCATCATAACACATAACACAAAAGACATTCATATAAACTAACACATAATAGATAAACAAATTTTACATAGGAGTTTTAAAAACTAATAGTAAAAACTAGGCTCACATAATTAGTTACACATCCAACATCGAATCTTCATTTACATCTCTACCTCTACCAAAGTGATAGCATGTACCTTGTGAAATTCCGGATCCATATTTCAATATCAATGATTAACAAAGAAGATACAAGTGAATATCTATCTAAAAAGATTTTTTCCCTCATGAGCTTTTCCAAAGATAAGTAGCAGGAGCAGAAAGAAGATCTCATGGACAAAACACATTCCTCACTGAGGACAATGCCATGCTTCTGAGGATGAGAAGGTCATCGAAACTCTCAGCTTCAACTCCTTCCTCAAGGTTGTAGCTGTACCTCTGGGACTCAGACTCATCCCCTATGAATCGCAAGAATGTTATGTAGCAAGGTGCCATTCCCACCAAAAACACCTCGAAATGCAGAAAGAAATATTGCCCAAAGCAACTGAAAACCTACGTGTAAGATACAAGTCAATATCAAGTTGTAAAGTAAATTGATGTTCTCACATGATCATCAGCATTACTATGCCAAGAGAACGGTTCAAATTAGTATTCGGTTCCAACACTATTAGGATGAATTTGACAGGATCATGATATGTACCAGATTTTGCCAGCATATTCACCATTTTCTAAAAGAAGTCAGTAACCCAAGCACAAGCTAGCTCATTTGATTAATTTTGGCCGAACCAAGATCTTGATTAAGGATCAGAGAATAAGATAACCAATATCGAAAACAACTCATATTGAATAGTCAATGTATACGTGCGCGATGCTCCTTTAGACATATAAAAAAATAATAAAATATTTCAAAAATTCATATGGTTATAGTTTTTATTTGGAGTTTGATTTGAAACACATGTGTTAGGATTGAGTAAACCGAGGAGGGGTACTCTCGAGCATATATATATATATATATATATATATATATATATATATATATATATATATATATATATATATATATATATATATATATTAGCAGCCAAGATTGGTTCCTCGATGGACTTGATAAGTAGGTGATGACAAGCCGAAATTGTGAATTGAGTGTACAAGTAACTGATATTTGTGAGATGTTATTATATGATGGTTGAATTCTAGTGACATAATCCTTATTGGATGATAAGTAGACTTATGTTCGCCGAAACAATGTATATATATATTTTGTATATCAGATCAGAGCAGCATATGTAGAGGAGACGTTACCGAAATTTTCGAGAAATTGGATATGATCAAGGTAATTTATTGATTAATAAGAGTTATCATGTTAATCGAGAATATTAAATACTAGAACGATTACAGATAACATTGACCATGGTCTACTGATTTTATGAAGTAGATTCGCGAGATAAAATTTTGACTACAGTTAATAATCCATTTTCAGCTTGTAGACTAGAGTGCATATCTGAGTACCAATTCACAGTAGTTTTGTGGTCTTTCCATTTTTTGTCTATTAACTCTTCATTTCAAATGCATGATTCAAAGCTGAAATTTGCAAGTAGAAACTGTAAGATTGATAAGATGGAGAATTGTAAAGTCTATAGACACGCAAATCAGGTCAATTTTGAATAACTAACAATTTTAGGAGGCCTCAGTTAACAGAACCAAGTCAATTTCTAATCTATCATCAATTATGTGGCAGAATCAAATTGCAAACAAAATTTTCGAAGAGAATTGAGAGCTAGAATCAGTACTTTAAGTTTAAAATTGTCCGATTACGACTCTTGATTTGAGAAATCACTACTGTCCCTCTTTCTCCGTAAGCCATTATGAGTTCTAAAGTTCAACCTTTATCACAGATTTTTCTATGGTGTCACTACGTCTTAAAAGGTGAAGCACCTGTTGGAAACAATATTAATTGCGTCTCTATGTTCATGTGATTGTAAGATTTTGTGCTGTGATCTCTTGGACTATAGACTGGACAGAATGATTTGCTGTTTGATCCATTAATTTATTGGTTTTTATCCTCGTAAACTTCGTCATTATTTTCTCCACAGTTAGCCTGCTGGCAACACCTCTCTCTCTCAGAAGAGAGGTTTCAGGTTCAGCCCCTGCAGTTATTGAATAGAGTATTTAATTAGGTATATAGACTGGCGGGTGACCTCCATCCCTTTTATAAATAAATAAATAAGAAAACTGTCTTTTCATCTTTAGGGTTCCCCTTTACTTGTGCATTGCTAATAAAATTTGCAAATTTTATAGATTTGTTGATTACTTGATTCTCCATCAATCATTTATCTACATAACGTGATCATATGATTTGATTTAAAAGGCCATTAACAATTGAACAAGTTTGGACACAGAACCAAAATAAATCATGTGACACCCCCCTCCTCCACTTCAAATACGGGACTAAAGTTCAATGTATAGAGAGAGGCTTCTTCTCTAAAAAACCATGAAAACTCATTTGAAAAATCTATGAAACCCACTGGAATTCTAGTCTTTCGTCTTCATATCCAACAAGTTCACTGTTGTCAAAAGTTTCCAATGTAAACCCTTAAACCATATGCATCTAATAATATTCCAACGAAAAAAAGATACTGATCACTTGAGTTTGAGATCTCTTTTTATGAAACAACTTCAAACTTTCAATCTTAGACTTGCTAGTCAATTCAAGTGTCAAACAAGTTAGAGTACCAGCAGTATGAGAGAGTTTTGGGTTAGCTCGAGGGGTCACGTGACCCCTTGACTCCCTCCAAAAGACAATAAGTATAATAAGAGTATTATAAGTGAATCATTGAAAATAGATGCATACGCATACATAATTGATTAGATTAGTATGGTATGCGAATAATTCGTAAATTATATGTGTATCTGAGCAGCAGAGGGTGGAGTGGGGTGCGAAGAGTTGCAATTTGAAAACGGACCGTGCCGCCTCTATTAATAAAAAAATAAAAGGAAAAAAACAGTAGGAGAGAGAATCAGCTAATCTGCCAGCAGTACAGATGATGTGTCATTATCCATGAATCACTTTGACCAGTTTGTCTCAATGATCAGGAGATCTATCGAACTGCAAACCCACATGCATATCTGGGAGCTTGAACACACTCGGCATCCAAGGGAATCAGCAATCTCTGCTGCATAGTTCTCACAGTTTTCGCAGTTGTTCTCTCTCTCTCTCTCTCTCTCTCTCTCTCTCTCTCTCTCTCTCTCTCGATGATACCTCCCCTAGATATATATATGCTACACATTTTAACAGATTCGAGATCTCATGCTAACTAATTCCTTTGAATAATATTTATACATGAACACAGCTAACTACTTAAGATTATCCCTTAATGGTCAAATATCTAATCGTCAAATATTCCTTTGAATAATATTTATGCATGCATTTTGATTACAAGATGCAGTCAAAAGTATAGAAATGAATACAGTAGTTGGCTAGAGAGAGTGGGGGGATCTTTAGGGGATTAATCAAGTTTCTATCCTAACTATACAGATTAATTAAGTAGCATTGGTTAGAATCCTATATTAGTTTCGCGCAGCTCTCATGGACAATCAAACAAGATGCAATCATATGTTTCTCTGTGGTCTTAGATATATTCCTGCTAGAAGTTTCCTCCGGACATATGTGGCGGGTGAGCTGTGCTTTGATTTTACCCAAAATCTGCTAGCGATTCTCATTCTAAGGTGTTCCGAGAGTCATCGGAATAGTTCATATTTGGTTAATAACTGCTTTTGTATCAGAATTGAAAATTCATCTGGGTGTTAATCAGAAATCTATTGAGAGTTGTCCCTTTGAAATTCAGAACTTATTTTGTTCGAGAAAAATTTGAACCTTTTAACCATTTGATCATCTCGGGGTAAAAATGTGAAAAATACTTTGGTGCTTCCATTTTATTAATAAACAAGAACATGCTCCGGGGGGGGGGGGGGGGGGGGGGGGGGGGGGGGGTGTTGTTGGTTATTCCTGCTCCTCGTTGCGTCTCCGTGCGAAGTTTGTCTGGTTGCATATCTCATTATCCGAAGCACCTGAAACAAAAGAAATGGCCATGTGAGTGAGACTGAGTGAGGGTGGGAGGTAGTGACGCTTTCTTTAGCTTACATTTTTCTTTCAGCTGCAGCAGCAGAACTGAGAACAAGGACCAACCAACAATCAACCCACCATCTCATTTTCAATGTGTGATGCAGACATGGGACCTTATTCTGCTCTCCAAACTTTTCATGTTACTTGGCAGGTGATTGGTCCTCTCCAATCTCAATACAAAAGATCTACACAGCACAACATGCATGTTCACTGGAGCAGAGATGATAGTTTTTCACAATCATATGCCCACTATATTTACTTTTGTACAACATTTTGGGGATTTTATTTTTCCATTTATTGGGGGAGAGCTCACAGTTAGCTTGTTACCTAGGGTGCATGCTTGCTTGCTCATAACTTTAAAGTTCACAACTTAGAGGTACAATTCATGTAATCACAATCTATATATTTGATGAAGGATAAAACTGTCAGAATATAAATGTAATACCATCAATTCTCACTGCAACTTTAAAATTTTAGTGTCTTAAGTGTTAAATCCTACCGGGCACGCATATAAAAAAGAGGTAGATTTAAAAAATATCACTGCACAAAAGCACGCTCGACCTATAGAGACGTGTTAGAATATAAATATACTTCAGAGTTTTAGTCCAGTGATATTGACTTTAATAAAAGCTACGTACTTAAACAGTAAGATGTTATTGGACTTGGTAGGCTGACTCAAGCATGGGCTGAACCTAAGCCCAAGCTCAACTGTAATACCTTCAATCATCACCACAACTTCAGAATTTTAATGCAACGGCGTGCACTTTAATAAAAACTATATATACGTACAATATAAGATATTATTGGACTTGGTGGGATGACTCAAGCTTGGGCCGGACTTGAGCCCAAACCCAATTGGGACTTGGCCTTGCCCAAGCGGCCGACCTAGTCTTAATCCTAGTCCTAGTCAAGATCGGATTAGGGAGCGTCAAATAAGAACCGTTGAATCTCATCTACAGTTGATCTTTGATGAAAGATTAGAAGTAATCTACTATAGATAAGACTACGGTCAGCCTCCTCAATATAAGGAGGTCAATGCCTCTCTATTCATCCTATGCAATGCTATATGCGTTAAGATTTGTGCAAACAAATAGTCTAACATTAGCTAAATAAGGGGATGGTCTTGAATATATAAAGATTTGGTGTACTCCACCTAGAAGGCTAGTCGTTTGGGATGGTACCCGAGTTCTTACAAATGGTAGCAGAGTCACACTCCAAATTAGTTATGTGTGAAAAATCCCCCAAGAGTGGATGGCGTAGTCCCAAGCGCATGCGCAAGCACAGTGCAGCGCAGCGAAAAAGCGCAGGCACAGGTACAGGTGCAGTGAAAGGCACAGTGCAGTGCAGTGCAGCGAAAAAAAACACAGGGCAGCGAAAAAGCGCAGGCACAGGTACAGGTGCAGTGAAAGGCACAGTGCAGTGTAATACAACGAAAAGAGTATAGGCACAAGTGCAAATGAAAAAAACACAGTGCAATGTAGCGCAACGATTAAGACGCAAGTCCGGACTCTTTGTTTGAGGGGGACTGTTAAGATTTGTGCAAACAAATAGTCCCACATTGGCTAGACAAGGAGATGGTCCTGAGTATACAAGGATTTAGGCTACTCCACCTAAAAGGTTAGTCTTTTGAAATGTACCGCGAGTCCTTACAATATGCATGCAACTATTCCCTCCCTTCCTTCTCGCCTGCAACGTCTTGGCCGTCAACGTTGTTGTTTAGGATTGTGAAGATTCGTTGTAATTCCCTCCACCATCAAAACGTGAGTCTTTTTCGTGGAGAAATCCCTCTCCGACGGTAAGATATGCTTCTGCAAACGGTGTCTTTACAATAATATGATTATGCATGTGCAGATATACATAATTATTACAGATATTGTTTAATTTTTTGCTCATTTTGCTAGGATTGAATTTGTGGTCTATTGAATACGGCTGCAGTTGTACGCAAGAGCTACAATCCATTTTTCAGATTGTTCTCATACTGTGACCATGAATCACAACGGACATTCGTTGCCTGTAAGTAATTTTTATCTGTGTTTTGAACAAAAAATATTGTGCCAGTAAAGAACTTGCAGTAATGTGTGCACAAATGGGTCATGGCAGGCTAAAAAGTATTGTGCCTGGAAAAAAAAACCATGCCCCTAACCCTATTCAGACACTACTTTTAGCCTATTTATCAGCTCAAACCCTAAGGCTCTTACTCTATTTTATTCTGAGATCAAAACTGACTTATGGACCAAATCATATATGCTGGGTTCAAGCTCATGTCACACCATTGTCAATTCTCTACACTTACATTAAGCTATGCAACACTTGGTGATACAAATAATAATAAATATATATCAAAACATAATAATTTTAACTTATTAAAAATTGTAATATTATCCTGCATTTAAATTTGAGTACAATGCAGAAACGTACCATAAGAGAAGGATTGTCTCTGGAACCACATGCAGTGTGGTTGATGACTGAGATTAATCAATGGTCCTTGGGCACAAGGCTTTGATTACATGGACCCATTTGCATCTGAATGCCATGGGTGCGGGCCAATGGGTGCCGGATCTGCGGGTTACACCCGACAATAGAGGTTTGCATTACTTGGTTGACAGTGAATTAAGCACAATTCATGACCCACCCCATCTACCCACCTACGCGCACACACAGACCCACAAAACAAATCAGGGCTTGTTTGACTTATGAGCTGTAATTTATTTTTAAGTTATAGCTTCAGAGTTCATTGGTTAATCAAACTATAGTTTAGAAAACTGCACTAAGAGATTTGCAAACTTTTAGAGCAAACTATTGTGGATTAGTGGCAGAAATTGTGATGTAACACCATATAAGCATCTCTTGTGTGTTTAAGGGGCGGCTTGATGGTCTTCAAAGAAGATAAAGAGATGTGACCTATGTGAAAAAAGGATGTTGAATGGTTTAGAGAGATAGTTTGCTCTTTCTGATTTCTATGTTCTTTTGTTCATAGTAAATTTCTTTCCATCGTGTGCTCTATGGATGTAAGCTGAGATTGGACGGTCGAATCATGTATTCTTCTTCTAGCGTTTGTTTGTATGGTTTTACTCTATTCACTTGTTTTTGTGGATCTTAAAGCGTGTTGAAATCCGGTAAAAATTATTAATCCAGGAGGATAATATTCTCAACATACTATGGTAAGCTTCCAAGGCCCCCATTGCAAACTGTAAGGCCCATGTGAAAAGATCAGCTAAAGCTCCTTTCTTTTCCTGCAGGTTGCCAAGCTCTGGTGATGGGAGAATCAAGAACCAACGTCCTACACGATCACATGTTCAATTCAAAGGGGTGACGCAAACAAGAGTCCTTTTGGTCTCCAAGCTTTCCATGCATCTTTTCCAACTCAACTCAAAAAGCCTAAAAGCATGTTGGGACAATAGCAAATCAAGATTGCATGGATGATGAGAGCGTGCCCTAGTCCTTGCTCTCATCATAGTCATGTATGTCAAACGAAAGAAAAAGGAAAGAAGAATACTCCCAAGTTTAAAAAAAAAAAAAAAGTTCTAAAAAAAATCCTATTGATGGGATGAGTTAGGGTGGTCTTAGCTCTAGCATGTTGATGAACAGTACTGTATTAATGAGGACAAAATAAAGGATTTTAGCTAGATTGCCTTCAGCTACCCGAAGAGAATTGATCAGCGTTTCTCACGAAGCTTGTAGGTCATTTCCCCTACTATCAAATCTAGCTACTCACAATGAGTTTAATTAAAATGAACTCTAGCTAGCTATAACAGGCACATGATTAGCTTAATTTGCTTATGTGAGCAGCTGGATTAACAAAATTCTAGAATTAACATATTATTTAACTAACCTCACAGCTGATGAGAAAGTAAACTAACTCTAGTTTTGTCTTGATAACAGTGAGCTAGCATAGGTGTGAGTGGTCATTGGCCAATCTCCTTTTGAGAATGAGCATGGATACTACGTCTAGGACTCATCTAGCCATTCATGACCCTCCTTCTGATTATTAAATTCAAGTTAATAGATTAGTTAATGTTTGAGATGAAAAGATTCTTTTAACTGCAACAAGGCACATGAGTTGCTCTCTAATTGATACAGTGATGGGAACATCAAAGAAGATGAGTCATTACAACTCCCAAGATATAATCAAGAAGAGCAGTGGTTCTCACACCTCAGGCTCACCGACTAAGAGTTAGATGATGTGCCATAAACTCCGTAACGACTGAAAAAGGAGAGTAAGTGTCAATTGTAACACAATGATATTCACTCCTACTTGAGTTCAATTGATTTAAATAAACAAAACAAAACGAAAAGGACAAATAAATAACAAAAGAAGAAAAAAAATTTCTTTATTACAGAACCTTGTAGACCTTGATATTAATTAGGATTTCTCAAAAAATTTCTGAGTAGACTTTCTTTAACCCTAGCTTTAACATAAGGACCATGGACAGGTAAAGATAAAGAAATCTATGGTTAATATATATCCTCACACATGACCTGTAAAAATTGAGGGGGTAATTTAACAAACCCTAACCCTAGCATTCCTTTTAGATACTTTCAGATGGAAAAACCCTAGTAGTCTTAAAAAAAATTACGACCAAAAGAGGAAAAGACAAAACAAATGGGAGGTGCATCGGTGTGAGGAGCCAACCACAAGCTACACTCCACATCCAGTTACACTAGTGGGGAATCAAGTTCCCAAGTTCATGATTGAAACACAACTCCCTAACATCCCTCCACCCTAAAACAAGCCAAAGTAACAACCATATAAAAATCCATTAGCATATGCTTGAGAGAATAAAAAATGGAAAAAGAAAGGCTCTTCCACATGAATCCTTTCCATTATAATTTATCACAATCACAGTGTACAAGGAATGTGAGAGAGAGGTGAAAGCTGAGAGCTGAAAGAAAGAGGAAATAAGCCTAGGGAATGTGCGCAGTGGGTGGTGGGAGAGTTGGGAAGTCGGCTAAAGTGTGTTCCCTCCCCTCTCATCTTCACATGTTCATGTTCATTTCCATTTCATCTAGTGGAAGATGCTTGCTTGGCCCTATATTTTAAGGGTATGACATGCACCTTTTTCATGATGAAGATATGAGAGGGGGGTAAGGTGGGGTGGTGCCAAATTGAGCTTCTTTGGGTCAGTTGCCCATGTTAGGACCTGAATGTGCGCATGTGAGTCATGTTAGAACCTGAATGTGTGCATGTGGGTACACTTGAAAAGCTTGGTAAAAGCCATGCATTCTTTTCAAAGATGGATCATGAGAGATGGCGGTTAAAAGAGATGGGCATATGACAAAACCCGTGTGTGTTGGGTGTTTTGTGTGTGTGTGTGTTGTTTTGGTGTTTTTTTTTTTTTTGGTGGGTGTGGGGGGAGGGGGGGTCATGCTTTTAGCCAATTATGGAACCTAAAGGTCACTTTAGTGATCATATCCTTTGATTTTGAATAGGCATCTTACACCCAAAAAAAAAAAAAAAATTGGGCTTTGGATCATTACATTATCCATTTTAGATAATAGAATAAATTACAAAAAACACCCTAAAATTTTAACAACTTCAAATAAATATTTATTATGAAAAAATTCTACAAATAAGCACTTTTAACGTAGTTACACTTAACAATCTATTTTACAGATCTAACCAATAATAAAAACAAGATTCAATTTTGAAAAAACATTTCCTATGTCTTTAAAAGCTTGGAAACAAGTTAAGCTAGAAATTGTTGTGTTATGTCTTATTTTCAAGTTGATAAAGATAAGGAGGGTCAAAATTTTAATCCAATAGGTGCTTGGATTAATAGAGAGAAGGAGACTTCTCTTCTTCTTTTTGGACATAAGTCATAATCGTAATTGAACCTGAGACTCCAAACATACTCTCATTTTTTTACCAGTGAGTAAGGCCTCACTAACTAAAAAAAAAAAGAATTTGATAAGGAGATGAATTTAAAGACTAAGAGAGAGAAAAGACAAAAAAAGAAATATGTATTTTATTATGAGAGAACTAAAAAGGTGGGGCACCAACTGAGCATTTCTCGAGAAGTATTACACTTCGTTTCTTTGTGGGAAGTCGTAAGTTCAAATTTCCTCAGTCGCGGTGGCCGAGAGAATTTTTGAGCTAAATTTGCTTGATGCACTAAGAGGTGTATTATGTAACGGATCGACTTTACAGTGCACGGAGGCCACTAGGCTCGACTAATAGTTCTGGAGGCTCCCTCACGACGCATGAAGGCTACACATGGTGGCTACTAGCAGTTTCACGGAGGTTAGTGTTGCGATTCCTAAGTTGCACCAGGTGTTTCTTTCTCTTTCCTTTCCTCAACATGGCAGGGTTTCTTTCACCACTTCAGATTATGATGTAAACATATGGGTCTTTGTTATGGATTGTGAACCCCACTGATAATCTCAACATATCGGGATCGATAACCTCAAACACACAAGATAAAGAATCACACAACTAAGGATAAGATAAAAGGTTTACGTGGTTCGACCTGTAAGGACTTGGGGTATAATCCAAAAAAGTTAACCTATTAGGTGGAATAGCTCAAATTCTTATACACCCAAGACCATTCCCCTGTCTCGTTGATGTGGGATTATTTATGCGGCATCCAACTCAACAATCCTCCTTGAACAACCTTGTAAGCTCATATTTTTTCACAACTGGAAGACCATATTGCTCCATCGAGGTCACAACTCTTTCTCTGCGTGGAGGGACAGGTCACGCATTATGTGAAGCAACACTGCAGCTTGTTAACTCCTCTTCACCGCCTGAGAAGCGGCCCACCACCAAATCCTCGCAAGCCCGACTAGCCCTCACAGGAGCCCACCAATGCGCCCTTTTGCACATTTGGGGGATTGAACATCGCGCCCACACACAAGTAAGCTCGAGGCATAGCTTTGATACCACTTGTAAGGACTTAGGCACCTTCCCAAAAGGTTAACTATTAGTAGAGTAGCCCAAATTCTTATATACCCAAGGTCATCCCCATGTCTAGGCAATGTGGGATTATTTGTTCGACATCCAACTCAACACGACTGTCCAATCTTCAGTTTACATTCACATAGCATAAATATGAAATTTATTATGAGAAAGGAACAATGACAAGAATATAGGAGACTCAAGTTTCTCTTCACTCTCCCTCTCTCTCTTCTCGCAGTTTCACCTCTCTTCAAAGCCTCCTCTTATTCAACCTTTGAGAGATTATATATAGTGCTATGAAGAAACCCTAGCACTATCCAACACTTAATGATAGTCCACATCATTAAGTTATTCTTGTCTTGATCTAGCTGACCCAAGTTAAATATGAACTCCCATGATCTAATCCGATTAAACTGACACAAAGCCACCCTGGTACAAAGGAAGTCAGATGCATAAACTAGATACCAGTCACAAATCCCTCCTTTCTCAGAAAAATAAAACATAAAAAATGGGGTTCGTGGAATATGATAAAAGATCTCATCAATTATTCTAATTCTCATGAATTAGTTAAGGACCAGATTTCTTTTCAACATAACTTTACAAAGAGGATGTTACTTGAGTTTTTGTAATGAAGACTTTTAGAAGTCAAAAAATAGAAAGAGAAATGGGATCTAAAGGTGAGAAAGATGAAGAAAATTCTTCTAATCTTATTTTGAGTTTCCATGGTTAAGATGAATACTCTATTGTAACCATAATAATAATAATAAAAATCTTTCATTTTTGTCCTAGTGAACGTTTGGGTTCAAGTGTACCACATAAATCCTCTATTCTACAATTATGTCTTGATTTTTTTAAAGTTCTCCTTTTTTAAATTTTTTTCAATTGCCACTAAGGATTGATCCAATTTAATGCTTGTGCTGCATTAAATCCAAGTGTGAGATGCCACTATTTTCACAACAATAATCTTGTTCACTCTTTATCTCATGAAGGTTATTTGGCCACATGGCGTTTTCAAGAATCTAAAGATAATTGTTAAAACATACTATTATAATTTTATTTAGGAGTTTCTATATTTATAATTTCTATATTAGATAATTGTATGCCTTGATATTCTCGAACATTGTCCTCATGCCATTTTTTTTTTCAAATTCTTATAACAAAGAAGCTATTGGTTTAGAAATTAGACACTAAATGATGCGTTTTCTCCAACATAAATCTTATTTGTCTTGAATTGCATATGAAAAAATAGAAAGTATAAATAATCGTTCAAGTGCATAACTAAAATGTAGGTGAGGATAGACTTGTGTCATTTCATAAGGATTCGAGTCCGATCTTCCCACTCAAATACAACTCTCTGATATTCGAATACAAGATCCACTCCATTGAAGTTGATCTATATTATTTCAAGTATTTATAATCCGAAAATCAAATGTTTTGAATACTTTTTGCTCATCCATCAAGCAGCGCAAAATGGATGGTTGAAAGTAGTGAGTTAGATCTATGTTTTTAGACAAACAAATTCTTGATCTTGCCTTTTGATCATGATCTAAATATTTAAAAACCCGTACAAATCAATTTTTGTTAGGTTTCAAATGTTTACGCTGTTAAACTAACCAGCTCACTATTTAAGCCGTATGTTTTTCTCCTACTTGATGCATGAGTAAAAAGTATTCAAAACACTTGATTTTGGTTTATAGATACTTGAAATAATATATATCAATTTCAACAGAGTGGATCTTGTATTCGAATATCAAATGTTGATATTTGAGTGAAAAAGATTCAGGCTCAAATCCTTCTAAAATAACACAAGTCTACCACACTGATAAAGAGAATACTAAACATCTCTTTGAATTTGCTCAACAAAATTAAAATAATACATAAAGGCTGCAATAAGACAGCCCTTGGTAGCAAGACACACTAGCAACATTTGACGTTTTCCAAACACACATTGTGCAAATGCAAATCATTATGAGCTAGCTCCAAACAACCAATTGAGTGTAGTCCTCTTTCACTAAATAATAGAGATTTTTCTATTTTTAACTACCCCAATTTTCATCACTCAAACTCCATGGGAATGAACCTTTTCTTTGGACAGAGAGAATGTTTTGTTGACGTAGCATAATCAATATCTTAAAAAGAATCAAAATGTTTGAAATGTTTTTTTTTTTTTTTGGGTTGTCAAAAATGCCTAAGAAACAAGATAATAGACTGACAAGTAATGATAAAATGTCTATTAAAAAACATTCATATAGCATTGCAAAGGCTACAATCTTAACAACTAATGACTCCCTAATCCTCAATGTCGGTTGTGTGACTTTCATGAGCTGTTGAGCACCGCTCCTCGCTCGATGGTCACCGAATCAAAGTGCGCTGTTGACATATTTACATTAATATAAATTTAACCATCACGATCCAGATTATACAGTGAATTCTGACATGTAGTGGTTAACTCAAAAGAAAAAAAAAAAAAAATTTCTAATGATTTCCTAAAACCTAGCACTTCCAAACTCACAATGAAGACTGAAGAGGTGGCAAACAGTGAACAAGACAAGTGATAGGACTATCTGGGGGGCCCATGATGAAAATGGTCTCTGATTGCGTGCTAGCTGGACTAATATTATTTGTGGTCCTCCGCCAGTCTGTTTCAAAGGTCGGGTGACACTAAAGACTTGGACCCCTTCAGTCTTTAGTGAAGGGAGGCAGAAGCATTCAATAAGTGGCTGTTGTTGGCTCAAGCATTAGACCCCCACAAAAGCTCATGATTTCGGGCTACTCCCAAATGAATGAGGACAACACTTTTTTTCGACAATGTTGGAAAGGGATTTTCTCTGCTACTTCTCCTTTGGTCCCCTGTTTTAAATTTTATTCTCTCTCTTTTTAGTTAGTTTTTTAAGTTCATGGAGGAGTGAGAGATCCCTGACTAGAGAGAGAAATAAGTGGGAGCTGCCAACTGTTTCTGAGTAAAGCAAAATAACCATAGAGAAACTAGCCAGGAGTCTGACACTCATAATTTATATAAATTAAATAAGGAGATAGACTTGTGTAGTTTCAGACCCAAATCCTTCTCATCCAAATATCAATGTCCGATATTCAAATACAAGATCTACTTCATTGAAGTTGATTTATATTATTTAAAATAACTAAAAATTAAAAATCAAATGTTTTAAATATTTTTTGCCGATCCACCAAGCAGCGCAAAATGAATAGCTGAAAGTAGTGAGTTGGTTAGATCAATGTCTTTAGACATACAAATCCCCGATCTGATCATTTGATCATGATTTAAAAACTCTTACAAGCCAATTTTTGCTAGGTTTCAAATGTTATACACTGTTAAACTAACCAACTCACTATTTAGGCTGTCCATTTTTTTTCCTAATCGATGCATGGGCAAAAAAAAATTAAAATACTTGATTTTTTGTTTATAAATACTTGAAATAGTATATGTCAACTACAACGGAGTGGATCTTTTATTCGGATGATGTATGACTGTACTTGAGTGGGAAGAATTCGGACTCGAATCCTTCTGGAGTTATACAAGTGTATCTCATAAATAACGGCAGGAAGAGAGAGGAAAAACTATCAGTTGCTTCTAGAGCACCTAATATGGAGCAGAGAGTTTTCCTAAGTTGGCCCACCGATAAGGCTCTGAATTTGCTCCCCAGAAGTCACAGGATCAAATCCCTTCAGGCAGATATTTATGATGTGTGTGTACGTAGATTTAAGGGGTAACCTCCCGTTTGCCTCTCAAATATGAGTTGTTTATTTTTCTCATCGCGCGCGGTGAGAAACTTCTGATGAGCAAAAAAAAAATTTCCTCAAACATGGCTTTCTCGAGCTCAAAGTCAAGTTTCACATGGTTGGACCACCCGACCTATTTTTATGGCCAGAGTCAGGTTTTTTTTGTGACGAAACCGGAAGATCACTAATTGTTCCTACTCTTTGTGGGAGAGAGGAGATAGAGGAGATGGAGAGATGGAAGAAGATAGCACAGAGATCAGACGACAAAGGAATAAGGAACGGCGCATGGAGTAGGCCAAAAGTGCTCCCGGTCGACCTCCCGGTCGACCGGTGGAGGAGCCGGTCGACCGGAGTGCACGAGTGTGCACAGGTTGGAGCGGTTGACCGGCCCCGGTCGACCTACTGAAGTAGCCTCGCTCTCGGGTAGGTGCGGTCGACCGGGCCGGTCGACCGACAGATGCGGCTGGAGTTTCCTTTTAGGATTCGAATTCCTTTTCTAGTTGGGATTGAATCCAACCTGGGTTCCATAAATCCAGGGACTCTGTGGCTATAAATAGAGGCTAGAGGCCTCATGTATTGTATCCCTGAAAATCCCTAAGAGAAATCCCTTACCTCCCTCAAGAATTCTCTCTTGTAATAGTTGTATTGATTGTTGAATCAATAAGATCTCTTTCTCCCTTTCCCTGAGGACGTAGGCACGTTGGCCGAACCTCGTTAAATTTGTGCGTTATTTGCTTTTCTCTATTGATGGTTGTTCCTGCTGCGTTGATTGTTTCTCCGGCTGAATCGAGTCTCCGTCAGGAGGGTGAATTCCTCAAGATTAAGTGGTGGTTGTTGTGTCTCTTCTTCCGCGAACCGCTGCGCATAACGAGTGGGTGTCTGGGGGGAACAACAAGTGGTATCAGAGCATCCCAGGTTTGACGTGGGATCATCTGTTGATTCAAGGGCATCAGTAGCTGTTTAGCGGAGATCGTGTGTCGATCTCAGAGCAGCGTGTGAAGATTGCTCGAGGAATCAAGTTGGTGGAGTAGATTGCTTCAGAAACTCTTCGAGGGTTTCGCGTGGAGGTAAAAATCCTGTCTTTATCTAGTTTATTTTATCTAACTCCGTTTGTTTTCACATTGGTTTGAGGAATCAGTTGAGAAGATGGCTGGAGAAAGTACATCAGTGAAATCCATGTATCCACATCCAAGGATTGATGTGGTGAAGTTCAACAGGACGAACAACTTTGGTATGTGGAGGTGTGAGGTTATGGATGCGCTGACAGCATCAAATCTCGAAGACACTCTACGGTTGGAGAAGAAGCGCGCATCAACGACGAAAGAAGATTGGGACAAGATGAACCGTTCGGCGTGCGGCTTGATCCGATCTTATCTGACACAAGACATCAAGTATCAGGTGTTGCATGAGACATCTGCGAGACAGCTGTGGGAGATCCTGAAAAGGAAGTATCTGACGAAGAGCATAGAATCGCGATTGCAGTTGAAGGGTAAGCTCTATGGGTTTCAGATGCAAAGAGGATGCTCCGTCAACGAACACTTGAACCGGTACGCGAAGCTTCTTATAGATCTAGTTAATGTGGATGTAGATACTAGTGAAGAGGATAAGGCAGTAATTCTTTTGAACTCTCTTCCTAGGAAAGAGTATGAGGCCTTTACTCTTACTTTTCTCAATGGTAGACAATTCCTTAGCTACGATGAGATGTTTGCTGCACTTGTGAGTTATGAAGTAAGGAGACAGGACCGACGGTCTTCTTCGGGAAGCACAACAGCAGAGACATTGGAGGTAAGAGACAGAAGTTCCAATTGGAAGGGAAGAGATGATCGGGGGAGATCAAAGTCCAGATTAGGCTTCAGAAATCTGAAGAAGAATCAGTGTGCCTTGTGTAAGGAACTAGGACACTGGAAAGCTGAATGCCCGAAGGCCAAAGGTAAGAAGGTGGAGTCTAGGACTGAGGCAAATCTCGCAAAGGTGGTCAGTACTCAAGGCAGTACCTCACAAGCAGATGGATCAGACTCGGACTCATCGGTATTCACTCTCTCTGTTACTAACCTTACTGTTTGTAACTCAGATAATGCTGAGTGGATCTTGGATAGCGGAGCCATCTATCATGTGTACCCGAATAGGGCTTGGTTTTCAAGCTTTAAGAAGCTGGATGGATGTTACACGGTCATGAGGGATGACCATCCGTGTAATATAGAAGGGATGGGTACAGTCCGTATCAAGATGGATGATGGGATAGTACAAGAATTGAAGGAGGTGAGGTATGTACCTCAACTCAAAAGGAATCTTATCTTTATTGATGCTTTGGAAGCATTGGGTCTGGTGATATCTGTTCGAGATGGTATTCTCAAGATGATCAAAGGCTCGATGGTGGTGATGAAGGGCGTCCGCCGGGACAATCTCTACTACTTAAAGGGTAGTACGGTTACAGGTCAGGTGGAGACTTCTAACTCTTCAGATGATGGTTGCACGGAGGTCTGGTAGGTGAAAGTCGGACATGGAGGTGAAAGGTCTTTGCAAGCTCCTGCAAAGAAGGGATCAATGGAAGGTGCTGCTACCTGCAAGTTGGAAGGTGAACACAGCGTTCTGGACAAGAAGAAGGTGAAATTCAGCACCAGCACTCACCGCTCAGAAGGTCTTCTTGATTGTGTTCACGTAAGCGTTTGGGGACCTGCTAAGACGGCATCGCTTGGAGGTCACAGGTACTTTGTCTCTTTTGTTGACAGTTTATCTAGGCATTGTTGGATATATCCCATGAGACAAAGGAGTGAAGCGCTAGATATGTTGGTGAAGTGGAGAGGAAGATGGAGAAGCAGATTGGTAGGAAGATCAAAGAGCTGCAGATTGGTAATGTTGAAAGAGACATGGACCAATTCCTACGATTTGGTCAGAACACAGGTATTGCTACTCACTTCACAACAGGCATACATGGGTTAGCTAAGGAAGTAAACCATTCTTGCTGAAAAAGATTCGGTGGTTGTTGTCTAATGCAGGATTAGACAAATCATTTTGGGCTGAGGCAATTGTGTATGCTAGCCATCTCATGAATAGATCGACTGCGATAGGAGGTAAAGCTCCATTGAAAATTTGGTCTGGGAAAGCTGCTCAAGATCATGGTTTGCTGCAGGAGTTTGGAAGTCCGGCCTACTTCAGTGCCAAAAGTGGCGAGGTGAATCCGCGAGCAAAGAGGTTTGTGTTTTTGGGTGTCAAAAGGAATGGCTACAGGTTGTGGGACCCGAAAACAAGAAGATCGTGTTGAGTAAGCATGTCACATTTGGAGAGACTTCATTGTTGAAGTCCACCGTCTCTCAGCAGGTGGAGAGGACGGAGACTAAGAAAGTATCGCAGCGGGTGGAGGTTGATGCTACTCCACCATCTCCAGTTGATTTTGCATCAGAGAAGACTTCACCGGATGTGATACCGGGTGGAGATCCTGTAGCCAAGGTTGATGCTGAACAGGTTGAAGACATTGTTGAGGATGTCGAGTTGTTTGCAGCCATTGGAACCAAGGTAAAATCACGCTTGTGGGTAAAGAGGCATGAATCTCAAGCTTGTGATCGCGACAAGCTCAAGTTGAAGGCCGTTGTTCTCCATGATGGTCGTGAGGAGGTTCATATGACTCAGCCAGATAGGTTCGCTGCTACAGATTTAGGTACAAGTGCTTGAGCTTGATGGAGCTCATTTGAATGAACTATGGTTCGCTTGATCCTTTGGGCAAGATACGTAGGCAGCCGTAAAGGCGCAGCCATTTGGTGATGCAACCCATATGAAGCTGTTTGGGTTCTCGAGAAGCTGATTGGAACTTCACGTAAAGGTGAAGAGTTATGGCCGATTGGAGCTTCACGTAGAGGTGGAGAGGCTTCACATAGAGGTGGAGTGTTGTGGCCGATTAGACTTCACGTAGAGGTGAAGAGTTAGACTTCACGTAGAGGTAAGGTGTTGTGATCTCGATGAACAGATTGATCTTCTGGTGAGAAGATGTTGAGCTTACATAAGGAGTGGTGTGCATCCAGTTGTTGAAGCCGATGATGGTGTTCGGTGTGCTCTACGCAGACTTGGTTGGACCGTTAACTGAAGACATGCAGACTAGATAGAGCTAGTCAGTTGGAGAGTCAGTGTTGGCTCATGATGACTTCTTCGTGAGGTCGTGAAGTTACAGAGTAAGAGCCACGTTCGGTGTTCGGCATGTATGGAAGTTCTCCTAAGGTGAAGTGTAGGGAATACATGTGTGGTGCATTCAAGTGGATAGCTGAGCTACAGATTCCAAGCCGAGATCGTGTGTCGATTTCGTCCGTGCACGCAAGCCGAGATCGTGTGTCGATTTCGCGGGTGATAGACTGGGGTACGTCGGAGATCGGCTCAGATTTGAAAATCTTCACCGAGGTAGAGAATTGTGGGAGAGAGGAGATAGAGGAGATGGAGGAGATGAAAGAAGATAGCACAGAGATCGAACGACAAAGGAACAAGGAACGGCGCATAGAGCTGGCCAAAAGTGCTTTCGGTTGACCTCCCGGTCGACCGGTGGAGGAGGCCGGTCGACCGCCCGGTCGACCGGAGTACACGAGTGTGCACAGGTTGGAGCAGTCGACCGGCCCCGGTCGACCGACTGAAGTAGCCTCGCTCTCGGGTAGGCGCGGTCGACCGGCCGGTCGACCGACAGACGCGGCTGGAGTTTCCTTTTAGGATTCGAATTCCTTTTCAGGTTGGGATTGAATCCAACCTAGGTTTCCATAAATCCAGGGACTCTGTTGCTATAAATAGGGGCTAGATGCCTCATGTATTGTATCCCTGAAAATCTCAAAGAGAAATCCCTTGCCTCCCTCAAGAATTCTCTCTTGTAATAGTTGTATTGATTGTTGAATCAATAAGATCTCTCTCTCCCTTGCCCCGAAGACGTAGGCACGTTGGCCGAACCACGTTAAATTTGTGCGTTGTTTGCTTTTCTCTATTGATGGTTGTTCTGTTGCGTTGATTGTTTCTCCGGCTGAATCGAGTCTCCGCCAGGAGGGTGGATTCCTCAAGATCAAGTGGTGGTTGTTGTGCCTCTTCTTCTGCGAACCGCTGCGCACAACAAGTGGGTGTCAGGGGGGCACAACACTCTTCTTTATGGGGATTTTGTTTCTCACAATTAGGTCAACTTCTTATGCTTGTAGGCAAGTTTCGTATGGCAAAATCTAACTTCAGCATTTTTCAGACACATCCACCCACCCACACACACACACCCAAAACCCCCTCAAAAAATGAAAAAAAAAAAAAACAGAATTAAAAAAATGTAGTTGGTATTATAAAACTAAAGAAAATTTAGAGAAATGAGAAGAGAAAATCAAGAGAAATTATTCTCAATTTTGGTATTTTTCATTCATCTTTGTAGCCTCTATTTATAGGCAAATATAAACATAGGTTAAGAAGAAGAAGGTGAAGAAGTATGATACATTTACAACATAGATTACAAAGAAGAAGATGGAGAGATCATCCACAGTAACATTTGTCTTAATAAGCACCTTTTTCCTAACATTTTAATGCTTTAGGAAGGTGATGGGGGAGTAAGTATTCATGTTAGATACTATACATTATACTATGCCTATTAGTATGTATACACATATGTGTGTATAAGAAATGAATACAACCTCATGCTTGTTGACTTTGCCACCATCCCCCTCACCATGCTTGTGGGTACTTGTACCTCATGGAGGGGGGAGGCATGGAGCCTTACTTATAGGGTAAGGTATAGGAGTAAAGTGATGGGGTTAGGGAGGGACACTTGTCATATTATTATGGAAAGATTGGAGTATAAATAGGAGGGGATGAAGAGAACAAACTCATTTGGCAACACCCTCTCTCTCTCTTCATCCTAACTCCACAAAGCTCCTCTCTTTCTCCCCTTTGCTGCAGCAAAAAGTAGCAGTAGCATGAAAAGCAGCAGCAGCAGGAAAACCAGCAGCAGCAGCCCTCTTTTTCCCCCATTTCTTCTTGACAAAAACACTCTTTCTCCCTCTCGTTCCCCCAGAAACTCCCTTACTTCCATATACAAGAAAAGGCTTCCTTTTCATGTTCTAACTCCTCCAAAAACCCAATAGAACGAGCTAAAGTGGTGATCTAACATCACCATAAAAAGGGATTTCTTGAAGACAAGGTTGATTTAGAACGAGTTAGGGGGAGTGATATTGGTTGAAGGTAAGCAAACTTAAGAATTCTACCCCTCTTGTGCTCTTTAGCTATAAACTAATTATGGTATTGTTATGGCCTTATAGACTCCATCATAGCGGGAGATCAAGCTTGATAATGAGTTAACCGCTTCAAAGAGTGAGTAGAACATCCGAACCTTAGTAAAATAGTAGGAGTGCAAAACTTGAAATAAAGTGGGAAAATTTCTAAGTTATGAATGGATGTGAAAATGATTGATGAGGCTTGTGTATAGTTTATATGCTTTGTGTGTACATTATAAACAATCCTATGGTGTTATATTGTGGTTGCACCTATGTATGCTTACATTATGCATGATCGACACGTTAGTGTATGCATAGTAGTCTAACACATGCCTCTTAAAAGGAAATAGTTTTATGAATGAACATCATACTTGACTTCATGAATATATTTGGCTACACATATATTGGAATGATATAACATGTTAGTTATCCTGAAAAGGCTTGCATGTTGTTAGTGGTTACTCATACATGTTAATGTCTTTTTAATATTGGCATGATGTGAAGTAGAATCAAGTGAATCCTTTATGTCATTATTGTCTCATGGATCCTCGCATGTGGTTATTACATAAAGGATATGATATTTATATGTTATGATACGTGGTAAACGTATCGGAGGAAGGGACCGGGTTGAACCGGAGGTGACGAAGGGGAGAATAATACGTAGTAAACGTATTGGAGGAAGGGACTGGGTTGAACCAGAGGTGACGAAGGGAGAATAATACGTGATAAACATATCGGAGGAAGGTGTAAGATCACCTAGAGGGGGGGTGAATAGGTGATGGCTAATCTAATGGTCACTTATGAACAAATAATGCGGAATTAAAACTAAGTTGACCAAATTAAACTTCTTTTAATTAAACACTTATGTATAACACAAGAGTGTTGCCGAATTCCCTTGCGAGGCTCTGGACAAGCTCCTCTAGATTCCCCTGAATGGGTTGAGGTGCCGCGTTGGCTCTCTTGGTTGAATACTAGTGTTAACAAGCAATCCCACGCAAGTATATAACAATATAAGCACAAGGGTATATCAAGCATGTATAAGATGAACACAATAAATTGAATGCAAGATATAAAATAGAGACAAAAAGAGAAAGAGAGCAAGAGTGAGCAATCTCAAACACAAAGGGTTTGTTTCGAGGTTCGAGCACACTTGCTCTACATCCCCGCCTTCGACACACGAAGGATTTTCACTATGCACGATCCAACCGGATCTCTCCTTGGTGCCGCAACACCTACAAGCCCTCGGACTCCCAAGTCCCTTACACACCACAAGCCCACCGGCTCGTCGAGGCCGCACCTCAAGCTACAAGTCCTCACTAGGACCCAACAACACCAAGTCCTCACTAGGACCCGAAACAAACCGCGAACACAACCGTCCGCCTTCTCAAAGAACAAAGATGAACTTTGGTGATCACAACTCTTGATCACCTAAAATCCTCTCACAATAACACTCCTATAAAATGAATAGCTCAATGGATGCTCAAGTGTTGTGTGAGAAAGCAAGGAAAGAATCTTTGGTGAAAAACACAAGAAAATCTCTTTTACACTCTTTGATAAAACTCTCCTTTTAATTGGAAGTATTGACTCTAATTTTGTGGAGAAAAACCCTTCAGAAAGACTGGGAAAAACTAGCTCTAAGGTCTCCAAAAATCTTGGCTTAAAACAATGACAAACCCCCTTTTATAGAGGCCAGAAAAATCTGACCGTTGGGCTCTGTCAGAGCTACCGGTCGACCGGTCCGGTCGACCGGCAACGGTCAAAAATCCGACCGTTGCAGCCTCCGGTCGACCGGCCCGGTCGACCGAGCAACTGGAGAAGAGAGTAAACTCTCTGTCGGTCGACCGGTCCGGTCGACCGATACTTCCCGAGAGCAAAGCTCTCTGAAGCGGTCGACCGGCCCGGTCGACCGATCTCCAGTGCACACTGGCGTGCACGTTGTGCACGTCCGGTCGACCGACCCGGTCGACCGGCCTCTGTCAGTTCTGAAAAATCAGAACTGGCAGAACCAGAAAATTGGGATTAAGGATTGGTCTTTTGGCTTAATAAAATCCCAGAAATTCACAGTAAATCCAGAAAAATAGTTTCAATCAAATAAAAACTGTTTTTCTAAAAATATGTTTTTCTAAACTTGTTTTTCCATAACTTCACAAAATACAAAAACAAGATATTTTGAACTTATAAAGCAAGTGTGTATGGATATGATCCACCACACAATCAAGATGAAATATCTAGTTTTTGACATAAAGCACTAAACTTGTTTTGGTTAAAGGATATGTATATAAGAAATTACCAAAACCCAAAGTAGATATTTTGTCATAAGGAAAATCTCATCAAATACAAAAACAAGATATACTTTTAAAGCATAGTGTGTATGGATATGATCCACTACACAAATAACATGAATATCTAGTTTTTGACATAAGGCTCTAAACATGGTTTTGGATATAAGATATGTATACATGAATACCAAAAACCAAATTGTATTTTATCACAAATGAAAATCTTTTATGAAAAACATTCTATCAAGAGTTCTATCAAGAGTGTGTGTGTGATATAGACTTGAGCAATCCACCAATCTATTCTATCCTTTACATTTTTATCTAAAACAAATAAAAATCTTATACCTAGACACAAGTCTTCAACTTCTTGAAGTCTTCCCTTGAAGGCTTCTCATCTTCTTGACTTGGTCCAAATGCAATCCACCGAGCTCATCTCTAGATGTGTTCTTGATGCATAGGCTCGTGAATCAACCGGTGCTAGCTTCCAACTTGTCTTTAAAACCTTTGTTGAAGCTCCACACCTACTAAGATCTTGATAAAGAATCTGTCACTAATTAAACACAAGATCATTAGTAAACAACTTCATGAGTTGATCATCATCAAAACTAGGGTGATAGGCCTTTGGGCCAACAATCTCCCCCTTTTTGATGATGACAAAACTCATGACGTTATATATGCATGGATTAAAGTAAAGCTTCAAAGAAGCTCCCCCTAACTCATGCATACAAAATAAATAATAAATATGATCATGAAGCACATGAATATGGATGCAAATATGGAGATGCAACAAGCATAAATCAAAATCTTTTTACTCCTATTTGCATAAATCAAAACACATATGCATAAATACAAATCTTAATTCCCTTAAGTAAGAAGGACAAATACTTCTCCCCCTTAAGCAAGGAAATCATGCATATATATCAAAATAAAAACACAAATACTTCTCCCCTTTTTGTCAATCATCAACAAAGGGTTCAAAGTAAAATCAAATCAACAAATTTTCTCCCCCTTTATGTCAAAAATAAAGAAGTCAAGGAGGGGCAATACAAATCAAAAATTTGAATTTTTCTCATCAAAACAAAATCATTAATTCTATTTATCAAAACAAATTTTGAATTTTCTCTTGATATCAAATAAAAAATATTGATACCATTTTAAAATCTAATGCATAAGCTTGAAAAATAAGATTTGAATTAAGCTTAGCATTAACAACACATGAAGAATTCGAACTAGTTAAATGAGAGTGTTTAACAACTAGTACGAAATCCTTCTATCAAGGAATAAATCTAAGGATTTTCATGAAATAGCAATGAAACACAAAACACTCAAACACTCTAATCTATAAAGTCCAAATAGTTTCAAAAGAAGTGAGTGTACTAATGTTATGTGAAACATGGCATCATGAAAATGGCAATAAGGTACAATATTCCTTAGAAAATCATAAACATCAAAATCATCTCACATTTTTTTTTATTAAATCATTGAAAACAAAATCTATATGTCAAGATATATGTATGTTTTGACAATACATGAAATATACATACATATCTCTTAAACTCAAGTGAGTCTATATGAATGGATTTGCATGAAGGCAAAAGACTCAAGAGTTATACATGTATATTTTAAGGTTGGCAAAATACACATATACATGAAATAAAAGGCACATGATCATAAATCAAATCCAAAAGGTGAACATAAGTTTAAATATGTATGAATCATCAAAACTAAGCAATACAAGTACATTTCAAGGGTTCAAATAAGCATTTAAGCACACTTACTAATAGATCTTTTTGAGGCCCATGATATGTTCAAGTATAAATCCTAGTGTTGACAAAAACTAACATATAAACTAATATTCAAATCATGAAGTATTAAATTTTAAGAAAAATTGAATCATGTGACAATCTCAAAAACTATTTGAAGAATACATAACTAGTATAAATTATTTTTGAAAACTAGTTAAAGATCCTTCAAATATGTCAAATCATATGTTTTTTCATGAATGAGACTAAGTACATAAAAATCCAAGCACTCATAGTCCATAAAGCTCATAAATATATTTTTGAATAAAAGATGAGTGTTCAAAGGTTATGTAAATAGCATTTCATGAAAGTAGTCATTCAAGCTCAAAAAGATCATAAATCACATTTTGTTTTACACATGTTTTAATCTTTAATACAAATCAAAACATGAAAAATCATCAATTTTTTATTATTTATTTAAAATACTAATCTTCATGGTATATGTATGATTTATCCAATTCTAACAATATGCATACATATCCCAAATCTAAAAGAGTCCAATATATATTGCATGAAGGCAAATGACTCAAGGGTATACATGTATATTTATTAGATTTGAATTAAACACACATATACATGAAGTAAAATCAAAGATAGGCATAACAAGTATAAATGACCGAATCATCAAAACTACCCTATACACATGCATATAGTGGATACAAATAAGCATGAAGTCCAAATATATATGAGTCAATTGTAGTTCACTATACATATATGTATAAATGCAAGTTTTGACGCATTCTACATTTAAGCATGTAAATGCCACGTGAAGCACATAAAATCTTAAAACATGAACATGCTATGAATGATATTATGAAAATAAAAGCATGTACATAAATAAAATAGGAGTTTAGAAATTGTTACCAACTCCAAAGCTCCTAGCATGGTGGTTGATCCACCAAAGCTCCTTGATAGCGATGCAACCCAAAAGTATATCCATCATGTCCAAGTGCATCCACTACCAGGTACCAAATCTCTCACGTTTTGAGAGATTCCTCACCTACATCAAATACACAAGGTGGGGATTTTGGTACCCATATTTTTTGGGTCCTTTGGGGTTAGCTTTATTATAAGGAACCCAAAATCCTTTAGACATAGCAAAATATAAGTTATGCTTCTTATCAAAACAATATTTTACTAAATGGCCTTTGCGACCACAATGTGTACAAGTGTACACCCTATCATGATGCTTATGAGTGTGATTGTGATCGTGATGTGCAACATAAGCATGAGCATGATGTGTATGTGCATGAGCATGGGGAACTTGTTTCTTTTGAAACAAAGATTCCAACTTAGAATGATTGAATGCACATGAGCTCAAATTAGAGCTCAAATTATCAATTTTATTTTTCAAATTTTTAATCTCATTTGATCAATGTGAGCATGAGAAGCATGATGAGATATATGATCATTTTTCTTTTTCTTTTGTGAAACAAAATCCTTTTCTTTTTCACAAAATTTTCTTTTTAAAGATTTATTTTCTTGAAAAACAACTTCTTTTTGTTTTTCCACCAAATCAATCTTATTTTTCAAAAACATATTTCCTTCACATAAACATTCAATTTAGACATTAAGGAAATATTCTCATTTTTCAAATCTTCATTCTCTTTTTCTAAACATGCAAGTTTATTTCTAAAAGAATCATTTTCTACATGCATGCAATCAAAATTCTTTTTCAAATTCTTGTTATCTTTTTCTAAGCATGCAATGTTATTTCTATATGAGTCATGTTCCTTATGCATGCAAGCAATGTCCTTTTTCAAATTTTTATTTCCTTTTTAATCATGTCATATTTCTCAAGAATTGTTTGGCAAAATGAAGTGAACTCATCATATGACATGTCCTCATCATCGGATTCGGAGTTTACCTCAAGGGGGTTATCCCTTGGACCATATAGCATACGTTGGAGATGTCCCTTTCAACGTCCGAATCGCTCCCCGCATAGTATAGATCTTTCTCGCCAAGGGAGATGAGGGTGTTCCATACTACAAAAGCCGATTCAATGTTAGAAACCTAGATAAATAGTCATTATTTAGGGTACATTTAAGAGCATGAAGGGCTTTAGCATTAGCCTCAATATTCTTACCATCTATACAATATGCATTATTAGTAGTGGCAAGATAGACATGAATTCCTAAGGCCTTGAGGTACAATGACATCTTAACCTTCCAAGTTTGGATGTTAAGAATATCAAAGGTGGGTGGTGACATAAAGTCCATGGTGTGTGTACAAATAAAGTGATTAGCCTAAAAAGAGGATCTTTAACTCTTAGGTTGTTAGACTCAATATCAAGAGCACTAGCTCTGATACCAATTGTAAGATCACCTAGAGGGGGGTGAATAGGTGATGGCTAATCTAATGGTCACTTATGAACAAATAATGCGGAATTAAAACTAAGTTGACAAATTAAACTTCTTTTAATTAAACACTTATGTATAACACAAGAGTATTGCCGAATTCTCCTTGCGAGGCTCTGGACAAGCTCCTCTAGATTCCCCTTGAATGGGTTGAGGTGCCGCGTTGGCTCTCTTGGTTGAATACTAGTGTTAACAATCAATCCCACGCAAGTATATAACAATATAAGTACAAGGGTATATCAAGCATGTATAAGATGAACACAATAAATTGAATGCAAGATATAAAATAGAGACAAAAAGAGAAAGAGAGCAAGAGTGAGCAATCTCAAACACAAAGGGTTTGTTTCGAGGTTCGAGCACACTTGCTCTACATCCCCGCCTTCGACACACGAAGGATTTCCACTATGCACGATCCAACGGATCTCTCCTTGGTGCCGCAACACCTACAAGCCCTCGGACTCCCAAGTCCCTTACACACCACAAGCCCACCGGCTCGTCGAGGCCGCACCTCAAGCTACAAGTCCTCACTAGGACCCAACAACACCAAGTCCTCACTAGGACCCGAAACAAACCGCGAACACAACCGTCCGCCTTCTCAAAGAACAAAGATGAACTTTGGTGATCACAACTCTTGATCACCTAAAATCCTCTCACAATAACACTCCTATAGAATGAATAGCTCAATGGATGCTCAAGTGTTTGTGTGAGAAAGCAAGGAAAGAATCTTTGGTGAAAAACACAAGAAAATCTCTTTTACACTCTTTGATAAAACTCTCCTTTTAATTGGAAGTATTGACTCTAATTTTGTGGAGAAAAACCCTTCAGAAAGACTGGGAAAAACTAGCTCTAAGGTCTCCAAAAATCTTGGCTTAAAACAATGACAAAACCCCTTTTATAGAGGCCAGAAAAATCTGACCGTTGGGCTCTGTCAGAGCTACCGGTCGACCGGCAACGGTCAAAAATCCGACCGTTGCAGCCTCCGGTCGACCGGCCCGGTCGACCGAGCAACTGGAGAAGAGAGTAAACTCTCTGTCGGTCGACCGGTCCGGTCGACCGATACTTCCCGAGAGCAAAGCTCTCTGAAGCGGTCGACCGGCCCGGTCGACCGATCTCCAGTGCACACTGGCGTGCACGTTGTGCACGTCCGGTCGACCGACCCGGTCGACCGGCCTCTGTCAGTTCTGAAAAATCAGAACTGGCAGAACCAGAAAATTGGGATTAAGGATTGGTCTTTTGGCTTAATAAAATCCCAGAAATTCACAGTAAATCCAGAAAAATAGTTTCAATCAAATAAAAACTGTTTTTCTAAAAATATGTTTTTCTAAAACTTGTTTTTCCATAACTTCACAAAATACAAAAACAAGATATTTTGAACTTATAAAGCAAAGTGTGTATGGATATGATCCACCACACAATCAAGATGAAATATCTAGTTTTTGACATAAAGCACTAAACTTGTTTTGGTTAAAGGATATGTATATAAGAAATTACCAAAACCCAAAGTAGATATTTTGTCATAAGGAAAATCTCATCAAATACAAAAACAAGATATACTTTTAAAGCATAGTGTGTATGGATATGATCCACTACACAAATAACATGAATATCTAGTTTTTGACATAAGGCTCTAAACATGGTTTGGATATAAGATATGTATACATGAATACCAAAAACCAAATTGTATTTTATCACAAATGAAAATCTTTTATGAAAAATATTCTATCAAGAGTTCTATCAAGAGTGTGTGTGTGATATAGACTTGAGCATCCACCAATCTATTCTATCCTTTACATTTTTATCTAAAACAAATAAAAATCTTATACCTAGACACAAGTCTTCAACTTCTTGAAGTCTTCCCTTGAAGGCTTCTCATCTTCTTGACTTGGTCCAAATGCAATCCACCGAGCTCATCTCTAGATGTGTTCTTGATGCATAGGCTCGTGAATCAACCGGTGCTAGCTTCCAACTTGTCTTTAAAACCTTTGTTGAAGCTCCACACCTACTAAGATCTTGATAAAGAATCTGTCACTAATTAAACACAAGATCATTAGTAAACATAACTTCATGAGTTGATCATCATCAAAACTAGGGTGATAGGCCTTTGGGCCAACAGAAGGGACCGGGTTGAACCGGAGGTGATCGAAGGGAGATTATATTTTATGTTGATCTTGTATGCATGTTGAGATTATATTTTATGATGATCATGTATGCATGTTGAGATCATATTTCATGTTGATCATGTATGCATGTTGAGATCATATTTCATGTTGATTATGTATGCATGTTGCGATTATGTTTTATGTTGATCATGTATGTATGTTGCCATTATATTCTATATTGGTCATGCATGTTAATATGGTTAAGTTAGAAATTGTATGTTAAAACTATAAAGCGTTGATATTTCAGACTCTAAGATAAGTCGACTTGCCTAGGCAATTTCACGAGTATTAGTCGACTATCCACGGGGCTAAGTCGACTATGGAAGGGAAAATGGGCAGACAAGTCAATGAAAACACATATTAGTCGACTATATATACACTGTAAGTCGACTAGCCTCAGTTACAGGAAACAAACAGAGAGTAGACATCTTCTTTTGACCATGACTAGTCGACTATAGATGATAAATAGTCGATTAAAGCCTATAGTAGTCGACTACACCAGAAAGGGTAGTCGACTATAATTTGTTATAAGTGACAAACAGAGAGCTGCATACCTTTTTGATCCATATCTAGTCGACTATAGGTAATGTATAAGTCGGCTAGTACATAGTATAGTCGGCTATACAAGTTATGGTAGTCGACTACATAAGTCACTGGCAGCCAACAGAGAGTAAATACTTTTTGGATCGACCCTAGTCAACTATAGCTTTAATGTTAGCCGACTAATAAGTGGTATTAGTCGACTATAGGAATGACCTAGTCGACTAACAGGACCTGTTACTGTGTTTTGATCGGGACTTCAGTTAATACCTAAACTTCACACTTATGGTATATAAAACCATTGCCAACCTGATGATAAAGTCCAAATAGACATACTTATGGACATGCATAAATATCATTTTACTCACTGAGCTGTCGAGCTCGCTCTATTCTCATTATCACCTTTAGGTTTGGACAAAGACAAGGGACCCGCTTAATGGCAACATATGCGAGATAGGTGTCAACGGAGACATTTCACCCTTTTTGCTTGTTTCTTTTGATATGTATATGGTTGTAGAAAATTATGCATAATTTCTATTTGGATGTTTGCTATGAATTTGTAAATATTGAAATGCTGGGTGCTAGACTCAAAGCCTGTATTATATTTTGGAATAGTAATGTATTAGACTATATTTTCTTATGAGTTGTCGGACCAATATTTTGGGAAATGCTAAATCATGTTAAGATCATACATGCTATCAGAGTGGAGATTAATGTAAAGTATAGAGCATTCTGATGTTAGTAGAATGGAAGTATTGTATCTTGATGGGTCCCACACTTGGATAATCTGTGATGATTGTAATCAAAGGAAAATTTTAACTGGGACCGTTACAGTTGGTATTAGAGTAAGGTTTATAGGTAGAATGAGTAGGTTAAGTCGGAGGTAGGAGACAATGAATTGTTAGGTTTATACGTATGGACATGTGAATATAGTTAGGTAGTGAGTTTTATGTGACGGATTAACAATGAGTCAAGCGGTAATTGAGTATTTCCTCGCATCAGAATTAGGATGCCCGCACATCTCGGGTGAGTTGTCTGATGGTGCGGGCTCTCAGTAACAACTTCTAGTGGTATGGGACACTGGGACGAGGGAATACATTAAATTTCTGTTGAACCTAAGTTATTCTAAAACATAAGACTTGCGGGTAGACTAAGGATAAGTGTAAGTACAAGTATGTGTGTATATGTGTATTGCTTCTTTCTGATTATAGCCGTATGTTAAGACTATTTCATGAGATTGAGATGATACGACTCTTTGTTTGCATGTAGATGGGGGACTCTGACATATATTGGCTAGTCTCTAACTCGGATAGCTCGAGTGTGAGTTGGACGGCAGATTCTATGGATTGGGGATATGAGTCTGATGAGACTGACCCAGAGGACATAATTGTAGCCCCAAACCACATAGACTATGAGGAGGTTGAGTCTCAGGCGTCTAATGAGCCTGAACCAACCATTGTTGATACAGAGAGCTTGGTTGGGGATTCACTCGATGTAGTAGAGATGGAGGATACTAGTACAATAAAGGAGGAGGCCCGAAGAGGATTCACCTATGGAGGCGTCTTTTGGGATGAAACATGGGAAGATGACATGGACCTATACGATGACCTGGATGACTGGTGCTGTGCAGGAGATGAATTACTGGGGGAAGACTCTGAGGAAGGCATGGGTGATAGCGAGGTTAGTAGCAGTACCAGCAGGGACTCAAGTGAGGAGACTCTGCCCTATGAAGGATGAATCTTTGAGCAAACACTTTTGATGTATATATATGTATAAGCCTAGTGTGCAAGATGATGGATATCCTAAGAGTTTGTTGTATATGCCCTAGCACATCTTATATGTATGCACATGGGTTAGTTCGGATATCCAAAGGGTAGACATATCAGTATAATATCTTTGTATCTGTATTGGGATGTAACTAAAATTGTCCTATTCATTATCACTTTAATACCATATTCATTATCACTTTTGCAAACAAACAACTTGCTATATATATTTGGATATCCGAACTAACCCATGTGCATAAGGCATATAGTGTGTCACACTATAGTGTGATGGGGAGCGCAAACCCCATGGACAACAATGAAGATTCTGAAGTCCAGATAGGAGAAGATAATGGAACTCCAGGGGTGATGCCGGAGTGGCTCACGCAGTTAATGACCAGAGCAAATAATAACAACTCCCACCGAGCATTGGAGCAGTTTTAGAAAATGAAACAACCTGTATTTAAAAGGGAGGTGGACCCCTTACAAGCTGAAGCATGGCTTCTCCAGATAGAGAAGATCCTAGATGTAATGAACTGTACTAATGAGCAAAGGGTATCTTTCTCTTCCTTTATGTTTCAAAAGGAAGTAGAACATTGGTGGAGGGCGGTGAAAAATACAAAAGAATCAATCACTTGGGAATTTTTAGTGAACAAATTCACTGTAAAATATATCCCTGAGACGGCCAGAGACAAGATGGCGTCAGAATTCTTAGAATTACATCAAGGCCTGATGAATGTGTCTCAATATGATCAGAGGTTCACTCAATTATCCAGGTATACTGATGCCTTGGTGAAGAGTGAAGCAGAAAGGATGAAAAGGTTCGTGAAGGGCCTGAGATCAGAAATTCGAGGCAGATTGATTCCTTTGCAACTGAAGAATTATCTCCAAACTGTAGAAAGAGCTTTAGAGGTAGAAATGGATATGCAAGAGGGTCATGAAGACTGGGTGAAAGAAATTCCCAACTCTAAGCGCCCCCGATATCAAGGACCATCAATGTCGGTGGCATCATGATCCACCAGAAATAAAGGATTTTGGTTTAATACTACTCTTCAAAGGGGAGGAGGGGCCAAAGGCAGCAGAACATGGTTGAGGAACAGAGACACTTTCTCGAAAGCACAAGCTACCTCTGTGTCCCACCCCAGAATCTTGGAGGCCCCTTGGTGCCAGAAGTATAGAACAAACCATTTTGGAGACTACCTCCAAGATAAAGCTTGCTATTTTTGTGGAGGAGTGGGGCATTTGAAGAAAAATTGCCCGGCAAGGCGAGAAGCCAAGGACAGAGTAGGGGAAGTGGGAGGCCTGCTATGAGGATGAACCCTCCCAGGGGACCATGCAGTAATTTATACCGCCCAGTAATGCTCCACGACCTGCTGCAACTCAGTCATCCGTCCAACAGCCACGGGTGCAAGGAAGAACTTTGCATTAACCCACCGAGAAGCAATGGCCTCAAAAGCAGTAGTGGAAGGTATGATCTCCATATCAGGACATATTGCCCATGCATTATTTGATCCTGGAGCTACTCATTCATTCATATCTAGTGCTTTTGCTTATAAATTAAATCAAGTATCGGATCCCTAGGATTTCAGTTGGTTGTATCCACACCTATATGGGTAAAGATAATAGCGAGCACTAGATATGTGAACTGTGAAGTGATGATTGGGGAGATGAAAACATCCATTGAATTGATTAAGTTGGGCGAGAAGGAGTTTGATGCAATACTAGGAATGGACTAGTTATCCGCTTGTGGTGCCCATGTGGATTGTAATAGAAAGAGGATCATCTTTAGAATGGAAGGAGCCCCGGAGTTTATTTTTGAAGGGGTTAAAGTTAGTCATGACATACCATACATATTGGCCATTAAAACCACCAAGTTAATAAGGCAGGGATGTTAAGGATTTCTGGCTTCAGCTTTGGATACTACTAGAACTGATATCAAAATTGAGACTATTCCAGTTGTGAATGAGTTCCCTGATGTATTCCCGGAAGATTTATCAGGCTTGCCCCCAGATCGGGAGGTAGAATTTACAATAGATGTAATGTCCGGTACTGCCCCAATTTCAAAGGCACCATATCGTATGGCCCCTGCAGAAATGAAGGAACTTAAAACTCAATTGCAGGAATTATTAGACAAAGGTTTCATCGGGCCAAGTGTATCTCCCTGGGGAGCACCAACACTGTTTCTTAAGAAGAAGGATGGGAGTATGAGACTATATGTAGACTACCAGGAATTGAATAAGGCCACTATCAAAAATAGGTACCCTCTTCCTCGGATTGATGACTTATTTGATCAATTACAAGGGTCTTGTGTATTTTCTAAGATAGACCTTAGATCGGGGTATCATCAGTTGAAGGTCAAGCCAGAAGATGTGTCTAAATCGGCTTTCAGGACAAGATATGGAAACTTTGAATTTCTAGTCATGCCTTTTGGACTCACTAATGCCCCAACAGTATTTATGGACCTAATGAATCGAGTATTCCAACCATATCTTGATCAGTTTGTGGTGGTCTTTATCGATGATATTTTGGTCTATTCAAAGAATAGGGAAGATCATGAGAAACATCTTAAGATTGTCCTTCAAATCTTGAGAGAGAAGCAACTTTATGCAAAATTGAAGAAATGTGAATTTTGGTTAGAACAAGTAGGGTTTCTTGGCCATATTATATCGAAAGAGGGAATATCAGTGGACCCAATGAAAATTGAAGCAATTAAGGACTGGCCTAGACCCACAAATGTTACTGAAGTTCGAAGTTTCTTGGATTAGCTGGATACTACAGAAGATTTGTAGAAGGATTCTCTCTAATTGTGGCACCATTCACCCAACTAATTAGAAAAAATAAAAAGTTTGTATCGGGGAAAGAACAAGATAGGAGCTTCCTGGAGGTTAAAACCAAGCTAACATCTGCTCCTGTTCTAACTGTACCTTCAGGGACTGAAGGATTTGTCATCTATAGTGATGCATCAAAATTAGGACTGGGATGTGTGTTAATGCAACATGGGAGAGTTATTGCCTATGCATCCCGACAATTGAAGATTCATGAAAGAAATTATCTCACTCATGATTTGGAATTAGCCGCTGTGATTTTTACTTTAAAGATCTGGCGACATTACTTGTATGGAGTTTCTTGTGAAGTTTTTACTGATCATAAGAGCTTGAAATACATCTTCACACAAAAAGAACTGAATATGAGGTAGAGGAGATGGCTAAAGATAATGAAGGATTATGATATTACTACCCAATACCACCCTGGAAAGGCCAATGTGGTGGCTGATGCCTTGAGTCGGAAGTCAGGAGGAACGATGGCCACTCTGATAACTCGCCAAGTAAGAATATTAAGGGATCTAGAGGAAATGCAAATAGAGGTGCGAGTCATTGATTCTTCTAATACTAGGTATCAACCGAATCAAGTGAGCATTCAATTTGATCTATATGACAAAATCAAAGAGGGCCAACAAAAAGATACTCAAATAAGGAAGGTTATAAAGAAAGTACAAGAAGGAGAACTCAAGGAGTTTCAATAGAAGATGATGTACTGAGATTCAGAAGCAGATTGTGTGTACCGGATGTAGCAGAGATCAAAGAAGAAATAATGCGGGAGACTCATTGTACCCCGTATATAGCTCATCCGGGGAGCATAAAAATGTATCAAGATCTGTGTCATAACTTCTGGTGGGATGGAATGAAAATAGATATTTCTAATTTTATCCACAAGTGTTTAGTCTGTCAGCAAGTGAAAGCAGAATATAAAAAGCCCCCAGGATTGCTAGTACCTTTACCAATTCCTGAATGGAAATGGTGTCAAATTGCTATGGATTTTGTTACTGGGCTTCCTCGGACATCTCAAGGACTAGATACAGTCTAGGTAGAGATAGACAGGCTTACTAAATCTGCCCACTTTATGCCTATCCGGATTAATATTCAATGAAAAGATTGGCTCAAGTATATATCCGAGAAATAGTTAAACTACATGGAGTACCTGAGTCCATTGTGTCAGATCGGGATCCTAGATTTCAATCTAGATTTTGGAGGAGCCTGTCCAAAGCTATCGGCACTAAATTGCAACTCAGTACAGCAGCACACCCCCAAACAGATGGACAGTCAGAGAGGACCATTCAAATATTGGAAGATATGTTGAGAACTTGTGTATTAGATTTTGGTTGAAGCTGGGACAACCATTTACCCTTAGTGGAGTTTGCTTATAATAATAGTTATCAGTCCACTATTGGTATGCCTCCATTTGAAGTATTGTATGGTAGAAAATGTAGATCACCAATCTGTTGGGAGGAAGTTGGGGATAGAAGGATATTCGACCCTGATGTGATTCAAGAAGCTACTGAGAAGATCAAGTTGATTAAGGAAAGGATGAAAGCAGCCCAGAGCAGGCAGAAAGCTTATGCAGACAATCGCCGCAGACCACTAGAATTTGGACGGGGGATAAAGTTTTTCTGAAGGTATCTCCAATGAAGGAGTAAGATGCACCGACAGTAAGAACAAATTAGCTTCTAGATATGTGGGTCCATTTGAAATATTGGATAGAATTGGACTAGTTGCTTATCATTTGGCCTTACCTCCTGCTTTGGAGAGGATGCACAATGTATTTCATGTCTCTCAGCTGAGGAAGTATGTACCTGATAGTTGCTTATCGTTCCCCCACAAACTCCCCTTACTTTCATATACAAGAAAATGCTTCCTTTTCATGTTCTAACTCCTCCAAAAACCCAATAGAACGAGCTAAAGTGGTGATCTAACATCACCATAAAAAGGAATTTCTTGAAGACAAGGTTGATCTAGAACAACGAGTTAGGGGAAGTGATATTGGTTGAAGATAAGTAAAACTTTAAGAATTCTACCCCTCTTGTGCTGTTTTAGCTATGAACTAATTATGGCATCGTTATGGCCTTGTAGACTCCATCGTAGCGGGAGATCAAGCTTGATAAGGAGTTAACCACTTCAAAGAGTGAGTAGAACATCCGAACCCTAGTAAAATAGTAGGAGTGCAAAACTTGAAATAAAGTGAGAAATTTCGAAGTTATGGATGGATGTGAAAATGATTGATAAGGCTTGTGTATAGTTTATATGCTTTGTGTGTACATTATAAACAATCCTATGGTGTTATATTGTAGTTGCACTCATGTATGCTTACATTATGCATGATCGTCACGTTAGTGTATGCACAGTAGTCTAACACATGCCTCTTAAAAAGAAATAGTTTTATGAATGAACATCATACTTGACTTCATGCATATATTTGGCTACACATATATTGGAATGATATAACATGTTAGTTATCCTGAAAAGGCTTGCATGTTGTTAGTGGTTACTCATACATGTTAATGTCTTTCTTAATATTGGCATCATGTGAAGTAGGAATCATGTGAATCTTTTATGTTATTATTTGTCTCATGGATTCTTGCATGTGGTTATTACATGAAGGATATAATATTTACATGTTATGATACGTGGTAAACGTATCGGAAGAAGGGACCGGGTTGAACCGGAGGTGATGAAAGGGAGAATAATACATGGTAAACGTATTGGAGGAAGGGACCGGGTTGAACCGGAGGTGACAAAGGGGAGAATAATACGTGGTAAACGTATCGGAGGAAGGAACCGGTTGAACCGGAGGTGATCGAAGGGGAGATTATATTTTATGTTGATCATGTATGCATGTTGAGATTATATTTTATGATGATCATGTATGCATGTTGATATCACATTTCAAGTTGATCATGTATGCATGTTGAGATCATATTTCATGTTGATATGTATGCATGTTGCGATTATGTTTTATTTTGATCATGTATGCATGTTGCGATTATATTCTATGTTGATCATGCATGTTAATATGGTTAAGTTAGAAATTGTATGTTAAAATTATAAAGAGTTGATATTCCAGACTCTAAGATAAGTCGACTTATCTAGGCAATTTCACCAGTATTAGTCGACTATCCATGGGGCTAAGTCGACTATGGAAGGGAAAAATGGGTAGACAAGTCGCTGGAAACACATATTAGTCGACTATATATACACTGTAAGTCGACTAGCCTCAGTTACAGGAAACAAACATAGAGTAGATATCTTCTTTTGACCATGACTAGTCGACTATAGATGATAAATAGTTGACTATAGATGATAAATAGTCGACTACACCAGAAAGGGTAGTCCACTATAATTTGTTATAAGTGACAAACAGAGAGCAGTATACCTTTTTGATCCATATCTAGTCGACTATAAGTAATGTATTAGTCGACTAGTACATAGTGTAGTCGACTATACAAATTATGGTAGTCGACTACATAAGTCACTAGCAGCCAACAAAGAGTAAATACTTTTTGGATCGACCCTAGTCGACTATAGCTTCAATGTTAGCCGACTAATAAGTGGTATTAGTTGACTATAGGAATGACCTAGTCGACTAACAGGACCTGTTACTATGTTTTAGTCGGGACTTCAGTTAATACCTAAACTTCACACTTATGGTATAAAAATACAATTGCTAATCTGATGATAAAGTCCAAATAGACATACTTAATAGACATGCATAAATATTGTTTTACTCACTCAGCTGTCGAGCTCACTCTATTCTCATTATCACCTTCAGATTTGGACAAAGGTAAGGGACCCGCTTAATGGCAACATATGCGGGATAGGTGTCAACGGAGACATTTCACCCTTTTTGCTTGTTTCTTTTGATATGTATATGGTTGTAGAAAATTATGCATAATTTCTATTTAGATGTTTGCTATGAACTTGTAAATATTGAAATGCTGGGTGCTAGACTCAAAGCATGTATTATATTTTAGAATAGTAATGTATTAGACTATGTTTTCTTATGAGTTGTCGGACCAATATTTTGGGAAATGCTAAATCATGTTAAGATCATACATGCTATAAGAGTGGAGATTGATGTAAAGTATAGAGCATTCTGATGTTAGTAGAATGGAAGTATTTTATCGTGATGGGTCCCACGCTTGGATAATCTGTGATGATTGTAATCAAAGGAAAATTTTTAACTGGGACCGTTACATCCACTAACTCATGAATTCACAACATAGGTTACAAAGAAAAAGATGGATAGGTACGAGGGTCATCCACTAATTCATACATTTATAGCACACTCTCTTTGTTGTCCACCAATATTCATGTATATGCCTCGTTAAAAACCTCTTCAGTAAAACCTGGTTAAAAACTTTTATCAGCCTCATATATATATATATATATATATATATATATATATATATATATATATATATATATATATATATATATATATATATATATATATATATATATATATATATTGAGAGAGAGAGAGAGATAGTTGTGTCCTTCCAAAAAGATTTGAGGTCGAATTTTTTTCACTCAAGTACCAACATCTAATATTGGAATACAAGATCCACTCCGCTGAAGTTGATCTATATTATTTCAAGTATCTTTAAATTAAAAAAATCAAGTGTTTTGAATATTTTTTTCTCATGCATAAAGTAGGAGAAAACAAATGGTCTAAATAATAAGTTGGTTAGTTTAACGGTGTAGAACATTTGAAACCTAACAAATTGGTTTGTAGGGGCTTTTAATGTTTAGATCATGATCAAATGACCGGATCGAGAATTTGTATGTCTAAAAATATAGATCTAACCAAATGACTACTTTCGGCTGTCCATTTTGTGATGCTTGATGGATGGACAAAAAGTATTCAAAATACTTGATTCTTTGTTTATAAATACTTGAAATACTATAGATCAACTTCAAGGGAATGGATCTTGCATTCGAATGTCGAAGGGTTGAATTTGAGTGGGAAGGTTTCAGGCTCAAATCTTTTTGAAAGTACATAAGTCTATCTGTATATGTATTTGTGTGTTTGTATATATTGAATGTATGAATATCATATACATGACATATTCTTCTTTGTATTTACACAGTATACTCTTACACCAACTTAATACATATATTTACACACACAACTTTGTATAAAATTATATATACATGAATTCATGCAAGGACGATTGTGTTCGTATAATTTTCATATATATATATATATATATATATATATATATTATATATATATATATTCAAATTTCCAAATTTAGCTCATTTCCAATTTTTTCAAAAATTTCAGAATTCATTTCACACTAATTAATAAGATCATCACCTCTAATTACTCAGTTTAATTCATAAATTCCAAAATTAGAATATTAATTCGGTGTTTTGAAATTAGGGTGCTACAAATAATTTTTGCATAATTGTTTAGTCCAAGTACACATACAAGGTTTCATGTCATGCTATAGGGAGTATGTACCGATACTTAATCCACGAGTGTATAAAAACACTCATTCTCTTCCGCGAAGAATAATTTGTCATAACTCTCATTAAGTTCAAGATTTACTCTTAATTACACTCCAATTGTATTTATGGTATATTGTGTGTTATTGTGTGTGTGTGTCTCTCACATGGTGATTAAATACCGATATCTCTCTCGATAATTGCTTCAAAATTATACTAGCACACGATTAATCATTAGCTATTAACACACGATAAATCAAGCTAATGGTTAAGACAAAATATGAAAAATAGAATATTAAAATACTAATCCATAATTAATCAGAATGGGCGTTACATTTTATCTTATCATATATATCTTTTGTAATAATATTAGCAATGATTTAAATTAAGACATCTATTTTCACATATTTGTCGTGGCCCTGTCGTATTGGTTACACACAAGGGCGGACCCATATTGTACCGGTCCCAGTCTTAATATTTTCGTTGTCACAATCATCAATGATTATCCTTAATCCAAGTGTAGGACCCATCAAGATACAACACTTCGATTTCGGCTAACGTCAGCCTACTTATGGCTTCACAACATTTTCGCTCAAGTGCATATATGATCTTGGAATGATTTATCATATTTACAAATATTGATCCGACAATCCGGTAAAGAACACATAGCAAACTTATTACTACTCCATAAACCCTATAATATTAATAAGATTCAAGTCAAGCACCTATTAACACAGGCATTTCAATATATTACAAAAGTTCATAGCAAATATCAACATAGAAGTTTTACATAGTGTTTCTAAAATAATATATACATAAAATGGAACATGCCAAAAGGTGAAAATAATCTCCCGCTGCCACCTATCCCGTAAGTTGCCATTAAGCGGGTCCTTTGTCTTTATCCAAACCTGAAGGTGATTAATATAACAGGGTGAGCTCGACAGCTCAGTGAAACATATGCATGACCTTTATGTATGTCTATTGGAATTTATTATAAAGGTAACGATTGTAATTTATACTATTTTTACATATTTGTATATATTTGCTGAGAGTCTTGACCAAAACACAGTGATTGGTCCTATTAGTTGACTTGCCCTTCCTATAGTCGACTAACACTGATATTAGTCGACTTATCTTAAAACTATAGTCAACTGATCTCTATCTAAAAAGATATTCATTCTCTGTTGGCTGGCTGTGACTCAACTAGTTGACTGCCCTACCTTGTATAGTCGACTACTATTGGTACTAGTCGACTTATAAGTCATCTATAGTCAACTATATCTTGATCAAAAAAGATGTCTACTCTCTGTTTGTTGCCTGTAAGCAATATTAGTCGACTACCCTACCTGATATAGTCGACTAAGGGTGATTTTCAGTGACTTACGTAACAGAATCTCACATCTATAGTCAACTTGGCCGTTGGACTAGTTGACTACTCTAGTTAAAATTTGTTTATATTAGTCGATTATCACAGAGTCTAATGTTAAAGAAATTTATATAGCTTTAATATGTAATTTCCATCTTAACCATATTAACACACTTATTAAACATAAAGTTGGACTCCCCCTTCGGTCACCTCCGGTTAAACCCGGTCCCTTCCTCCTATATGTTATTCAACATAATATTCTCCCATTCGATCACCTCCGGTTCAACCCGGTCCCTTCCTCCTATACGTTATCGTAATATTCTCCCCTTCGATCACCTCCGGTTCAACCCCGTCCCTTTCTCCAAATATACAATAATTATATCCTTCATGAAATAACAACATATAAGGATTCATAAAGCAGTGACAACATAAATAATTTTATGATTTCTACTTTACATTATGCCAACATTATGGAAGTCATTAACATGGATAAGTAACAACTTGCTAAGTTAACCACATGTGAACCCTTTCATGGTAACCAACACATTATATCATCGAAATTTATGCGTAGCCATATATATGCATAAAATCAAGTATTATGTTTATTCATAAAACTATTTCTTCTTAAAAGGCATGTGTTTGAATACCGAGTATAGACATAAACATGTCGATCATGCACAATGGTAAGCATACATGAGAATAACAACAACATATCACCATAGGATTGTTTATAAGGTAAAAATAAAGTCTATAAACCATACACATGCATTATCGTTCAATTTCACGTCCACTTATAACTTAGCAATTCTTACTTTATTTCAGGCTTTACACTACCTGCTATTATATTGGAGTTTGAATGTTCTACTCACCCTTATAGAGAATATCCCGTTATCAAGCTTGGTCACGAGCTATAAGGGAGTCTATAAAACAACATCATAATTAGTTTATAGTTTAAAAAGTATAAGAGGTCGTAGTAGGCTTAAGGATTTACTTACCTCTTCAACCAAATTCACCCTCCTAACTTGTTAATCTAGTTCAACCTTATCTTCAAGAATTATCCCTCTAAGGTGATGTTAGATCACCACTTTTTCATGTTCTATTAGGTTTTTGGAGGAGATAATATAGGTAAAAGAAGCCTTTTAGTATAAAGGAAGGAAGGGAAAGATTTATGAGGGAATGAGAGAGAGAGAGAGAGAGAGAGAGAGAGAGAGAGAGAGAGTGGATGAGTGAAGAAATGGAGGGGAAAACTTAGGCTGTTGGTTGTTTTCTTCTTGGCGGCTAAAAAAGGAAGGGAGGAGAAATTCTTGGAGTTGGAAATGAAGAGAGAGAGTGGGTGTTGCCAAAATCAGGGTTTTCTCCCCATTTCTACTCTTTATATACCTCACTTCTCTGAATGATATCTCGCCAAGAGCCCCATAACATCATCTCTTTACACCTATACCTTACTCCTATAAGTAAGGTCTCCATTCTTCTCTCCTTCATGAAGTACTTGTACCAACAAGTATGGTGGGGGTATGGTAAAAAGGTCAACATGCATAGGTGTATTTAAATCCATATACATGTATATTAGTATATGCATGCTATAATGTTTAGTATAAGTATCCCACATGAATTTTTATTTTCACATTACCTCCCTAAAGCACTCAAGTGTTTTAAATAAGGTTATTAATTAAGGCAAGTGTTACATTCTACCCTCCTTTAGGAAGTTTCGTCCTCGAAACTCAATGTACCTTATAATAAATGTGATAGTTCTTCCGCATCTCATCTTCCAGCTGCCAAGTTGCTTCTTCTATATGTTGATTTCTCCATAAAACCTTGAACAAGGAAATAATTTGTTTCTCAGTTATTTCTCCTTGCGATTTAAGATTTACACTGGCTCTTCCGTGTATGACATGTCTTTTTGTATTTGCAGAGGTCCATAGGAAATTATAAGATCAGGATCAGGTATGTACTTCCTTAGCTGAGTGACATGAAATACATTATGCATTCTCTCCAAAATAGGAGGTAAGGCTAAACGATAAGCAACCGGTCCAACTCTACCTAATATTTCAAATGGTCCAATATACCTAGGAGCTAATTTGTTCTTATTGCCGACGCGTCTCACTCCCTTCATTGGAGATACCTTCAGGAAAACTTTATCCCCTACCTCAATTCAGTGGTCTGCGGCGATTATCGGCATAAGCTTTCTACCTGCTCTGGGCTGCCTTCATCCTTTCCTTAATTAACTTAATCTTATTAGTAGCTTCTTGAATTATGTCAGGGCCGAATATCCTTCTATCCCCAACTTCCTCCCAACAGATCGGTGATCTACATTTTCTATCATATAATGCTTCAAACGGAGGCATGCCAATGGTCGACTGATTACTATTATTATAAGCAAACTCCACTAAAGGTAAATAGTTGTCCATCCCCAAAATCTAATACACAAGTCCTCAACATATCTTCCAATATTTGAGTAGCTCTCTCTGACTGTCCATCTCTTTGGATGTGTGCAGCTATACTGAGTTGCAACTTAGTGTCCAAAGTTTCGGATTGGCTTCTCCAAAATCTAGATTGAAATCTAAGATCCCGATCTGATACAATGGACTCGGGCACTCCATGCAGTTTAACTATTTCTCGGATATATACTTGAGCCAGTCTTTCTATAGAATAATTGATCCGGATAGGTAAAAAGTGGGTAGATTTAGTAAGTCTATTTACCACTACCCAGACTGTATCTAATACTTGGGATATTCGAGGAAGCCAGTAACAAAATCCACGGCAATGTGACGCCATTTTCATTCAGGAATTGGTAATGGTATCAGCAATCCTAAGGGCTTCTTATGTTCTGCTTTCACTTGCTAACATACTAAGGACTTATGGACAAAATTGAAAATATTTATTTTCATTCCATCCCACCAGAAGTTACGATACAGATCCTGATACATTTTTGTACTCCCCAGATGAGCTGTATACGAGGTATAATGAGCTTTCTGCATTATTTCTTCTTTAATCTCTACTACATCCGGCACACATAATCTGCGTCTGATCTCAGTACATCATCTTCAATTTTTAAACTCCTTGAGTTCTCCTTCTAATACCTTCTTCGTAATTTTTCTTATTTGAGCATCTCCTTGTTGGGCCTCTTTGATTTTTCATATAGATCAAATTGAATACTTACTTGATTCAATTGATACCTAGCATTGGAAGGATCAATGACTCACACCTATACTTGCATTTCTTCTACATCTCTTAATAATCTGGTTTGGCAAGTTATAAGGGCGGCCACTGCTCCTCCTGATTTCTGGCTCAAGGCAACAGCCACAACATTGGCCTTTCCAGGGTGGTATTGGATAGTAATATCATAATCTTTCATTAGTTCTAGCCATCTCCCCTGCCGCATATTCAGTTCTTTTTGTGTGAAAATGTACTTCAAACTTTTATGGTCAGTAAAGATTTCACAAGACACTCCATACAAGTAATGTCGCCAAATTTTCAAGGCAAAAATCACAGCGGCTAATTTCAAATCATGAGTGGGGTAATTTCTTTCATGAATTCTCAATTGTCGGGACGCATAGGCAATAACTCTCCCATGTTACATTAACACACATCCCATGTAACGGTCCCAGGTTTAATTACTTCAAAATCCATAATCATCAACCTTATCACTCGTTAATCAGAATATACTAAAAAAAATTCGGCTAACACCAGCCTACTTATAAATTTAAATTTTCATTATTTTATTGATCTCAAAGTAAATCAATTACATATATACATAAGAATTTCTTCCCTTGATATATATATATTCTGACCCAAATCATTTATCAGTTCAACTCAACATACAAACTGCACATCGTCATATTTAATTCTCATTTATCAAAATGTAACACTATCTACTGCCGCTAGCACTAACTCACAATTACTAATAATATCAGAGTTTACAAAAAGGGAATCACATTCTATCATAAAATACATGCAATATCTCAGGAGGATATCCTTTCAGCTCTAAGCCAAACCTTTGCCTTACCGGGACCTGAAAACATCAATTTGTGGTGGGGTGAGCTCAACAGCTCAGTGAGTGAAATCAGTCAAAATATAGTTTAAAGTATACTACCATTGTACTTCAAGTATTATGCAGCTGAGTAATGTCAAAAATTAGTTTTAATACTTTCTACTTATGGTTGATATTGCAGCTTATGAATCATAGATTTTTTCTATTATCTGATACTTTCTATATGAATTCTTCTGGGTACACGTGACCAATATTTCATTAACATACAATATCAATGATTTTGCAGTACTTAACCTACTCGTTAGTCTCTTATAATCACCTCTCCTATTTTCAGTTTGTAACATGTTCGTATTTCATATATAGTCATGGTCACAGCACAACTCTTGGAGAGCCTAATCACAACATAATTCTTGGAGAGCCTAATCTTACTCACTAGATTAGTTACAGTCCAATATTGCACCTACCCGAATATACATATGACATCACACCCTACTCATGATAGTATCCAATTATAATTGTGTGTTCATGCATGAAGAAAAATGAGACACTCACATCCATATACTGGATGTCACAATAATCTATTTATTCGATGTCATAAACAACTATATACATACATTATGTGCCATAAATATTAACATCCTTAATTTGGATATCATAAACAATCATATCCATATACCGAATATCATAAACAATCATATGCATATACTAGGTGTCATTCCTATTAACATCCTTAATTCAGATATCATAACAATCATATGCATATACTAGGTGCCATACCTATTAACATCCTTAATTCGGATATCATAACAATCATATCTATAGACCGAATATCATAAATAATCATATGCATATACTAAGGGTCATACCTATTAACATCCATAATTCGGATATCATAAACATATATTCAAGCATACTTTAATAAAATAATATCAATACTCCCCTTCATCCCCTCCGGTTCAACTCAGTCCCTTCCTCCGAAACAATAAATAACAACAATACTCCCCTTCGGTCATCTCCAGTTAAATTTGATCCCTTCCTCTAATACAATAAATAACAGTAATACTCTCCTTTGATCACCTCCTGTTAAACTCGGTTCCTTCCTCTAACACAATAAGTAACAGCAATACTCCCATTCAGTCACCTTCAGTTAAACCCGGTCCCTTTCTCCAATATAATACATGACATCACATACATACTTATGCACATTTCTTATCACAAAGGCATTCGCATACATACCGATGTATCACACAGTCAAGTTCATTAGATTTCATTTCTTAATTCGTTAGTTTTAAGGAATTCTTATCATATTTAAGAGGTACCAAACATACATAATGCTTCAACTTAATGATCCCTAATATTGTACCGGTCAAGTTCTGATTCGTAGTACCAATATTTGCTTTTTCTAATCATAATACTTATTCACCTTTTATCATTTAGTTAACATTGGGGATTCATCATCAATTGTCTTTTTTATCCTCAGGCAGTCTGCCTATTGGTTACAACTTGATTTAATTCAGAATTTTCTCATTTTTTCTGATACAAGTGACAGTTACACGACAATTCTGATATTAATAAATTATTACACTTTTGATGTTATAATTATCCTTTATTTCAATCAAGGACTGATTTTAATACTTTTGTTTGGTACAGCCCAAATTTACCCCAAGTTCCACCAATACCGTTGTTAACGCTACTAACTTTTATACAGCATGTTTGTTGTTACTTACTTCTATCTTCTAGTTCCAACCCACACGGTCAATTACTAGTCAAATCATCATCTGCATTCGCATATGAATCAAACCACACACATATATACATGCACACAAATACACATATCACTTACCAATACTGGATTATTAATCTCATTAACACGACACTCAATCTTTTGTCTGTATCACAACTTTCAATTATTAAGGTAATTATCTAATTTTTACTGGTTAGATATAATTGGTGTCACTATAAAGATGTGACTTTCAAGCCTAATAGAGGATTCTGATATTCTGATTAATCAAATATAAGGATATCCGAAAGTCTCCGGTGTATAGAGTGGGCATAACAAAATACAAGTTCAATAATCGGTATTTATTTTGTTGACATCGAATTATCCGTCATAATCAATATACTTAATATTAAATTGTCAGATTTACTCAATACTGACTCTGACTGGTTTTCACCAGTTTAATTACTCACTTGATACTTATACACCATCATCGGTCACCCATTATCTGATAATCATCAGACTTGATCTTATTCAGTAATTTTTCATTAATAATCATTAATCGCTAAAAGGTACAATTTCTACTTATGAGTCCTGCTTCAAAGGTTTTATTTTTTCACCTCTCATCAGGTTCGATGAATCTTAGTTATTTATCCATTAAATCGCTTTCAGTTGCTATCGATTAACAACTTAATCGATATATATATAAATATGTAAGCCATCCGATGACTTTTGATCTCGCAAGTGTGCAAGTTGGTACACCAAATCACGTTATGAGCATATATATATCATGAAACACAACAAGTACGAAAACAGTATCCACGAGATCAATACTCAACATACTATATAATATGTTAGTATTATGTGTACTTAGCTTAATGTTAGCCCAGAGGCCTTCCACTCTAGTTTTGATGATGATTAACTCATGTAGTTGTGTTTACTAATAATCTTGTGATGTTTAGTTTCAAATATTAGTAGGTGATTAGCTTCAACAAAGGTGTTTTGAAGCTTTCACATGGTGATTCAAGAGCCCGAGCGTCAAAGTTCATATCTAGTACTCGTTGGAGTCAAGCTCGGTGGATCACGTTTGGATCGAGTCGACTTGGAGACAGCGCTCTACAAGAAGACCTCGGTACATAGTTTAGTTTTTGTTTAGATCCATTTGTTAAAGATTAGATAGTGTGATATGCTCAAGTTCACAACACACACACTTATTTAAGTTTCATGTTTTGATTTTCGGTTTTTGGTTTAACCGATCTTGGTTTTCATGAATAGATAGAAGCAACAAGTTTACATGATTTAAAGTATATTAGATTTGTTCTATATACATGCATGCTTCATCTATTTAAACAAACTTAGTTTGATAGTCTATGTCATGAGTTTGAAGTTTTTGGTGTTTTAACAAAAACTTATTTTTGGATTTATGTGTCAAAAACATTGATATATCTTTATATGTATATTGGATTCTATCCATATACTACATGCCTAAATGATTGTTTCATATCATGTTTTTGTATTTGGATGAGTTTTGGACAAAACGAATTTTCAATTCAAAAATCCAAGTTTTGGAAAATACAGATTTTGATTTTTGGCAAAATTTTTAAATCACAAAAATAGTTCAAGTTGTTTGAAATATGTGTTGAATTTTTCCACACATGTTTGTTTATCAAAGTATTATATTGAAACTATTTTTGTAAATTTTTAGAGAATTTATGGGATTTATTTGATGATTAAAAACCAAGTTTTTCAAGTCCCTAAACCTGTCTGCCAGGCTCTGACGATCGACCGACCAGTCGACCGGACCAGAAGCCGGTCGACCGGATCGGTCGACCGGACGTGCACACAAACGTGCACGCAACCAGCCCCTTGGGTCGGTCGACCGACTTAAGGCAACCCACTCTCGGGTTGCCCGGTCGACCGGGCGGTCGACCGGCCAAAAAGTCGTTGCTCTCTGGTTCAAAGCCCGGTCGACCGGGCGGTCGACCGGAAGGCTCAACGGTCAAAAATTTGACCGTTGGCCGGTCGACCGGAAGGCCATTATTGGCCTTGTCAGCTACCAACGGGCAGATTCCAAGTGGGGGTTATTTATACCCTATTTGAAGTGGGTTTTGGTTAAGATTTCTAAGAGCAAAATTTCACCTATTCTCTAATATTTTAAAAGCAAGTTTTCAAAAGAGTTTATTGGTTTTAAAGATCATTCTTTATTTGTTTTAAAGAGTTGGAAAAATCAAAGAAAAATATAGATTTGGGATATTTGCTTTGTTCTTCATTTTCTATCAAATACTAAGTTGTTTTCCCAAGTATTTTTCCTTGTGATTTGTTTTCCAACATCTTGATTTTCCACACTTGAGCTATATCATTCTATCCTATCTATTAGGATCTTTTATTTGTGGAAAAATTAGTTTGTGGTTGTGGTAACCACCAAGTTGTAAACTTCCTTCATTGTGATATCCCTCTAGTGAGAGGTGATTGATTTGGTATCCCTCTATTGTGAGGTGATTGTGAAAGTTGTGGTTGGCTCCCTCTAGTGAGAGGTGGAGATTGTGTTTAGCTCCATCTAGTGAGAGGTGGAGATTGTGTTTGAATCCCTCAAGTGTGAGGTGATTGATTTGTATTGGCTAAGTGCCTACCCCTCTTGTGTGAGGTGGTATTTGTGTTGGTTGTGCTTTGCCTCTAGTGAGAGGTTGTATTCAGTTGAGAGAGAAGTTGTGTACTCCTGGTTGTATTTGCCCCAAATCCTCAGTGGAGGTTCCCTGTGTGGACAAGTTAGTGGATTGAAAATCCTTCTGTGTGAAGGCGGGGACGTAGAGCTGTGTGCTCGAACCTCGAAACAAATCTCGGTGTTTGCATTTAATCCATTAACTCTTACTCTCTATTACTTTGAGCATTGCATCATATTGCCATATCATATATATGCTTGTGTTGTTTGTGTGTGCCTCACTTGTGTTTAACCACAAGAGCTTCATATAGCACCACAACTCTTATTCAGAGGAATCAAGAGGAGTTAGTCCAAAGCCCTTCACCGGGAATTCGGCTACACTCGTTGGTTACATTAAGTGTGTTGTAATTTAATTTTAATTTTCGCATTTAGTTCATTAGATTAGCCGTACACCTATTCACCCCCCCTCTAGGTGTGCTTTCAATTGGTATCAGAGCCTACGCTCCTGATATTAGGTTTAACCACCTAGGAGTATGATCTTGGTTTTGCTAATCTACATTTGCATTTGCACATTTATATTATTTACACACACTCGTGGATTGCTTGTCACCTCCCATGTTTGATATCTCCAATATTGACATGTGAAAATTTAGGATGTCCATGTATCTAAAACCCCTAGGCTTGCATGTTTTTCTTGCCGCTACCAAGAAATCCTATCTTGGTGATAGCAAGCATTCAGAGGCCAATGCACAAGCCCTTGAGGCACTTAGAAGCACGCTAAATAAAGAATATCTTTTTATGATTTCTAACTGTGATTCTGCCTTTGCAGTGTGAAACAAGTTGACCTCCTCTAAGCTTCAATTGCCAATCCAAACGGAGAATGAATCTAGTGGAGAATCCGAACAACAATGCTACATGGTCCAAGGGAATGACTCCCTTGAGGTATATTCGGAATCTCAATTAGATGATGATTGTGCTAGTTCTTCTAATGAGTATATTGATGTCAATGCCTTGAATGAAGAACTCTCAATTGTTTGTGAAAAACTATTAGAAAAATTTAATCTTTTGAAAAAGAAGAGTTTTGAATTAAAAGAAGAAAATAAGGAATTGTGTTCAAAGCTTGATTTGGTTTTGCAAGAGAAAGTGGAGATTTCTAATGAAAGAGATTCATTGAAATCTAAACTTGATCTTGCCCTAAATGAAAATAAGATCTTGAAAAATAAAAATGATTGCAATGATATTTTGAAGAAAAATGAGAGTATAACTTCAAAACTTGATTTTGTATTAAAAGAAAATATTTCTTTGAAAAACAAAATTGATTTGATTTCAAAAGATTTAGAAGTTTGCTTAAATGAAAATAAATCTTTAAAAAATGATATAGACTCTCATGTCTGTCATGCTAGTGTGGCTTCACCATCTAGCTCACATATTGCATGCTCCACTTCTTCTAACATTGAAAATGATATATCTATGCTTAAGAAGAGTGTTGATTGTTTGGGCTCCACTTTGAGCCATTGTGCTGTGAACCATACACGTTTGGAATCTATGTTTCGAAAGAAATAAGTTCCATCTTTGCATACACACAAACCACGGCATACACATGCTTCCCACGTTCACTCTCATAACACGATGTATGCTCATGTGTACACTTGTACACATTGTGGACGTAAAGGCCACCTTGCTAAGTTTTGTTATGATCGTTTACATAATTCAAATTTAGCAACTAAGTTTGTTTGGGTTAGGAAAGGAGCTAACCCTCATGGACCCAAAAGAGTGTGGGTACCAAAGACCACCCCTATTTTATTTGATGTAGGTGTGGGATCTCGCATGACGTGAGAGTGATGGTGCCTTGAGGTGGATGCGTTCCGAGCTAAAAGAGAACTATTTGGATGCATCACTTTCAAGGAAAGTTTGGTAGAAGGACCACCTTGATTTGGAGACATAGAGAGTTGCCCTATCAATTTTGGTAACTATCTCTTACTCCTCATTTATTGTTTACATGCTTTTCATATTGTTGATTTCTAGCATGTCATGTTTTAATATTCATTATGCCATATGCCATGTTTATTTAGATTAGTGATATACATGATTAGTTATTTGAGACACCCATGTTTAATATGGATTTATATCTTTATGTTCTCACATTTGTTTTAACTAATGTGTATGTCCTCGATCTATGAATGTGCATGTACATAATGATCATATTAGTTTTGTATTGATTTTCATGCTTCATGCTTTGATTACATATTTAGGTGTTAGTTTTCATTAAAACTTAGGTATATACTTGTACAACTAGTGAGGTACAAATAGACTATTATATGTTTGTGCTTAAACGCTCTTTTGTACTTATTAGATGTGCTAATATAGCCTAGTTTTGATGATTCATACATTTTGACTTGTATTCCCATTTTGTACATGTTTTCACGTTAATGTTTAACTTTATGTATATCTATATTGTATCTAAACTGTTAGCTATACATATACATCCTTGAGCCACTTGCCTTCATGCTTATACTTTTGTGAACTCGTTTATATTTGGATATGTATGTATACTTTAGTTTGTACATGACATAAATATACCATGAAGGAATTCTAGTTTTGATGTTTTTAAGGAATTTTGTATTTGAATTTGATTGCCTATTTTCATGACTTGTCTTTCACAAAACTTGTACACTCATATTCTTGATGTTTTCTCGTGATTTTATTTTCATGAGTATTATATATGCTGTATTGATTTTGACTAACATTGGTTTAGTAATTTTCATGTTTTATGGAATATCATTTTGTTTTATTCCTTACTTGAAGGATTTCGTACTAGTTTTCAATTTTTTTCTTAAAACTAGTTCGTATTCTTCATTATGGTAGAGCTTTTCAAACATATTATATTTTCAAACATATTTTTGAAAACCCTACCCATTCAAGGGCGGTTGGTTGGGCGACCATGCCTTGTATGATTCTTATTGAAAATCTTTTTAAACATGTGCATGAAATGGATGGAAGGTAATATGAGTTATACACTTGATCTTATTGTGTTTAAATTGGTATCATTGGATTTTTTCAATTGGTATCACTATTGACATTCTTTTTGTATACTCATATATTTTTTTATATATGTATGATTACTCTTCAAATAGTATCAATTTCGATTGGTATTCAATTTTTCATACATATATATAATTTATTTGTGCTTACTATTTCTCTATATCCTTGAGCACAAATTTTGGTTATGCTAAGCTTGATTTCAAATGACTATTATATTTCAATTGATAATGTTTCAATTGGTATCTTATACAAACTTATGCATCATTTTATTTGGTATTTCTTAAAGGGGAAGAAAATTTATATTTCATCTTTTAATTGATATTTTACTCCCACACTTTATGTTGAAATATGATTAAAAAAATGATATTGATTATTTTTGGTATCATAAGCTTTTAATGAAAAATTACTTTCAATTGGTACTAATCTTTACAAATTGATATCAAGATTACCTATAAGTTTACTTACAATTGGTATATATTAAAACATTTGTTTTATGTACCACATTATGTACTTTCAATTGGTATATTTCATTAATATCATGATGCACTAAATTGATATATTTTTTCTTACAATTGGTATCATAACGTTTTGATTAGATTTCACCCCTCATTAATTTTTTTTTAAGACAAAAAGGGGAAGAATACTATTTTCTTTGACCCCTTTGTTGATGATTGACAAAAAGGGGGAGAAGTATTTAGTTTATATGCATGATTTTATATGCATGTTTATTGTTTAGTGATTATCTTTCCAATTGGTATCAAGAATTTTGTTTTATTGATTGGTATCAAGAGGCTTTGATTGGTATCAAGAGCTTAAGTTTTTTTCATTGAAATTTTTATTAGTATCAAAAATAATTATTTAAGAACATGTTTATTTTAGAAAAGGAAAAGGAATTTATTTTAAAAAGTTTGGTATCAAGAGCATGTTTATTTCATATTTGATATCAAGAGCATGTTCATTTCATTATTTTTTTGCTGTTGATGCATATCCATGTTTAGTATTCATTGAATAAATTTATTGTTTATTGCTATGCATGAGTTAAGGGGGAGCTTCTTTGAAGCTTAACTTTAATCCATGCATATATAACTCCGTGAGTTTTGTCATCATCAAAAAGGGGAGATTGTTGGCCCAGAGGCCTTCCACTCTAGTTTTGATGATGATTAACTCATGTAATTATGTTTACTAATAATCTTGTGATGTTTAGTTTCAGATACTTAACCAAGATATTAGTAGGTGATTAGCTTCAACAAAGGTGTTTTGGAGCTTTCACATGGTGATTCAAGAGCCCGAGCGTCAAAGTTCATATCTAGCACTCCTTGGAGTCAAGCTCGGTGGATCACGTTTGGATCGAGTCGACTTGGAGATGGCGCTCTACAAGAAGACCTCGGTATAGTTTAGTTTTTGTTTAGATCCATTTGTTAAAGATTAGATAGTGTGATATGCTCAAGTTCACAACACACACTTGTTTAAGTTTCATGTTTTGGTTTTCGATTTTTGGTTTAACCGATCTTGGTTTCCATGAATAGATAGAATCAACAAGTTTACATGGTTTAATGTATATTAGATTTGTTCTATATACATGCATGCTTCATCTATTTAAACAAACTTAGTTTGATAGTCTATATCATGAGTTTGGGGTTTTTGGTGTTTTAACAAAAACTTAATTTTGAATTTATGTGTCAAAAATATTGATATATATCTTTATATGTATATTGGATTATATCCATATACTACATGCCTAAATGATTGTTTCATATCATGTTTTTGTATTTGGATGAGTTTTGGACAAAACGAATTTTCAATTGAAAAATTCAAGTTTTGGAAAATACAGATTTTGGTTTTCGGTAAAATTTCTAAGTCACAAAAATGGTTCAAATTATTTGAAATATGTGTTGAATTTTTCACACATGTTTGTTTATCAAAGTATTATACTGAAACTATTTTTGTGTATTTTTAGAGAATTTATGGGATTTATTTGATGATTAAAAATCAAGTTTTTCAAGTACCTAAACCTGTTTGCCAGGCTCTGGCGGTCGACCGACCAGTCGACCGGACCAGGAGCCGGTCGACCAGATCGGTCGACCGGACGTGCACACAAACGTGCACGTAGCCAGCCCCTTGGGTCGGTTGACCGACTGAAGGCAACCCACTCTCGGGTTGCCCCGGTCGACCGGGCGGTCTACCGGCCAGAGAGCCGTTGCTCTCTGGTTCAGAGCCCGGTCGACCGGGCGGTTGACCGGAAGGCTCAACGGTCAAAAATTTGACCGTTGGCCGGTCTACCGGCTGGTCGACCGGAAGGCCATTATTGGCCTTGTCAGCTGTAAACGGGCAGATTCCAAGTGGGGGCTATTTATACCCCATTTGAAGTGGGTTTTGGTTAAGATTTTCAAGAGCAAAATTTCACCTATTCTCTAGTGTTTTAAAAGCAAGTTTTCAAAAGAGTTTATTGGTTTTAAAGATCATTCTTTATTTGTTTTCAAGAGTTGGAAAAATCAAAGAAAAATAAAGATTTGGGATATTTGCTTTGTTCTTCATTTCTATCAAATACTAAGTTGTTTTCCCAAGTATTTTTCCTTGTGATTTGTTTTTCAACATCTTGATTTTCCACACTTGAGCTATATCATTCTATCCTATCTATTAGGATCTTTTATTTGTGGAAAAATTAGTTTGTGGTTGTGGTAACCACCAAGTTGTAAACTTCCTTCATTGTGATATCCCTCTAGTGAGAGGTGATTGATTTGGTATCCCTCTATTGTGAGGTGATTGTGAAAGTTGTGGTTGGCTCCCTCTAGTGAGAGGTGGAGATTGTGTTTAGCTCCCTCTAGTGAGAGGTGAAGATTATGTTTGAATCCCTCAAGTGTGAGGTGATTGATTTGTATTGGCTAAGTGCCTACCCCTCTTGTGTGAGGTGGTATTTGTATTGGTTGTGCTTTGCCTCTAATGAGAGGTTATATTCGGTTGAGAGAGGAGTTGTGTACTCCCGGTTGTATTTGCCCCAAATCCTCAGTGGAGGTTCCCTGTGTGCACAAGTTAGTAGATTGGAAATCCTTCTGTGTGAAGGCGGGGACGTAGAGCTGTGTGCTCGAACCTCGAAACAAATCTCGGTGTTTGCGTTTGATCCATTGACTCTTACTCTCTCTATTACTTTGAGCATTGCATCATATTGCCATATCATATATATGCTTGTGTTGTTTGTGTGTGCCTCACTTGTGTTTAACCACGAGAGCTTCATATAGCACCACAATTCTTATTCAGAGGAATCAAGAGGAGTTAGTACAGAGCCCTTCACCGGGAATTCGGCTACACTCGTTGGTTACATTAAGTGTGTTCCAATTTAGTTTTAATTTCCGCATTTAGTTTATTAGATTAGCTGTACACCTATTCACCCCCTCTAGGTGTGCTTTCACTTAATACTAAGCTTTTGATAAGCAATTTATTTATCAAGCATGTCTAATAGTGCCAGGAATTCAGTTGCTCTAATTCAGTTCATTATTAATTACTTTGATCACTTTCATCTTCATCGGTTCACGTTCACAATTGCTAATTAACTGAAATGTCCTGATTCCATCCGAGTTATCAATTTTAATAAAACTTTCAATAATTTAACCAGTACACTATTTCTATCATACTGCATCAATTATGTGCATCCCATTTAACAGAATTTTCTATATCACAGATATGACAAGTTGTTCGAAGATAAAATCCCAAATTTTGTTTGCTTAGTTCAATTATAGTATCAACCTCAGATTTTGCTTATACCAGCATCAGTATAACTGATTCTATAATTATCCAATTATGTTGATGTGTCTCAAGTAATCTTTTGTCTTTACTGATTTCTAATTATCTCTTATAAATTAATTACATTCATAATCTGTAACATATTTCCATTGTCACTGTTTAGTTTACTTGTCGGGTACACCGGTGTTAACCAACCACCATTCGAATATTATTATCCTTGACTATAGATTTCATAATAGCTTGGATCTCACTAGCATCATTATTATCTTACTAGTTAATATGCATGCAATCACAGCGTTTAATGGAATCGGAGGTAGATTTTACCCACTTAACGATTTTCAGATTAAGTAACATCAATTTCATCACAGAGGGGTAGATAGTATTAACTAAAATTTATACTTTGCCATTTCTATCAGAACCTAGTACTTAATTGTTCAATTCTCAATCCTAGTAAATACTCGCAACATATACATGATGCTCAGAATTTCACAAACACATAATTTATGTGGCATATGTCAATGTGCAACTATTTTAATACACTTACAGGCTCTAAATGGTCATGTTATACAAAATTTAAATAAAATTCTCAATTTGGTTTCATACCCGTGTTATGTTCTCACACACATATACGTAACATACTCGTGATTCATTATTCGGATACCCTATTTGAATTTCGGTTCCACGACAATCATTCACTCTTATAATATTTATCACAATCATCGTAATAACAACATCTTAACTACATTGGATTAATATTATTAATAATTTCTCAATAATAATTATTTCTAAATTGGGAAAAACAAAACTTAAGTTAGGACTTTCACTCACCGGGTATACCGATAAATTTTGAACACCCAATGTAACAGCCCATTTTTTTTATTAATTCTTAATTATTTTAAACATCGGTTAGATAGGAAATTTTTATTTTATAATTCCTCATTCTTAAATTAATACCAATAATAATGAAGTTAACCAAAGAATTTATATTTTATTGTATGAGTTATTTTTATTATCTTGGATTTATGGCATAAATTAGAATATATAGAAAATATATAAGTATTTTGTACCAACATAATTATGACATTTAAGAGTATATGGAAATATATCCTTGATATTTAAATTTAGTATTCTCAATTAGGAAATACCTAAACAAATACTAGGTATTTGTATTTAGAATATTTTATTTGCATATGTGAGTGGAGGTGTTAGGTATGCATGAGGGGGGTGAGGTGTAAGGCTAGGATCAATTTGATCCTAGCCTTGGCCAAGTGGCAAGTTGAGTGGGGAAGTGTGTTTGCAATAATAAAAGTTTTGGGAGGCCTTTTTGCATAATGATCTCAACCTTACGTTGAGATCTGAGAGAGGAGTTCCTTCTTCTCTGTAAAAATTTCTGAAGCCCTAAAAATTCCCACAAGTTCTTCCCTATTTTCCCTAATCTCTCTCTGATCTCTCACCAACCAACTCTCTCTCTCTCTCTCTCTCTCTCTCTCCACCCTCCCAGCCGAAGCCAGGAGGGGGACGCAGCCGCGCGCCACCGCGGCCGCGCACAGCCAGGCCGCGCGCAGCCGCGCCGGGGCGGCGCACGGCTGCGCGAGAGCGGCGCCAGGCCTGTGGCTGGTAGGACAAGGGAAGGGGGGTCTTTGTTTGGTCAAGATTCATCCTTGGGTGATTTTGGAGAAGCCCTAATTTCTGAAATTTAATTTGGGGTTAAAGGTAAGATTTTTACTCTACAAATTTCATCCTCCTTATGAATTATTTTCTAACCAAAATTTACTCTTGTTCCTCTTTTGCTAGGGTTTTAGTAGAGGAGGATTGATCAAATCATAGTGAGAATCCATACATCAAAGTGAGTAAATTTTCATACTCACTTCACATAATTTCATGAAGCTAGAATTTGATAAATTATGTATTAGATTAAGAGGAAATTGAAGAAGGTATAATAGAATAGTGTAGTATTATGTAAATCAATTTTGTTCGTGGGATCGGTGACTTATTTACTCTCTTTTCATTAGAGGGATTTTAGGGAAAGTAAAATAGATTAATGTAGAATAGCATGTAAAATAATTTTACATGGAATTGGTGCCACAATTATTTTTAGTAGAAGGTAGTTATATAAATTATTGTGTTATGTGTTCATAAAAATTTGAGTTAAGTTAAGTAGTAATAGTAAAGTGGGTGGTGATGGGTATGTACTAGAATGTAAGGGTATTTTAGTAGTTGTGTTACAAGCTAGGTATGTGAAATGCTTAAGTCACTAACTATAATACCTTGGTAATCCCACATGAATTACTTTGTATTACTTACTATAGTAATACATGTATTATAACATGATAAAAAAAAAAAAAAATATTGACGACATGTGAACAAGTCGATTTTGTGATTTTCCCAAAACATGTTGATTATGTAACCTACGCCATAGAATATTTTTGTCATGCAATATATGTGTGGATCGCTTGTAGAATTTATATGTTGTTATGATTGAATAGATGAATGATTTGTGAAAATGTTGATTATGTGATCTTGTCAAAACATACTAATTGTGTAAAGTGATGAAATGACATAAATTGATATGACATATATATGAATGTATTGATTGTGGAATCTATACGTTAGTATAGTGAATCCCTATGTTTGCCAATTAAGAGTAGGAAAAGGGAAGACAGTGGGAAAAGTGAGGTTCCATCTAAAAATTGTAGGAAGGGGCCGGCGGGAGCCGGTAGGAGGAGAAGACGGTGTAAAAGTATGTTGATCATTGTAGGAAGGGGCCGGCGGGAGCCGGTAGGAGGAGAAGACGGTGTTATGAAAGTAGTTTATGTTTATCACTGTAGGAAGGGGCCGGCGGGAGCCGGTAGGAGGAGAAGACGGTGAAATGTTCATGTACTCTTTTGAATGTTGTGGTAATGAATTGTTGCTTGTAAATATGTTCATAAAAGATGTTTGTGTTACCATAACTTAGGAATTGTCATGATTTGAATTATGTTGTATTATCAAACGTGATAAAAGGAAAACTATTACTACGTCTTGAATCATCACATAAGTGTATAAAGTAGACCAAAGAATGCTAACATATGTTTTCAAAAAGGTCTCCTTAGATTCCATAAAGTATGTTGTAGTATTATATCATGTTGTTATCATTTATAAAGTGTTTATGAATTTACTCGCTGAGCCGTCGAGCTCATTCCTTTCTTTGTCTTCTCTTTCAGGTTTGGATAAAGGTAAGGGCATAATGTAGCACGGATTAATCATGAGCAGAATGTCATATGTTTCATAAACACTTATTTTGTCACTATGTGCATGTAATTATGTTTTATGTTAGCATTACCTAGTTGAGGGTGCTATGATGCTACTATCATATGTAAATTTTTGTAAGAGTTTTAATTAGAACTTGTGTACTTGGAAAGTTGGTGAAGTAAAGTATTGTGATAATGTTGGTAAAATTTTGTGGATTATGGATGCCTTGATGGTTATGCAAGATGAATGCATGGCATAAGTATATTTTGGAGATATTCTTTATTTTTGTGATAAGTAGGTCATGTGACCGAAATGCTTTGTGGATATAAGTAGGCCTTGGAGCCGAAATTGGATATTTTGTATGTGGCAAAAGTAAAAATATTAGAGGAAGTGCTGCTGAAATTTTCTAGATGTTGAATCAAAGAAAAGATTTGGGAATAAATACATATTATGATCTAATCTTGCTTATTAGAAACTGGGACCGTTACAGTTGGTATCAGAGCTAAGGCTTAGGTGTAAAGTTACATTGAGTAGATAGGATAAGTTAGGATTGATGTGGTATGGTGTGAAGAAAATTGTATGTAGGATTGTATGATCAAGATGGGTATTTTAAGGAGTAGTGGATTCTCACAAATATGATTAACTTAGAAGCGCGGGATATTTAACCGTTCTCTTGTATTCGAATTTGAGTACCCGCATACTCCAATTCGGATGCTTCATACTGAGGGTGCGGGCCCTTTGTATGGATCGCCAGTGGTATGGGACACTGGAATGAGAGGGCAGCTAAAATATCCGGCAAGTCAAAGTTAATTCAGAACGTAAGAACGTTTCAGAGTAGCAAGCTTCGAGAGATAGAAAATATAAGAAATTGCAGATCTGTTGACTTTCAATAGCCTAACTACCTTAAGGTAAAATTTCCTTATATCTATGGATAATGATGTTGAAGCAAGCTTAATGGGATAAAAGAATACAGATGTGGCAGTTGATGATAAAAAGCCCTATTGGAGACCTACCAATGACTGAGACTTTTAATGCCGTCCTCAGTAATGAAGTAGAGTCCCAAGGAAGAATATCTTTTGGACGTATTTGTTAGAATGCTAGCTGGGCCCACGACTTGGATCTTTATGACGATTATGAATACGGAAAATATGATAATGATATCATAATAGAAAGTGAAGATCCTAAGGAGGGAGATGAAGAAGACCCTAACGAAGAAAATCCTGAAGAAGAAAATCTAAGAGGAGAGGACTCTAATAATGACAGTAAGGAGGGAAGTTCCATTGGTTCTAATATAAATTCTTGAATAAGGTGGAATGTTTAGTATTTTGAGAAAGGATGTCATGGTTCGCCTATTTTAGAACTTTTTGGGCAGGAAGGTTGATGTGTCTGTAAAGATATGTGTGTGAACAATGCCTATGTATATGTTTAGTATGAATGTAAATCTTGGTTCCAAGGATGCCTTTAAAGTTATGAATAAAGTGATAATTGTTATGTAAGACTTGCTTTGTACTGTGAATATTATTGATAATAAAGACTGATTATTCTTTTAGGGATAGATGGACTTAAATCTTCCGCCACCAGACACTGATCTTGCAGGCTATGCCCCACCGCAAAATTCAGTTGGGAGTGTCCATCCTCTGACTACCCACGAGGATGAACACATCAGCAAATACCAGAAAATCCCTGATGTAATGCCAGGTTGGTTGGCGCGACTGGCAACGAAAAGCAACCCACATAAAGCTTTAGAACAATTTCAGAAGCTGAACCCGCCAGCATTTAAAGGAGAAGCTGACCCCATTCAAGCAGAAGAATGGCTTCGCCGAATTGAGAAAATACTAACCGTTATGGAATGTAATGAGGATCAAAGAGTGTCCTTTACCTCTTTCATGTTTCAAGGTGAGGCAGAACATTGGTGGGACATGGTTAAAGGTGGAGCTAATTCCTTACGGGAGAAAGTTTCTTGGAACTTTTTGGTTAAGAAGTTCAACGAAAAGTATATACCGGGGGTAGCTAAAGATAAACTCGCACTAGAATTTCAGGAACTAAAGCAAGGACAAATGTCTGTCAACCAGTATGATGTCAAGTTTACACAATTATCAAGGTACGCAGCAGGGTTGGTACGTGAAGAATCAGAAAGAACTAAAAGGTTCGTGAGGGGATTAAAACCTGAAATCAGAAGCAAATTAATTCCGTTTCAACTCCAAATCTATATTCAAGCGGTGGAGAAAGCATTGAAAGTTGAACGGGATATATTGGAAGATCAGGAAGTCAAAGGCAAGGAGTTACCCCTTCTAAACGCCCCCACTATCTGGAGACACCTGGCCCCGATATGTCAAACCACAGATTCAATAGAAGTGCGGAGTCCTCGGTAGCATCGGCTTCTAGATCAAATGGAGGTACATGGCATCGAGTGGGATTCCCTCGAAGACCTCAGACAGTACTTTCTCACCGTCCCGATGTTGCAGGAAACTCGTGGTGCCCCATATGCCATTTGAACCATGCGGGCAGTTGTGTTCTGGGCAAACAATGTTTCTCCTGTGGTCAAATGGGTCACATAAGGAAAGAATGTCCGATCTTACAAGGACACCCAAGTACGGGATTTGGGATGGAAAGGCGAACTGGGGGCACTGTCCCATTTTCGGGATCAACAGGAACTTTCAGGCGACCGTTCAACACATCCCGACCGGCGGAAACTCAGTCATCAGTGCAACAGCCTGGAGCTCGGCGGGAGAGGAATGCTTGACTCAACAGGAGTCTCGAACATCAAGTGTTGTGGTGAAAGGTACAATCAACTTATTGGGGCATATTGCCCGAGTATCATTTGACCCTGGTGTCACTTACTCTTTTGTCTTCTCAACATTGCATCCAAACCAAACATGATACCTAAATCATTGAAATTCTACTTATGATATCGACTCCTATAGGAACGGATATGGTTACTAATATGTACTATAAGGAGAGTGAGATCATGATAAGAGAAGTAAAAACATGGGTGAACCTCATAAAATTAGGAGAGATGGAGTACGATGTTATTTTAAGAATAGATTGATTGTTAACCCGCTGTGCCAATATAGGCTGCCACCAAAGGGTGCATAACTATGGTGAACGAGTACCTCAATTGTGTTTCGAAGGAGTTACCACTCTTATCTCCGGAAAGAATTATCGAATTTCTCGTAATGTCATTTGGACAAACCATCACCCCTGCAACATTTATGGACTTGATGAATAAGAATATTACAACCATATCCCGATCAATGTGTGATCATATTCATTGTTGATGTAATAATTATCCCAAGAGTAGCAAGGAGCATAAAGAACATTGAGAAATAGTTCAGATACATGAAGTACTTGAGACAGTTGTATTAGGCAGGGACCCTCGTTTTCTATCAAGAGTCTGAGTGAACTTTCCACGGTACGTCGAGCTTCGGGGACGAAGCTTCCCTAAGGGGGGTAGAATGTAACAGCCCATTTTTTTTTATATTAATTCTTAATTATTTTAAACATCGGTTAGATAGGAAATTTTTATTTTATAATTCCTCATTCTTAAATTAATACCAATAATAATGAAGTTAACCAAAGAATTTATATTTTATTGTATGAGTTATTTTTATTATCTTGGATTTATGGCATAAATTAGAATATATAGAAAATATATAAGTATTTTGTACCAACATAATTATGACATTTAAGAGTATATGGAAATATATCCTTGATATTTAAATTTAGTATTCTCAATTAGGAAATACCTAAACAAATACTAGGTATTTGTATTTAGAATATTTTATTTGCATATGTGAGTGGAGGTGTTAGGTATGCATGAGGGGGGTGAGGTGTAAGGCTAGGATCAATTTGATCCTAGCCTTGGCCAAGTGGCAAGTTGAGTGGGGAAGTGTGTTTGCAATAATAAAAGTTTTGGGAGGCCTTTTTGCATAATGATCTCAACCTTACGTTGAGATCTGAGAGAGGAGTTCCTTCTTCTCTGTAAAAATTTCTGAAGCCCTAAAAATTCCCACAAGTTCTTCCCTATTTTCCCTAATCTCTCTCTGATCTCTCACCAACCTACTCTCTCTCTCTCTCTCTCTCTCTCTCTCTCTCTCTCTCCACCCTCCCAGCCGAAGCCAGGAGGGGGACGCAGCCGCGCGCCACCGCGGCCGCGCACAGCCAGGCCGCGCGCAGCCGCGCCGGGGCGGCGCACGGCTGCGCGAGAGCGGCGCCAGGCCTGTGGCTGGTAGGACAAGGGAAGGGGGGTCTTTGTTTGGTCAAGATTCATCCTTGGGTGATTTTGGAGAAGCCCTAATTTCTGAAATTTAATTTGGGGTTAAAGGTAAGATTTTTACTCTACAAATTTCATCCTCCTTATGAATTATTTTCTAACCAAAATTTACTCTTGTTCCTCTTTTGCTAGGGTTTTAGTAGAGGAGGATTGATCAAATCATAGTGAGAATCCATACATCAAAGTGAGTAAATTTTCATACTCACTTCACATAATTTCATGAAGCTAGAATTTGATAAATTATGTATTAGATTAAGAGGAAATTGAAGAAGGTATAATAGAATAGTGTAGTATTATGTAAATCAATTTTCGTTCGTGGGATCGGTGACTTATTTACTCTCTTTTCATTAGAGGGATTTTAGGGAAAGTAAAATAGATTAATGTAGAATAGCATGTAAAATAATTTTACATGGAATTGGTGCCACAATTATTTTTAGTAGAAGGTAGTTATATAAATTATTGTGTTATGTGTTCATAAAAATTTGAGTTAAGTTAAGTAGTAATAGTAAAGTGGGTGGTGATGGGTATGTACTAGAATGTAAGGGTATTTTAGTAGTTGTGTTACAAGCTAGGTATGTGAAATGCTTAAGTCACTAACTATAATACCTTGGTAATCCCACATGAATTACTTTGTATTACTTACTATAGTAATACATGTATTATAACATGATAAAAAAAAAAAAAATATTGACGACATGTGAACAAGTCGATTTTGTGATTTTGCCAAAACATGTTGATTATGTAACCTACGCCATAGAATATTTTTGTCATGCAATATATGTGTGGATCGCTTGTAGAATTTATATGTTGTTATGATTGAATAGATGAATGATTTGTGAAAATGTTGATTATGTGATCTTGTCAAAACATACTAATTGTGTAAAGTGATGAAATGACATAAATTGATATGACATATATATGAATGTATTGATTGTGGAATCTATACGTTAGTATAGTGAATCCCTATGTTTGCCAATTAAGAGTAGGAAGAGGGAAGACAGTGGGAAAAGTGAGGTTCCATCTAAAAATTGTAGGAAGGGGCCGGCGGGAGCCGGTAGGAGGAGAAGACGGTGTAAAAGTATGTTGATCATTGTAGGAAGGGGCCGGCGGGAGCCGGTAGGAGGAGAAGACGGTGTTATGAAAGTAGTTTATGTTTATCACTGTAGGAAGGGGCCGGCGGGAGCCGGTAGGAGGAGAAGACGGTGAAATGTTCATGTACTCTTTTGAATGTTGTGGTAATGAATTGTTGCTTGTAAATATGTTCATAAAAGATGTTTGTGTTACCATAACTTAGGAATTGTCATGATTTGAATTATGTTGTATTATCAAACGTGATAAAAGGAAAACTATTACTACGTCTTGAATCATCACATAAGTGTATAAAGTAGACCAAAGAATGCTAACATATGTTTTCAAAAAGGTCTCCTTAGATTCCATAAAGTATGTTGTAGTATTATATCATGTTGTTATCATTTATAAAGTATTTATGAATTTACTCGCTGAGCCGTCGAGCTCATTCCTTTCTTTGTCTTCTCTTTCAGGTTTGGATAAAGGTAAGGGCATAATGTAGCACGGATTAATCATGAGCAGAATGTCATATGTTTCATAAACACTTATTTTGTCACTATGTGCATGTAATTATGTTTTATGTTAGCATTACCTAGTTGAGGGTGCTATGATGCTACTATCATATGTAAATTTTTGTAAGAGTTTTAATTAGAACTTGTGTACTTGGAAAGTTGGTGAAGTAAAGTATTGTGATCATGTTGGTAAAATTTTGTGGATTATGGATGCCTTGATGGTTATGCAAGATGAATGCATGGCATAAGTATATTTTGGAGATATTCTTTATTTTTGTGATAAGTAGGTCATGTGACCGAAATGCTTTGTGGATATAAGTAGGCCTTGGAGCCGAAATTGGATATTTTGTATGTGGCAAAAGTAAAAATATTAGAGGAAGTGCTGCTGAAATTTTCTAGATGTTGAATCAAAGAAAAGATTTGGGAATAAATACATATTATGATCTAATCTTGCTTATTAGAAACTGGGACCGTTACACCCAATACCGTATACTGATACACAAGATGTGTAGCTCTCATTTCCACGATCACAACGGCTCAAGAATCGTCCGAATCCGACAACTTCGGATGGCCAAGATATCGTTCGTAAACTAAAACCAATATAAAAGGTTAGATACGTAATGACTAAAAGTTTTTCGGGGGTTATTTGTAATTTTTCAGGGCCCCAAAAAAATATTCAATTTTACAGGGGCGAAAACAAATTTACCTTTTTTTAAAAAATGGAAACGGGTTCGATTCTTAACGGGTCGGGTCGGGTTACTTTAAAACCCAAACCCAAAACTCGGTAATGGGTTTCCCCTACCCATTCGCAGTAGCAGCAGCAGCTTGCTGTTGCTGCCCTCGCGGCGCCCGCCGCCCGGCCGCCCGCCTCGCCGATGCCGCTCTGACGCCTTTGCCGCCGGCGAGGTCCCATAGAGAGAAAGAGAGAGAGAGAGAGAGAGAGAGAGAGAGAGACGAAGGGGAGAGAGAGATATATAATGGAGAAAGAGATAGAGAGGGTGGGGGCCTGCCGCTCCCCCCGCCCGGCGGCCGGTCACCGGCCTCCGGCGCCACTCCGGCCTGGCGCCAGTTAACCCAAGAGAGAGAGAGGGGGAGAGAGAGAACGGGGGAGAGATTTTATGTCCCCCCACCTACTCCCACCTACTCCCCCATTCCTCCCATCTACTCCCCCATTCCTCCCATACTCATCAATCAAATCTTATTTTTCTTTTCTTTTTCTTTCTTTCTTCATCTCCCCAAATCATTAATACAATTATAATTAGGAATAAATACCAATACCCGATATTTATACGAGTATTTCATGCAGTATATTCATCCATGTACTCTCATATATTTTTCTGTATTCCGTTATTCATAATGATTTATAAAAGTTTAAATCCATTCTAGGATTTCCACAATAAATTACCGAAAATTATTTAATACAGAAACAATTAGTTTAAAAATCATAAGAATTCACAGAAAAATATTTTTAATCCAATGAAAATATTTTAGCCCAGAGTTTACCAATCCGGGTGTTACATCCCAGTCTCAATTTTGACGCATCACTATAGATGGCAAATCTTTTATCTCCCGAAGATACAGTTAGAACAGGAGCAGATGTTAGTTTCGTTTTAACTTCAAGGAAGCTCTTATCTTGTTCTTCTCCCCATACAAACTTCTTATTCTTTCTAATTAATTGTGTCAACGGTGCCACAATTAGAGAGAGTCCTTCCACAAATCTTCTGTAGTATCCAGCTAACCCCAAGAAACTTTGAACTTCAGTAACAGTTGTGGGTCTAGGCCAATCCTTGATTGCTTCAATTTTCATTGGATCTACTGATATTCCCTCTTTGGATATAATATGGCCAAGAAATCCTACCTGTTCGAACTAAAATTCACATTTCTTTAATTTAGCATAAAGTTGCTTCTCCCTCAAGATTTAGATGACCGTTTTAAGATGTTTTTTATGATCTTCCCTATTCTTTGAATAGATCAAAATATCATCGATGAATACCACGACAAACTAATCAAGATATGGTTGGAACACTCGATTCATTAGGTCCATAAATGCTGCTGGGGCATTGTGAGTCCAAAAGGCATGACTAGGAATTCAAAATGTCTGTATCTTATCTTAAAAGCCGATTTAGACACATCTTCTGGCTTAACCTTTAACTGATGATATCCTGACCTAAGGTCTATCTTAGAAAATACACAAGACCCTTGTAGTTGATCAAATAAGTTATCAATCCGAGAAAGCGGATAACTATTTTTAAAAGTGACCTTATTCAATTCCCGATAGTCGACACATAATCTCATGCTTCCATCATTCTTCTTAACAAATAGTATTGGTGCTCCCCAGGGAGATACACTCGGTTGGATGAAACTTTTATCTAGTAACTCTTGTAGTTGAGTTTTAAAGTCTTTCATTTCTGCAGGGGCCATACGATATGGTGCTTTCAAAATAGGGGCAGTATCGGGCATCACATCTATTGCAAATTCTACATCTCGATCTTGGGGCAGACCTGGTAAATCCTCCAAAAATACATCAGGAAACTCATTTACGACTGGAATAGTCTCAATTTTGATATCAGTTCTAGTGGTATCCAAAACTGAAACCAGAAATTCTTGATATCCCTGCCTCATTAACTTAGTGGCTTTAATGGCCGATATGTAGGGTATATCATGACTAACTTTTTACCCCTTTAAAAATAAACTCCAGAACTCCTTCTATTTTAAAGATGATCCTCTTCCTATTATAATTCACATGTGCATCACAAGGGGACAACCAATCCATTCCTAATATTGCATCAAACTCCATCTCGCCCAGCTTAATCAAATCAATGGATGTTTCCATCTCCCCAATTATCACTTCACAGTTCACATATTTAGTGCTAGCTATTATCTTTACCACTATGAGTGTGGATACAACCAACTGAAATCCTAGGGGTTCTGATACTTAATTTAATTTATAAGCAAAAGCACTAGATATGAATGAAAGAGTAGCTCCAGGATCAAACAATGCATGAGCAATATGTCCTGATATGGAGATCATACGTCCACTACTGCATTCGAGGCCATTGCTTCTCAATAGGTCAACACAAAAGTTCTTCCTTGAGCCCGTGGCTGTTGTACAGATGATTGAGTTTCAGCAGGTCGCGGAGCATTACTGGGCGGCATAAAATTACTGGCTAGTCACTTGGGAGGGTTCATTCTCATAGCTGCTCTTCCACCTCCCCTACTCGGCCCTTAGCTTCCGTGCTTCATCGGGTAATTTTTCTTTAAATGCCCCATTCCTCCATAATTATAGCAAGTCCTTTCTTGGATGCAGTTTTTAAAATGGTTTATCTTACACTTCTGCTACCAAGGGGTCTCTGAGATTTTAGGGTGGGACGCAGAGGTAGCCTGTGCTTTCAAAAAAGTGTCTCTGTTCCTCAACCATGATCCTCTGCCTCTGGCCCATCCTCCTCTTTAAAGAGTGGCGTTAAACCCAAATCCTTTACTACTGGTAGATCACGGTGCCACCGACACTGATGGTCCTTGATATCGGAGACGCTTTGAGCTAGGTAATTCCTTCGCCCAGTCTTCTTGACTTTCTTGCATATCCATTTCTACCTCCAAGACTCTTTTCACAGCTTGGAGATAATTTCTTAGTTGTAGAGGATTCAATCTGCCTCAGATTTCTGATTTTAGGCCCATCACGAACCTCTTTGTTCTTTCTGCCTCACTCTTCACCAAGGCATCAGCATACCTGTATAATTGGGTAAACCTCTGATCGTATTGGGACACATTTATCTGACTTTGTCGCAATTCTAGAAATTCTGACGCCATCTTATCTCTGGCCGTCTCTGAAATATATTTTTCAGTGAATTTATTCACTAAGAATTCACAGGTGATTGGTTCTCTTGTGCTTTTCACACTACTTTTCACTGCCCTCCATTAGTGTTCTGCTTCCTTTTAAAATATAAAGGAAGAGAAAGATACTCTCTGCTCATCAGTACAGTTCATTATATCCAGAATCTTTTCTATCTGGAGAAGTCACGCTTCAGCTTGTAAGGAATCTACCTCCCCTTCAAATACTGGTGGTTTCATCTTTTGGAACTGCTCTAATGCTCGGTGGGAATTATTATCATTGGCTCTTGTCATTAACTGGGTGAGCCACTCCGGCATAACCCCCAGAGTTCCACGACCGCCTCCTATCTGTTCTTCTGAATCTTCATTATTATCCATAGGGTGAGCACTCCCCATCACACTATAGTGTGACATCCCAAGCGATAATGGCTCATCGGGTGGTAGTTGATTTAGATCCATTCGTTCTTCCTATAAGATAAGAACGTCTAGTCAACATACTTCACATGTATAAAAATAATTTTTAGATAAAATTCTTAGTTTCATGCAATCATTCTAGTTCATCATTCATTATCACTTGCAAACAAGCAATTTGCTATATATATATTTATATACATCCCAAACGGATACAAGAATATTACACTGATATATCTACCATTTTTGAATATCCGAACTAACTCATATGCATGCATACAAGATGTGCCAGGGCATATACAATAAAACTCCTAAGATGTCCATTAACTAGCACACTAGGCTCACACATATATATACATATCAAAAGTAATTGCTTATTGATTCATCCCTCATAGGGTAGAGTCTCCCCCACTCGAGTCCCCACTAGTACTGCTGCTATCCTCGCTATCATCCATGCCTTCCTCGGAGTCTTCCCCTAGTAATTCGTCTCCTGCGCAGCACCAGTCATCTAGATCATCATATAAATCCACATCATCTTCCTATTTTTCATCCCAAAGAGACCTGCATAAGTAAATTCTCTTCGGATCTCTTCTTTTAATGCACCCGTATCCCCCATCTCTTCTACATCAAGTTAATACCCAACCAAACTCTCCATATCGGCAATGGTCAATTCAGGCTCATTAGATGTCTGAGACTCAACCTCCTAATGGTCTATGTGGTCTGGGGCTGTAAATATGACCTCTGGGTCGGTCTCATCAGACTCATAACCCCAATCCATGGAACCTGCCATTCAACTCGCACTCAAACTATCCGAGCTAGAGACTGGCCAATATTTGTCAGAGTCCCCCATCTACATATAAATAAGGAGTCATATCAATCTCAACCCATATAAATAGTCTCAACATAGTGCTATACAATAAGAAAGATAGCAATATATATACACACCCTTACACTTTCACTTATTCTACCCATAAGTTTCATGTTTCAGAATAATTTAGGTTCAATAGATAATTCAATGTATTCTCTCGTCCTAGTGTCCCATACCACTAGTAATCTATTTCTGAGAGCTCGCACTTTCAGTCAACTCACCCGAATCGAATGTGCCGATTCTGATGCGAGAAAATTATCAATTACCGCTTGACTCACGGTTAATCTGTTATATAAACCAACTACCTAACTATAATCACATATTTATACACATTGAGCCAAACAATTTTCTATCGTCTCCTACCTCCGACTTAACCTTTTCCTTCTACCTACAACCTTTGCTCTGATACTAACTATAACGGTCCCAATCTTAATATTTTCTGTTATCACAATTATCAATAGTTATCCTTAATCCAAGCATGGGACCCATCAAGATACAACAATTCGATTTCGGCTAATGTCAGCCTACTTATGGCTTCACAACATTTCCACTCAAGTGCATATATGATCTCGGCATGATTTATCATATTTTCAAACATTGATCCGACAATCGGGTAAAAAACGCATAGCAAACTCATTACTACTCCATAAACCCTATAATATTAACAAGATTCAAGTCAAGCACCTATTAACATAGGCATTTCAATATATTACAAAAGTTCGTGACAAGCGTCAACATAAAAGTTTTACATAGTGTTTCTAAAACAATATGTACATAAAATGGAACATGCCAAAAGGTGAAAATAATCTCCCGCTGCCACCTATCCCGTAAGTTGCCATTAAGCGGGTCCTTTGTCTTTATCCAAACCTAAAGGTGATTAATATAACAGAGTGAGCTCGACAGCTCAGTGAGTAAGCCAATAAACATATGCATGACCTTTATGTATGTCTATTGAAATTTATTATAAAGGCAACGATTATAATTTATACTATTTTTACATATTTTTATATTTTTGCTGAGAGTCTTGACCAGAATACAGTGATTGGTTCTATTAGTCAACTTGCCCTTCCTATAGTCGACTAATTCTGATATTAGTCGACTTATCTTAAAACTATAGTCGACTGATCTTTTTCCAAGTAGATATTCATTCTCTGTTGGCTGCCTGTGACTCAACTAGTCGACTACCCTACCTTGTATAGTTGACTACTCTTGGTACTAGTCGATGTATAAGCCATCGATGTCTACTCTCTGTTTGTTGCCTGTAAGCAATATTAGTCGACTACCCTACCTGATATAGTCGACTAAGGGTGGTTTCCAGAGACTTACGTAACAGAATCTCACATCTATAGTCGACTTGGCCCATAGATTAGTCGACTTATAAAGTTGAAATATGCCTATATCAGTCGACTCATCACAGAGTCTAATGTTAAAGAAATTTTTATAGCTTTAACATGCAATTTCCATCTTAACCATCTTAACATACTTGTTAAACATAAACTTGGACTCCCCCTTCGGTCACCTCCGGTTAAACCCGATCCCTTCCTCCTATACGTTATTCAACGTAATATTCTCCCCTTCGATCACCTCCGATTCAACCGGTCGCTTCCTCCTATACGTTATCGTAACATCCTCCCCTTCGGTCACCTTCGGTTCAAACCGCTCCCTTCCTCCAAATATGCAATAATTATATCCTTCACGTAATAATAACATGCAATGATGCATAAAGCAATGACAACATAAATAATTTTCATGATTTCTGCTTTACATTATGCCAACATTATGGAAGTCATTAGCATGGATAAGTAACAACTTGCTAAGTTAACCACATGTGAGCCCTTTCAAGGTAACAAACACATTATATCATCTAAATTTATGTGTAGCAATATATACGCATAAAATCAAGTATTATATTTATCCATAGAAGTATTTCTTCTTAAGAGGCATGTGTTTGACTACCGAGTATACGCAATAACATGTCGATCATGCATAATGGTAAGCATACATAAGAATAACAATAACATATCATCATAGGATTGTTTATAAAGTACACATAAAATCTATAAACCATACACATGCATTATCATTCAATTTCACGTCCACTTATAACTTAGCAATTCCCACTTTATTTCAAGTTTTACACTACCTACTATTATATTGGGGTTTGAATGTTCTACTCACCCTTGAAGAGAATATCCCCTTATCAAGCTTGGTCACCGGCTATAAGGGAGTCTACAAGACCATAACAACATCATAATTAGTTTATAGTTTTAAGAGTATAATAGGGGGTAGTAGGCTTAAGGATTTGCTTATCTTCTTTAACCAAATTTACCCTCCTAACTTGTTAGCCTAGTCCAACCTTGTCTTCAAGAATTATCCCTTTCAGATGATGTTAGATCACCACTTTTCCATATTCTATTAGGTTTTTAGAGGGGATAATATAGGTAAAGGAAGCCTTTTTAGTATAAATGAAGGAAGGGAAAGATTTGTGAGGGAATGAGAGAGGGAGAGAGAGTGGGTGAGTGAAGAAATGGAGGGAAAAACTTGGGCTGTTGGCTGTTTTCTTCTTGCCGGCTGAAAAAGGAAGGGAGGAGAAATTCTTGGAGTTGGAAATGAAGAGAGAGTGTGGGTGTTGCCAAAATGAGGTTTTCTCCCATTTCTACTCTTTATATACCTCACTTCTCTCAATGATATCTTGCCAATCCTAACATCATCTCTCTACATTTATACCTTACTCCTATAAGTAAGGTCCCTATCCTTCTCCCCTTCATGAAGTAATTATACCAACAAGTATGGTGGGGGTATGATAAAAAAGTCATCATGCATGGGTGTATTTAAATCCATATACATATATACTAGTATATGCATGGTATAATGTTTAGTATAAGTATCCCACATGAATTCTTGTTTCCACATTACCTCTCTAAAGCACTCAAGCATTTTAAATAGGGCTATTAATTAAGGCAAGTGTTACACATATACTGTCTGGTATGGGCGGACGTCCACACTGAATTTTATAAAATAACAAATAGTGCAGACAGTTGTAACCTTTTGTATTAATATCTTCTTTTTAGATTATGTTTACTAACATAAAGACTCTTTTAAGTTCTAAGTTAAGTACTAACTTATAATCTTAAAAAACTAGAGGTCACAAGTTCAAGTCTGGATGAGTGTAACATTATTTTTTACTTTTTTTCCCCTTGTCATATTACATTTCGTCTACACAGAAATTCTTATTACACAGAAAATTTTATTACACTGGAAAAACATCATGCGTTTGTCATTGATTATAACACATGTAAGTCGTGATAAAAAGTTTAATAATCTAGACACACCTCCAAACTCCAATAGGTTTTATGAGACATTCCTACTTCCCAGCGCCAATCCCTTTCTTCTTCCTCTGCATTTTCTTTTCGGGCATGTTTGGTCGCAAGAAAGTGGGCGGAAGTAAAAAAATAGGGAAGTATAATTGCTCAATTCCCTATCTATCCAAACATCAGAAAAAGAAAATAAGAAACCCTTTTTCCTTTTCTCTTTTGTCTTTTCTCTTTTACACAACCATTTATCACTTCTAATGTGCTACAGTTAATTTATAGTCATGTAAATCTCATTTATAATAAGTTGTAACACAAACAGTTAATTTTTTTATCATGTAAATCTCACTGCATTCTAATTATAATCTATTTTTTATTTTCTTAATTAATTTTATTATAATATTATTTTGCGGTGAACTAACTTTTTAAATTTAACTTTTACATTGCCATCCAAACACCAAAAAGAACATAATTTTTTCAAATTACACTTTCAACAACATTCAAATGCCGAAAAACTTACTAACTAATTCTCAAGTTTCAAAAAATTTATTACCGCTTTCTTAATTTCACATTTTCACCCTTAACTAAACAGGTCCTTACTATCTTTCTCTGAACAAGCACCATGCAGCGGCAACCTTCTCCACGTGCCAAAAGCAGTGACACATGTTTGACCCAAACCGCTCACGTGCCCAGCACGTGCCAAGGGCCCCGGAGCAAAAGCACCGTCATCATTAGATACCTTGCCTCTGTGCTCCGTAGGCCCCACGTGAAATCCCCCTGTCCCCCAGTGCGAAACATGGTGCCCAGAAAGAATGTGTGAGAGAGAGAGAGAGAGAGTCCACAGCTGCAGCACTCCTCATTCACTCATCCACTGTATCCACAGTAAAATCGGATGACAGACAGACAACAACCCCTTCATATACTTTCGTGCCATTAAAAACGAAACAAAAACCCAAAAACCTGACCATCAAAAATAAAATTAAATGAGAAGCTCCTCGGGGGGAGGGGGAGAGAGAGAGAGGGAGGGAGTGACAGTCGGCATCTTGTCACATCCATCTTCTCTCTCTGCTCACCAACCGTCATCACGGCAGCGGGAAGGTGGGCGGTGACGGGACTCGAGCCGGTGTGGTCACCGAAGCGATAGCCGAGAGGGAGAGACGTCCCTTTCCGAGGTTCACGGGGGCAGGACGGTGCCCGGATGCGCTCTCGTGATTCGGAGACCCCAGTCAACAAACCAACGTTGAAGTTTTTGGGGTTAGAGTTGAACTCGGTTGCTCCGCTTGTTATGGCCGGGCTCTCTTACAGTGACGTCACTGCCCTTCTCTGATCGACATGGGACCATAAAATTATTGCTTTTCATACTGCTGCTGCCTGCTTGCTTTAATAGTAACTAATTTTGTGGACGCATGCTTTTAACATTCTCCCTGTAGGTTAGGTTCAAAGCATATGGCAGGACTTCATTTGTTTATTGCACCCTAAGATTTTATAAATAATCTGCTCCATGGAGTTGTGAGTCGCAAGTGAGTTGTGTCTACTGTTGTCATGATCAAAATTTAATATTCATTGAGATGATGACACGTGTCTTACCTACTGAGAGCCTCCGTCACTTCTAACTTTTTCGAAGTTATCTTTCGTCACATCCAATCTTACTGTGATGTCATTAGTCAAATAATTCTTTATTAATCGACTATCATTGATTATTAGTCGACTAGTCTGTGCACCAATTATGCAAAACTGTTCGTTCTTAATCTCTGAAGCTTCGTCTACCTTCACGGCATATTCCATTCACGATCCTAACAATCACCCCCCTTGACTTGAAAATGTCTAAGTCTAAGAATAACCACCATGCTCTATGTAACGGTCCGAGGTTTTCATAGATTCTCAATTAACATAAACATCCTTATTAATCAAAAGATCATCATAATCATCTATAATTTCTTAAATTTTCGACAGCATCTCCTTTGTGTTTAATCTCGTACCCAAAATACACAATATATTTATATGAGTCTCCACGATTTATCTCAATCCAAATACATAAATCAAACTCAAAGTTTCACCACACAGTCATGATAAGAGTTCGGCTTGACATCGTCTACTTATCATCAAGTTCATAGAGCAGATAAATCTCACTACTAATATTCACCGTAATGTGTGCTCGAGAGTACCCCTCTCAGCATCCACAACGTAACTCAGAATAACTATATCTCCAACTTAATCATAGTCATTACAAACTACCTCCTATTTACAAAAATATATCTAACAAGAATAATACGTATTACATGTACATATCACTAAAGTTATGGGTATGTATAACAAAATCTTTCAAAGTAATAACACGTAACTATATTTGTAACAAGTTTACTAGTAATGAAACTTCTCAAAACGCCCAAAGCCCAAGCTGGGCCTCCATCTCGCCGCAACCTGAAAACATAATAATCAGGGTGAGCACAACAGCTCAGTGAGGAGAGTAAAAAGGAGATTAAGAAAATGCTATACATGTCAAAGTAAAACGTAATATGCTTTCTTCAAATAGCAAAATAAGTGTGAATAAGAAAAGGAAATAATGATATCACAGTAAATAGTCAACCCAAACTATTTCTATACTCTGCACAAGGCCTGACTCCTTCGATTAATGATTTTATAGCTCAAATCTGTAAACTATATTTATAGGGTTTATGATACATCGAATATTTTCTTTTAATGCCCTAGTTTATTTCTGAATTCTCCTTCGGTATATGTACTTTATGTACCATTCACAATGGTGCTCCAATCACAATAAGTTAATTCAAATATTGCATAAACACAAACAACATGCTATTATGTGTGTGTATCGTACATCGTATCACACTTCAAGTGTTACATGGATACTCTCGTAAACATACACACGTCATATAATATTCTATTATCTCCTATAACAAGATCTCCTATAACAAGGCAAAGTTTCACATTCCTACATCAAGGACAAACATACAACACTATGCTTTTGAATAAGCACATCTTTACTTCATAATATACGACCCATCTCATATCCCGTTTTCACACGTACCAGCTCTCGCTGGCCCCTTCCCTCGTTTAGCAACACATAATGTCATACCCCATCTTCACACCTACCAGCTCCCACTAGCCCCTTCCTTCGTTTAACAACAAGCAATGTCATACCTCGTCTTCACGCCTACCAGCTCCCGCTGGCCCCTTCTTTCGTAAGATATATATACACACACACATACACACACAAAACAACAACACCGTCTTCCCCCTCCCACCGGCTCCCGCCAGCACCTTCCTTCAATGCATAAAAATAACACGATATGCATACACAATATCACATACACATCAACTAATAAGGTAACATGCACAATGTAACACCCGGATTGGTAAACTCTGGGCTAAAATATTTTCATTAGATTAAAAATATTTTTCATGAATTCTTATGATTATTCAACTAATTGTTCTTGTGTTAAATAATTCTCAGTAATTATTTAAAAAAAATCCGGAATGGATCTAAATTTTTATAAATCATACCAGATTAATTGATATGAGGAAACATTGATACCATGTATGTTTGTACATTAATATAAGTGGTGTAACACTTGAATATTATAAATCTAGTTTATTCAGTATATTCCTATTCTTTCGGATTATACTGATAAGGAGACCGGTAATCGGTATATCACCGGATATTCTTTTGATATTAATTATAAATTATTATGAAAAGAGAAATACAGAAAAATATATGAAAATGCACGGGTGTATATGAAAAACACCTAGAGGGGGGTGAATAGGTGTAATTGCTAATCTAATAATCTTTTTAAAATTAAGATGGATGAATGATGCAACGATCTCTCAAAACAAGACTAAGAGCCGAATACCCCGTGAGAGGTTCTGAACTCCTTCCTCCCTGAAACGGTCCCAGCTTCTAATAAGCAAGATTAGATCAAAATCACGTATTTATTCCCAAACCTTACGTTAAATCCAGAATCTAGAAAATTTCAGCAGCATCTCCTCTAAAATTTTAACTTTCTCCATATACAAAAATATGAATTTCGGCTCCAAGGCCTACTTATATCCACAAAGCATTTCGGTCACCTGACCTACTTATCACAAAAATACAGGATATCTCCAAAATATACTTATGTCGTGCATTCATCTTACATAACCATCAAAGCATCCATAATCCACAAAATTCTACCAACATGATCACAATACCTCACTTCACCAACTTTCCAAGTACACAAGTTCTAATTAACACTATTACAAACATTACATATGATAGTAGCATCATAGCATCCTCATTTAGGTAATGCTAACATAAAACATAATTACATGTACATAACGAACAAAGTAAGTGTTTGTGACACATATGACATCCCGCTCATGACTAATCCATGCTACATTATGCCCTTACCTTTATCCAGACCTGAAAGAGAAGAAAAAGAAAGGAATGAGCTCGACGGCTCAGCGAGTAAATTTCATAAACACTTTATAACTGATAATAACATGATATAATACCACAACATACTTAATGGAAATCAAGAGGGACCTTACATGAATGGAAATGCCACCCTTTTCAATCTAATTTTTACGAGTCTTAGTTATTAGGCTTTCTTTATGAATAAAAGTTCTTTCCCATAATGTACTAAAGCGATATCAATACTTGATCCCTCTCAAGCAAGTCTTTAGATACGAATTCTTACCTTCCACAAACATTGACTATCAATTATTACTTTCCAACCAATTATTAATAACATAATATCTTATCACTTACTAGAGCACAATTACACATCACCCTAATTATAGGGTACCATTTTCCACCGTCTTCTTTCACCTACCGGCTCCCGCCCGGCCCCTTCCTCCTATAGAGTACCATAATGATTCTATTATGTAGTATAAGAATAAGCATACCAGTTCATATAATAACAAGTGTGATTCCCGTGAAACCCCGTCTTCTTCCACCTACCGGCTCCCGCTCGGCCCCTTCCTCCTATAGTTGCAATCAAACATGCAATACATCACTCCCCGTCTTCCCCCCTCCTACCGGCTCCCGCCGGCCCCTTCCTCCATTAGAAGACATACATAGATAGGCAATCATAATAACATAAAATTTCTACAAGCGACCCACACATATATTGCATGACCAAAATATACTATGGTGTAGGTTACATAAACAACATATTATGGAAAAGATCACCAAATAGACATATTCACATATCATCAACATATTTAATCATGCTATCATATGTATATTACTATAGTAAGTAGTACAAGCTATTTCATGTGGGGTTGCCAAGGTATTATAATTAAGGACTTAAGCATTTTACATACATAGCTTGTAACGTATCTATTAAGGTACCCTTACCTTCTAGTACACACCCATCACCACCTACATTACTTATACTACTAAACTTACATTAAAGTGTTACGAACACATAACACAATAATTTATACAACTACCTTCTAATAAAAATTGATTTTGGCACCAACTCCATGTAATTTAATTTACATGCTACTCTACTTTCGTCTATTGTCTTTTCCCCAAAATCTCTCTTAGGCACATACAACAATTACATAATTAAATTGGTAAAATTAGTCTTTTAAGTGAGTATGAAAATTTACTCACAAGATATGAGGATTCCCACCGCGATTTTGATCAATTCCTTCCTTCAAACCCTAGTAACACAAGCAAGGCAAAATTTTAATTTATGAACTACTCATCATCATGAGAGTAACTAATTAAGTGTTACTCTAACTTCACCCAATTTTTAATCTCTGAAAACAAAACAAATAGTTGGAACAAAAATTAGAATTAGGGCTAGAGTTTTACCTTATAAAAATATCCTAAAACTGAATTTCCCCACTTCCTCTGACCAAATCGGACACCCCCCTCCCCCCACCAGGCCGTGCGTGGCCTGGCGCCGTCCTCCCGCGCGGCTGCGCCGCCCTCCCGGGCGGCTGCGCGGCCGCGATGGCGCCGGCCGGTGGCGGCGCCCCCTGGCTTCGGCTGGGGGGTGCGAGAGAGAGAGGGAAGAAGAGAGAGAGGGAGAGAGTTGGTTGGTGAGAGGGATCTGAGAGAGATTAGGGATGGGATTTTAGGGCTACAGAAATTTATAGAGAAGAAGGAACTCCTCTTCTCAGATCTCAACGTAAGGTTGAGATCATTATGCAAAAAGGCCCCCCCCCCCCCAAACTTTGATTAATGAAAACACACTTCTCCTTTCCACTTGCCACTTGGTCAAGGCTAGGATCAAATTGATCCTAGCCTTACACCTCACCCCCTCATGCATACCAACACATCCACTCACATTTGCAATTAAAATATTCTAAATACAAATACCTAGTATTTGTTTAGGTATTTCCTAATTGAGAATACTAAAATTGAAATATCAAAGATATAGTTCCATATACTTTAAAATGTCATAATTGTTGGTACAAAATACTTATATATTTTCTATATATTCTAATTTATGCCATAAACCAAAATAATAAAAATAACTCATACAAAAAAATATAATTTCTTTGGTTAACTTCATTATTATTGGTATTAATTTAAGAATGAGGAATTATAAAATTTCTCTAATAACCGATGTTTAAAATTATGGGAGAAATTGTAACGGCCCCAGTTTCTAATAAACAAGATTAAGCCTACAACACCATTTGTCTCCGTTAACCTTAAATTAAGAAAAAATTTTGGCAGCATCATCCTTAATATTCCTTTATTTCTCACTTACAATAATCAAGATTTCGGCTCAAAGGCCTACTTATTTCACCAATAATTTCGGCACACCCGGCCTACTTATCAATCACATATACCAAGTCTTAACCACAAACATATATCATGACTTGATTCCCTCCATTGCAAGCATAGTCTTTACATCAACATTTCAAGAGTTACTTTCCAACAAATAGCATTCCCACATATTGTCATCGTTCCAAATTTCAAAACATACATATCCAAGGGATTCACAAACCCAGAACATTATATTACATACAAGACCAAGGTCTCAAATACTATAAGGACAAAATGTACATCAAGTACAACTTAACATGTTTTTCCATAAAGACTTCCATAGGGTCTATACCTACACATTTAAGATCACATAACAAAACCAAAATGATACTACAACATATTATGCCATCCATAACTTAACCTTTCCATTTAGAGAGGTCCCTTACCCTTATCCAAACCTGAAAAGATGGAAGGAAAATAAAATGAGCTCGACAGCTCAATGAGTAAACCATATCAAAGGAATTGATATAACGATTTCATAAGCTAAACAGTTTAGAAGAGGTAAATTACAATGAGTCCCATAAACAATAATTTATTCGAGTTACCTTACTTGTTCCAAGTTCCATATACATATGTGGTTTACATGACTCCACTATCAAAAGTTTCGTTTCGTTATATCATGACACAAAAAATATAAATGTATGAATATGTATGAAATTCTCGTGGATGAGTCTACTCCCATCCACTCGGCTCGTTATGCACATAAAGTGACATTCTAGTTTAACACAAGCATTATCAATCATGAATGCAACTTGACAGTTCACATTTAGATGTCATTCAATATAAATGAAATTCCCCCGCCTTCTACCTCCTACCGGCTCCCGCACGGCCCCTTCCTCCTTATATATATATAATTCATATAAAACATATAAGTTTCCCCGTCTTCCCCCCTCCTACCGGCTCCCGCACGGCCCCTTTCTCCTTATATATATATATATATATATATATATATATATATATATATATATATATATATATATATATATACATGTGTCAAATCCTCGTCTTCCCCCTCCTACCGGCTCCCGCACGGCCCCTTCCTCCTATATATATATAAATGCATCATGCAAGTCTAAGTTATGAAATTCATACTATGCAATATGAAACTAACTTACATGTCATGCCCAAAATGATGTGCAACAATAAAGAAACATGCACTTGGGTTTCCCAAAATCATGGTAACGCCATAATGCGCCACTTCCAACCCCGTAGGCACATATGCATCATCCACATGTATTCACTAGTACACAACATAAAGTTATGACATAAAGAGGGATTATTCCCCATGTACTCTTGTGAACATAAAGTAAGTTTCAAGTTTATATCATACCTATATCGAATCGATTATCATGATAATAACCAAGAAAGATAGCGAAATAATCATGCTAATTTGGCTCAATAGGCATACATAATATACTAGAACATGAGTTCTACACACGCATATCATAACGATGTAATGTAGAGACATAACAAGCATATAATACCCTTTGCATTTCAATTAACCTAAAGTTAATTACCAAACAGCGAATTTAGGATGCTAAATTACCTTATTTAAGTTAAATTAGTGAGCTAAAACATGTATATCACACATTTATCTCATCACAACATGATATAGGGCACAATAATTAAGTAATACTCATTTATTTCCATCTAGTGTAAAGATATCACAAAAACAGCAAATACTACCATTGTGGGACACCTACACCAATTTCAAAGTTCAGATTTTTCAAGCATTAATAGAATAACATAACCCTAATAGTTAGGTTTACTCACAATGCTTTAATACTCTGAAACAGAGAATTAAGCTTCAGGATAATGCTGTTTGGCCGTGGAAGATCTCACCCCCAGCTCACCAGGAACCTCCTCCCCAAGGATCGGGCCTTCCCTCCCCCAAATTGCCGCGGAATCCTCTTCTTTGCCGCGGTTCCGCGGCAAAGTAGCAGAGCCCCGCGTTCTGCTGCGGCTCTGCTTGTTGTGCGCCTGTGTCACTGCCTTCCCTCTCGTGGATTCCTGCTTCAGAGTCTAGAGGAGTAGGAATTCGGGCTAAAAGAGGGTATCCTAGTTTCAAATCTTAAATTTCTATGGATGAGATGAAATGGGGGATTTAGGGCTTCAATTTCTTCACAATTGAAAGGAAAAATATCAGGATTTGGGAGAAGAATTCTGCAGAATTTTGAATGAGGAAGATGAAGAGGCAAGCTTGTAGTCAACTCCTTGGAATTGCAAGAACTAGGTGGTGTATTCTCATGATGCCACTTGGCCAAGACCCTTCTCAAGGTGCCACATGGAAACCCAACTCTCAAGAATCATTAGCCCCTTTAATCTTCCCCCTAATGCATACTTACCACTAAAAAGTTATTAGGATAAGCTTGGTGATTAGGGGATATGAAGGATTATGTTGACATTAACTTTTACTATTGCTTAAGTCATAAATTTGCCCAAAATACATGCACATAAGCCTTCATGCTAAACATTTTTAGTCACCACAATCAAATAATTAATTAAAAACATTGAAAAGGGAAGTGGGTCTATTAATAAAGTTTAATTTGTTGACATAGAATTATGGAGGGTGACTACTTCTATATAATGCCTTAACCAAAATTCTTAATATTTAAGGTGAGGAGAAATTAGGTACAATAAAATTTTGGTTGTTACATTCTCCCCTCCTAAAAGAGAGCTTCGTCCCCGAAGCCTGACGTACCTTGGAAAAGTTGCGGGTAGTTCTGCATCATCTCTTCCTCTGATTCCCAGGTAGCTTCTTCAATCTCTTTACTTCTCCATAAAACCTTCACTAAAGGGATTGCTTTGTTTCGTAGTTGTTTCTCCTTCCTGTCTAGGATTTGAACCGGCTCCACAGTATATGACAAGTCGTCTTGGAGCTGCAGTGGTGAGTATTTAAGAACATGGCTCGGATCTGGTACATACTTCCTCAATTGAGACACATGAAATACGTCATGTATTTTCTCAATCTCTGGTGGTAAGGCTAACCGATAAGCCAAAGGTCCAATTCTTTCCAGTATTTCAAAGGGTCCAATATATCGGGGGTCTAACTTATTCCGTTTGCCACCCCGTACCATTCCTTTTATTGGTGATACCTTCAAGAAAACCTTGTCGCCTTCTGCAAACTCCAAAGGTCTTCGGCGCCGATCCGCATATGTCTTCTGTCTACTCTGGGCCGCTTTCATTCTCTTCCTTATCATCCGGATCTTCTCTGTTGTATCTACCACTATATCGGCTCCGAATAAAGTTCGGTCTCCAATCTCTTCCCAACAAATCGGAGATCTACACTTCCTGCCGTACAGGGCTTCGAATGGCGGCATTCCAATAGTAGATTGATAGCTATTGTTATATGCAAACTCCACTAATGATAGGTATCTCTCCCAATTTTCCCGAAATCCAACACGCATGCTCTCAGCATGTCTTCCAATATTTGTATAGTTCTTTCTGATTGTCCGTCGGTTTGCGGATGAGCAGCTGTACTTGGGTGTAACTTGGTGCCCAAAGCTTGGGATAGACTGATCCATAGCCTTGACTGAAACCGAGGGTCACGATCTGACACAATCGTCTCAGGGACTCCATGAATCCTGATTATCTCTCGGAGGTAGATCTGGGCTAACCTATCCATCGAATAGTTTATTCGGATGGGCAGGAAATGAGCGGACTTTGTAAGTCGATCGACTATCACCCAGATGGCATCATATCCTTGAGGGATTGAAAAACACCTAGAGGGGGGTGAATAGGTGTAAGTGCTAATCTAAGAAACTTAATGCAAACTAAGTGCGCTAAATGCGGAAGCTAATGCAAATTATGCACAAACTAATACAATACAACAAGTGTAGCCGAATTCCCCTTGCGAGGCTCTGGACTAACTCCCCTTGATTCCCCTTGAAATGGGTTGAGGCGCTATGTGAAGCTCTTGTTGGATGAGTACAAGTTAGGCACACACACACAAGCAATCCAAGCAATATGAAATATGTGCACACACAATCAAGCCAAGCAATCAAGGATAAATTACAATATGAAAGATGCAAGGCAACACAAGCAATGTATATATTATGAATGCTATGAAAGTATGATGCTTTGCACAAATGTAAAGAGAGAGAGAGTTAGAGAGACAATGGATCAAAACGCAAACACTAAGATTTGTTTCGAGGTTCGAGCACCTTGCTCTACATCCCCGCCTACACCACCGTGTAGGATTTCCACTATCTCAACTCCCACCGAGGGAACCTCTACCAAAGAGGATTTCTTACAACTCTAGGAGTACCAAACTCCTCTCTCAACAACAACCTCCTCACAACCGAGGGGTTAGGCCCGTAGCCAATACAACAACCAACCACACACCTCTACCGAAGAGGCTCACAACCAAACTCCACCTCTACCTAAGAGGGATCCACAACACAATCACCCGATCACCTCTACCGAAGAGGGATTCACAAATATAAGGGTGTTTACAACAATGAGGTTTACAACAAACAACCTCAAACACTTCTCTTTCTTTTTCTCTTATCTTTTTCCACAAAAACAAGATCCTAATAGTTTAGGATAGAAGATAGCTCAAGTGTGGAAAACAAGTGTTTTTGGAAACAAGCAACAAAGAAAAATCTTTGGGAAAATACTTGCAATATGATAGAATTGAAGATCTAAGCAAAAATCCCAAAAACCTATTTTTCTTTGATTTTCCAAAAACCCTAAAACAATAAAGATGAGAAGTTTTTGCACTTAAAACTCTTTTGAAAACTCTTTTAAACACTTCAGAAAACTAGTATTTTTTCTCTTAGAAAACTTAGCCAAAATCCCTAAAGAGATGGGGTTTATATAGCCCTATACAAAACTAGCCGTTAGGCTGAGCTGGCAGTCTGACAGACTGTCGGTCGACCGGTCCGGTCGACCGCCAACGGTCAAAAATGTGACCGTTGGGCAATAGCGGTCGACCGGCCCGGTCGACCGAAACATCCTGAGAGCAGAACTCTCATCTCGGTCGACCGGCCCAGTCGACCGTCCTAGAGACTCCAAAACGTGCACAGACTTGTGCACGTCGGTCGACCGTCCCGGTCGACTGGCCTATGGTGCGGTCGACCGGTCCGGTCGACCGACTTGGCCTGTCAGCCAGTCCTCAGTTCTGCACAGATACGGGATTTGAAAATAGGTCTTTTCACTCAATAAAAATCCCATAAATTCACAGTAAATCAAAAAAATAGTTTTAATCACAATAAAAACTGTTTTTCTAAAAATATGTTTTTCTAAAACTTGTTTTATCATTTTACTTTGATAACCAAACTTGTGATAAAAATTTCAAGACATATATCAATCATATCAATTCATTTTTGTGTCTTGCCAATTTTATCAAAAACAAAACTTGTATTTTATCAAACTAGAATTTTCCAAAACATGAATAGGATAGTCAAAATAAGTTTGTTTAAAAAAATTAAGCATGCATGTATAGAATGAAGCAACTATACATATATCAATTTAAACTTGTTTTGATAAACTATTCATGAAAACCAAAACTCAATCATAAAACGTGTGTGATTTGTGCACTTGAGCATATCAACTATACTAAGCTTTACAAATGGATCTAAAACTCATAATCTAAACTAGGATACCTAAGTCTTCTTGACGATCTTCATCTCCAAGTAGACTCGGTCCAAACTCCGTGATTCTCCAAGTGCAAAGGTATGATCTTTAAGCTTTGGCACCGGAATCATCATGAATAGCTTCTAATCATCTTGTTGAAGCTAATCACCAACCTAATATCCTGTTAATGATCTGAAACTTAGAAACACAAGAATATTAGTAAACATAACTACATGAATTGATCATCATCAAAACTAGAGTGGAAGGCCATTAGGCCAACAGAGGGGACCTAGGGAGTCCTGTCACAAAATCCATAGTAATGTTACTCCACTTCCATTCAGGGATTTGTAAGGGCATGAGGAGTCCAGGAGGCTTCTTATGTTCAGCCTTAACTTGTTGGCATATCAAACATCTCTGTACAAAATTTGCTATGTCCTTCTTCATTCCTTCCCACCAAAAGTTTGCCTGTACATCCTGATACATCTTGGTTGTTCCAGGATGTGCGGTATAAGGAGTGCAATGGGCTTCAGTTAAAATTCGCTCCTTGAGCTTAAAATCTGGCGGTATAATTATTCGGCTTCCCTTCCTCAGCAAATCCCTAGAAATGATAAATTCTTGGGTTTCACCTCTTTGCACTTTCTCAAAATTCTTAGCTGTCTGATCATCTTTCCTTAATTTCTTCATAGAGATCGAAACCAATACTAATTTGATTTATCTGGTTCACTCCATCCCGGGGTCCTCTTATGTGAATTTCAAGTTGCATTCTTTCCATCTCCTTTAACAATTCCGATTGCTGTGTTAACAATACTGCCAGGGATCCTCCAGACTTCCGGCTCAGAGCATCGGCCACCACGTTGGCCTTTCCAGGGTGATAATGAATATCCAAGTCATAGTCCTTCATCAACTCCAACCATCTTCTTTGGCGCATATTCAATTCCTTTTGGGTGAAAATATATTTCAGGCTTTTGTGATCTGTATAAATATCACATGATACTCCATAAAGGTAGTGCCGCTAAATTTTTAAGGCAAAAATGACTGCAGCTAACTCAAGATCATGGGTAGGGTAATTTTTCTCATGGTTCCTTAGTTGTCTAGAAGCATATGCAATTACTCTCCCATTTTGCATCAATACACACCCCAGACCTGACTTTGATGCATCACTGAAAACAACATAACCTTCGTTTCCAATGGGCATGGCTAAGATTGGAGCCGATGTTAACTTATCTTTTAGTTCTTGAAAGCTTTTCTCCTGATCATCTCCCCAATGAAATTTGAGGCCTTTCTTGGTCAACTGGGATAAGGGTGCAGCTATCTTAGAAAATCCTTCTACAAACCTCCGGTAATATCCAGCCAATCCTAGGAAGCTTCGCACCTCAGTGACATTGGTAGGTTGATCCCTTTATCGCCTCGATCTTTGCGGGGTCCACTGATATTCCTTCTTCATTTATGATGTGACCCAAGAATCCAACTTCATTCAGCCAGAACTCACACTTCTTAAGCTTTGCATAAAGTTGCTTCTCTCTCAATAATGTAACACTATCCTCAAGTGTCTTTCATGATCCTCTTTGCTCTTTGAATAGATCAGTATGTCATCAATGAACACTACTACGAATTGATCTAGGTATGGCTGGAAAATTCTATTCATTAAATCCGTGAATGCCGCTGGAGCATTGGTCAAGCCAAATGGCATTACTAAAAATTCATAATGGCCATATCTGGTCCGAAAGGCAGTCTTAGAAACATCTTCCGGTTTGATCTTTAATTGATGGTATCCTGATCTTAGATCTATCTTGGAAAATATGCTGGCACCCTGAAGTTGATCAAATAGGTCATCAATCCTCGGCAATGGATATCGATTCTTGATAGTGACCTTGTTCAGCTCTCGATAATCTATACACAGCCTCATGCTCCCATCCTTCTTCTTAACAAATAATACCGGAGCACCCCAAGGTGATACACTCGGCCGAATAAAATCGAGGCTTAGCAACTCTTGCAACTGGTCCTTCAATTCATTCATTTCTGCGGGTGCCATTCTATAAGGTGCCCTAGATATGGGACTTGTCCCAGGTAGAAGATTAATGGAAAATTTCACTTCTCTATCTGGGGGTAAGCCGGGTAGATCCTCCGGAAAAACATCAGGATAGTCTCTTGCAACTTCTATGTTTTCAATCTTAATCTTCATGTCCCCTTCACCAAGAAGGGTTGCCAAAAATCCTTGACACCCTTGCCTCAATAACTTAGTGGCCTTTAAGGCGGAAATGACTGGAGTGCTGATTTTATTCTTCATCCCTTCATAAACTCTTTCAGGAGTTCCCTCTAACTTAAAAATTATTTTCTTCTGGTAACAGTCTACATGAACCCGATAGGTTGACAACCAATCCATCCCTAGGATGATGTCAAACTCCATTTCTCCTAGCTTAATCAGGTCTGCCTGTGTCTTCATCTCACCTATGATGATTTTACATCCCTTATAACACTCGCTAGTGGTCACTTTGGCGCCTACAGGGGTTGACACCACTAGTTGATAGCTCAAGGGTTCGGGTTCCATGTTAATAGTTGCAGCAAAAGATGAAGAAATAAAAGAGTGTGTAGCACCGGGATCAAACAATACTCGAGCAACATTATCGGATACACAGACGGTACCTTCCACCACGGCATTGGATGCTCGAGCCTCCTGCTGAGTGATTGCATTCATCCTTCCTTGAATCCTTGGTTGCTGTACAGATGCTTGTGTCATGGCCGAGCGAGTTCTGTTGAAAGGTTGCCGATAGGCGGTAGCTGGTCCTCCTGTTGTAGGGGTGATTCCCATGGTTGGTCTTCCTGTCCCTCTGCTAACTCCGGGGTATCCATGCAAGTTTGGGCAGTCCCTCCTCATGTGACCCATTCTTCCGCAGACAAAGCATTGTTTACCGGTGGCGCAACTACCAGTGTGACTTCGGTGCACCTTGGACACCACTGGTTTCCTGCAAAGTTGGAGCGTTGGGAGGATATTGGTGATGCTGAATGGGGCAATCCCCTATTCTTGGGCCATGTGTTCATCTTGCTTCCCTGGGTGGGCATGATGGAAGATCCTGTACCTCTGTCGGGCCTCATGGACTGAGTTCCAAAACTCGGTGCATTATTATACCGGGGGCGCTTCATATAGGGCAGTTCCCTGGTCCTCATCTCTTGATTCTCCTGCATGTCCCTTTCAATTTCCATTGCCTTCTCCACAGCTTGACTGTAAACTTGTAGTTGGAAAGGGATCAGCTTACTCCTGATTTCTGGCCTCAAGCCCCTAACGAACCTTTTCGTCCTATCTTCCTCCTCGGACACCAATTTCTCAGCATACCTGGACAGCTGAGTGAATTTAGCTTCATATTGACTCACTGTCCATTGCTCCTGCTTCAGCTCTTGGAACTCCATCGCAAGTCGGTCCTTCACTACTCCAGGGATGTACTTTTCATTGAACTTTGCAACTAAGAAGTTCCAAGAGATCTCCCTTTCCAAGTTCTTAGCTCCTCCTTTTACCATCTCCCACCAGCGCTCAGCCTCTCCTTGGAACATGAAAGAAGCGAAAGATACCCGCTGGGTTTCAGTACAGTCCATTACATCCAGTATCTTTTCAATTTGTCGGAGCCATTCTTCAGCTTGAATAGGGTCAACTTCTCCTCAGAAGGCTGGTGGGTTGAGCTTTTGAAATTGTTCAAGAGCTCTACGGGGGTTGTTTACACTTGCCAGCTGCAACAGCCAATCTGGGATTCTGTCTGGCATTCCCCGATTAGCATTAGATTGCCCACTCAGAAATTCTTGACTTGCCGGGGGATGGACGCTCCCAATTGCGCTGTGCAATGGGACGTCGCCCTCCGAGTTGGCATCTGATGGAGGAAAATTCAAATCCATCTAATACCTAGAAGAATAGTTGAACATAATCAATGGTAACTCAATGATGACAAGTAGAATAGTTCACAAACAAAACACTGATTTCATTTATGCATAAAGCGTTTTCATGGTAACATATACATTAGCATGGCTGCATTCATTCAAAATATACCAATGCAGTCATAAAGGGATACATGGTCATACATGTAACTATTGACGACCACTTTCTTTACAAAAAAAAAAATATTACTTATGTGAATCGACATTCCTTTTCTTCAAAAATAAAAACAACAAAAAACAAAAAAATGCCACCCATCTAAATTCCCTTCAAGGGGTGATGTTAGATCCCGAGGAGCTCTCCTCCCGATTTTCCCCTACAGGTTCTTCTTCTGGATCCTCTTCTTCTGGTTCTTCTTCTACTGGTTCTTCTTCTATTGGTTCTTCTTCCATTAGTTCTTCTTCCATTGGTTCTTCTTCTACTTCCTCCAGTACAGCATCAAAATCACATCCCCAATTTTCATTATTATCGTACAGGTCCATATCTTCCACCCAGCAAGAATTCCACCAAATACCCCCAACGAAAATCCTTCCGTCAGGGTTCATCTCCTCATTAGGTAGGACTCTCAAGTCCTCAGTTACTGGTGCGTCTCTTATGGCACTTTCTGCCTCATTAATGTCATCTGCCTCATCTTGCCCCATGCGAATCCCTGCATCTAAATTGTCTGGGGAACCTTTAAGAATGACATTTGGATCGGTTTCGTCAGATTCAAAATCCCAGTCCATTGGGTCCGCGATCCAACTTAAACTTTCCGACTCCGGACCGTCAGACGATGATCCAGTCATCTCAGAATCTCCCATCTGTAGAAGTAAGACATTTATATTAGCCGATGTGTCTTCCAATTCTCCCCAAAGCAATAATTTGCATGAATATAAAATCAAGATATGATAGAAAACCACTTATATAACCATGCCGATCTTTCATAAATTTTTCCTATGCACAACTGTCCTACCCATAGGTTCAACCCTGACTTATGTGATATTTTGATTGTTCTCCCTTTCCGGTGTCCCATAACACTGGAATTTCTTACAGAAGGGCCCGCACCCCTTGCAAGATCCATTTGAATTAAGGTATGCGGGTACCCACATTCAAATGTGGAGAACAGTTAAATATCCTACATTTCAGGGCCAAATACCCTAAAACTATACCATCATCCTAATACCCCATATCTAATTTAATCTAATACACATATAAATCTCACATGACTTCATAACCAGTCTTGCATACAACATCCATCTAGGCTAACCTTGCCTAAACCATGCTCTGATACCAATTGTAACGGCCCCAGTTTCTAATAAACAAGATTAAGCCTACAACACCATTTGTCTCCGTTAACCTTAAATTAAGAAAAAATTTTGGCAGCATCATCCTTAATATTCCTTTATTTCTCACTTACAATAATCAAGATTTCGGCTCAAAGGCCTACTTATTTCACCAATAATTTCGGCACACCCGGCCTACTTATCAATCACATATACCAAGTCTTAACCACAAACATATATCATGACTTGATTCTCTCCATTGCAAGCATAGTCTTTACATCAACATTTCAAGAGTTACTTTCCAACAAATAGCATTCCCACATATTGTCATCGTTCCAAATTCCAAAACATACATATCCAAGGGATTCACAAACCCAGAACGTTATATTACATACAAGACCAAGGTCTCAAATACTATAAGGACAAAATGTACATCAAGTACAACTTAACATGTTTTTCCATAAAGACTTCCATAGGGTCTATACCTACACATTTAAGATCACATAACAAAACCAAAATGATACTACAACATATTATGCCATCCATAACTTAACCTTTCCATTTAGAGAGGTCCCTTACCCTTATCTAAACCTGAAAAGATGGAAGGAAAATAAAATGAGCTCGACAGCTCAATGAGTAAACCATATCAAAGGGAATTGATATAACGATTTCATAAGCTAAACAGTTTAGAAGAGGTAAATTACAATGAGTCCCATAAACAATAATTTATTCGAGTTACCTTACTTGTTCTAAGTTCCATATACATATGTGGTTTACATGACTCCACTATCAAAAGTTTCGTTTCGTTATATCATGACACAAAAGATATAAATGTATGAATATGTATGAAATTCTCGTGGATGAGTCTACTCCCATCCACTCGGCTCGTTATGCACATAAAGTGACATTCTAGTTTAACACAAGCATTATCAATCATGAATGCAACTTGACAGTTCACATTTAGATGTCATTCAATATAAATGAAATTCCCCCGCCTTCCACCTCCTACCGGCTCCCGCACGGCCCCTTCCTCCTTATATATATATAATTCATATAAAACATATAAGTTTCCCCGTCTTCCCCCTCCTACCGGCTCCCGCACGGCCCCTTCCTCCTTATATATATATATATATATATATATATATATATATATATATATATATATATATATATATATATATATATATATATATATATATATATATATATATATATATATATATATATATATACATGTGTCAAATCCCCGTCTTCCCCCCTCCTACCGGCTCCCGCACGGCCCCTTCCTCCTATATATATATAAATGCATCATGCAAGTCTAAGTTATGAAATTCATACTAAGCAATATGAAACTAACTTACATGTCATACCCAAAATGATGTGCAACAATAAAGAAACATACACTTGGGTTTCCCAAAATCATGGTAACGCCATAATGCGCCACTTCCAACCCCGTATGCACATATGCATCATCCACATGTATTCACTAGTACACAACATAAAGTTATGACATAAAGAGGGATTATTCCCCATGTACTCTTGTGAACATAAAGTAAGTTTCAAGTTTATATCATATCTATATCGAATCGATTATCATGATAATAACCAAGAAAGATAGCGAAATAATCATGCTAATTTGGCTCAATAGGCATACATAATATACTAGAACATGAGTTCTACACACGCATATCATAACGATGTAATGTAGAGACATAACAAGCATATAATACCCTTTGCATTTCAATTAACCTAAAGTTAATTACCAAACAGCGAATTTAGGATGCTAAATTACCTTATTTAAGTTAAATTAGTGAGCTAAAACATGTATATCACACATTTATCTCATCACAACATGATATAGGGCACAATAATTAAGTAATACTCATTTATTTCCATCTAGTGTAAAGATATCACAAAAACAGCAAATACTACCATTGTGGGACACCTACACCAATTTCAAAGTTCAGATTTTTCAAGCATTAATAGAATAACATAACCCTAATAGTTAGGTTTACTCACAATGCTTTAATACTCTGAAACAGAGAATTAAGCTTCAGGATAATGCTATTTGGCCGTGGAAGATCTCACCCCCAGCTCACCAGGAACCTCCTCCCCAAGGATCGGGCCTTCCCTCCCCCAAATTGCCGCGGAATCCTCTTCTTTGCCGCGGTTCCGCGGCAAAGTAGCAGAGCCCCGCGTTCTGCTGCGGCTCTGCTTGCTGTGCGCCTGTGTCACTGCCTTCCCTCTCGTGGATTCCTGCTTCAGAGTCTAGAGGAGTAGGAATTCGGGCTAAAAGAGGGTATCCTAGTTTCAAATCTTAAATTTCTATGGATGAGATGAAATGGGGGATTTAGGGCTTCAATTTCTTCACAATTGAAAGGAAAAATATCAGGATTTGGGAGAAGAATTCTGCAGAATTTTGAGTGAGGAAGATGAAGAGGCAAGCTTGTAGTCAACTCCTTGGAATTGCAAGAACTAGGTGGTGTATTCTCATGATGCCACTTGGCCAAGACCCTTCTCAAGGTGCCACATGGAAACCCAACTCTCAAGAATCATTAGCCCCTTTAATCTTCCCCCTAATGCATACTTACCACTAAAAAGTTATTAGGATAAGCTTGGTGATTAGGGGATATGAAGGATTATGTTGACATTAACTTTTACTATTGCTTAAGTCATAAATTTGCCCAAAATACATGCACATAAGCCTTCATGCTAAACATTTTTAGTCACCACAATCAAATAATTAATTAAAAACATTGAAAAGGGAAGTGGGTCTATTAATAAAGTTTAATTTGTTGACATAGAATTATGGAGGGTGACTACTTCTATATAATGCCTTAACCAAAATTCTTAATATTTAAGGTGAGGAGAAATTAGGTACAATAAAATTTTGGTTGTTACAGAAATAATAATTAATAAATAACAAGTACTAAAAATAGGCTGTTACACTCCCAATTCCCCTTGAATGGGTTAGAGGTGCGCAATGCAACCTTGTTGTATGAGAATTGATCGAACAAAGAATGAATAATATGCAATGATGAAATGCACACAAGATATATCACAAGTAACACAAACTAGAGGCAATATCACAAGGAAAGAAAACTAGATCTCAAGCAAGTAATTGAAAGCAATAGAGAGCAAGAGAAATTTAAAGCAAAATGGACACAAGGCAATCGCAAACACAAGATGTTTGTTTCGAGGTTCGATCCACCGCTCTACTCCCCGCCTTCACCTCCGTGAAGGGTTTCCACTATCCACCGAGGACGATTACAACGGTCTACCGAAGACCCGAGCACCGAGCTCCACCAAGTACAATAACCTCTACCGAAGAGGTGTCTCCACAAGAACAAGAAGAGGAACAAGTAACCAAAGTGATCACAACAAGATCACTTAAACTCTTTACAATCTCTCACTCTTTTATAACTTCCTTATAGAATGAGTAAGGGATTTTTGGCTCTAAGAAGTGTAGTGAGAAAACTCAGTTGTAGAGATGATTTTGCTAGAGAACACAACTGAAAACAAGCTCAAGAAAGAGTTGGAGATGAAGAGCTTAAACACTTTTCTTTTCTTTTTGAATACTATGAAAACTTAAGGATTTTTCTTGGTGTTTTGTAAGAGTCTCTTCTCCTCTATTTATAGGGAGAGAAATAGGTTAAAAACAATTTATTTTAATCTTATTTGACCTGAAAAAGTTCTCCAAAACCTCAGAAAAAGCCTGCTAAAACAGATCAATAAAACAAATTTCAGAATTGCACAAAAGAGGAAAGAGCCGTTGGGCTTTTGTATGCCTGGCAGTCGACCGGGCCGGTCGGCCGCCAGCTCTGCTGGCAAAGAGCCGTTGGGCTCGGGTCGACCGGTCCGGTCGACCGTCCTCTAAGAGAAAACACAGTTTTCTTCGGGCGGTCGACCGGGCGGTCGACCCAGAAAACCCGAGAGCAACTGCTTTCAGTCGGTCGACCCGAGCGGTCGGCCGACAGACGTGCACAAACGTGCACGTCCTGATACTGGCGCCGGTCGACCGGGCCGGTCGGCCGGTCAAGCCTGAAACAGAAAAACAGCAGCAGCAGGACTTGGAATTTTTTGTTTTAAAATATTTTGAAGTAAAGAGTATCTAAGTATCATGTTGAAAAGAGTATACATGATTTAAAAATGATATATGTCTTTGTAAAACTTGGAGTCATGTATATTTGTCAAGTCATGAGAAAAACTTAGAAACAAAAACTTTAACTTGAAAACTTATATTAAAAATGTGTGTGTGTGTATCCTAGAGCCAATTTCCAAAACTCAAACTTTAACAACCTATTTCTTACATTGGTTCTAAGTACTACAAGTGCTTCAAGAGGGCTTTCCACCATATGATCTTCATAACTTGATTCTTGAGCCCAATTTGAGTTGACTTGAGTCCAAAATACTCTCCTTTAGGGAAGAACCCTTCTAGTTGAGTTAGAACCCTGAAACACACTTAAATAACAAACATTATTAGTACAAATAACTAATATGTTTTGTAATCATCAAAACACACTAAACACGGGTGATTGTAACCTTGGGCCAACAATCTCCCCCTTTTTGATGATGACAAAACATATACGTTATTTAAACAAAAATGGAAGAAGAGCTTGGAAAGCTCCCCCTCAAATAATGCTATGTATCAATAATGTCAATGAAGAGCTAAATACATAAGGCACATAGTTTTGTTAAAAACTCAAATGCATCTCAAATACATCAAAATACACAATAAACAAACAAAACAACAAACACACTTATACTTTACTTATACTTTTTCTCCCCCTTTTTGTCATACATCAAAAAGGGTTAAACAAAACAAACAAAACAAAAGAGATTTTTCTTTAAGAATCCATAATGCAAACATTCAACTCACCACAAATAAAGGAAAATCTAGCATAATCCAATGGTTTAGTAAAAATATCGGCAAGTTGAAAATCGGTAGAAACATAATCAATATCAATATCACCTTTCTCATAATGATCTCTAAGAAAGTGATACCTAATGTCAATGTGTTTGGTTTTACTATGTTGATTTGCATTCTTTGTCATGTGAATTGTACTAGTATTATCACAAAATATTTTAACATGATCAAAGTGTAAATCATAGTCGAGGAGAGTATGTTTCATCCAAAGAACTTGTGCACAACAAGCTCCAGCTGTAACATACTCCGCCTCGGCGGTTGATAGGGCTACCGAATTTTGCTCTTTGGAAGACCAAGTACAAGACAATTACCTAGGAATTGACATGTTCCACTTGTGCTCTTCTTATCTACCCTACAACCCGCATAGTCGGCATCCGAAAAACTCTTCATTTCAAATAATCCGGTTTTCGGATACCACAAACCCATTTCAATTGTGCCCTTAAGGTATTTAATAATGCGTTTTACCGCTACTAAATGAGACTCCTTAGGACATGATTGAAAACGAGCACAAAGACATACACAAAACATAATATCCGGCCTACTAGCCGTCAAATACAATAAACTACCTATCATGCTACGATAAAGCTTAATGTCTACACGTTTACCTTGTTCATCCTTGTCAAGCTTGGTAGTTGTTGCCATGGGAGTTTTGCTCACTCTAGCACCTTCAAATCCGAATCTCTTGATGAGTTCCTTTGTGTACTTGGCTTGATTGATGAAGATCACATCCTTCCTTTGCTTGATTTGGAGTCCAAGGAAATAGTTGAGTTCCCCCATCATAGACATTTCAAATTCATCCTTCATGCATGATTCAAAAGCTTGGCAAAGAGATTCATTAGTAGAACCAAAAATAATATCATCTACATAAATTTGCACAATAAGAATATCATTTTCCACATGTTTTGTAAATAAAGTTGTGTCAATTTTACCTTTCTTAAAACCATTTGAAATTAAAAATGAGGAAAGTCTTTCATACCAAGCCCTAGGGGCTTATTTTAAACCATAAAGAGCTTTATCTAATTTAAACACAAAATCCGGATGTGTAGGATCAACAAACCCGGGGGGTTGTTCAACATACACCTCCTCTTCAATAAAATCATTTAGAAAAGTACTTTTGACATCCATTTGAAACAATTTAAAATCTTTATATGAGGCAAAAGCTAGTGTCATCCGTATGGCTTCAAGCCGTGCTACGGGTGCAAAGGTTTCTTCAAAATCGATTCCTTCGATTTGAGTGTAACCTTGGGCAACTAACCTAGCTTTATTCCTAACAACGTTACCCGATTCATCCAACTTGTTCTTAAAGATCCGCTTAGTACCAATTGTTGGTCTATCGTGGGGCCTAGGAATAAGGTGCCAAACTTGGTTGCGCTCAAATTGATTGAGTTCCTCTTGCATGGCTAGCAACCAATATGAATCGGCCTCGGCTTCGAGGACGTTCTTGGGTTCAACATGAGAAATAAATGCATAGTGTTCACAAAAATCATGAAGTTTAGAGCGAGTGGTTACCCCTTTAGATACTTCACCTATGACGAGGTCCTTGGGATGATGAGGATTGTATCTCCAATCCTTTGGAAGTTGTTGAGTAGGCTCCACTTCAATTGATTGAATCTCATTTTTTTGAGCCTCTTCTACTTTAGCTTCACTTCCTTCATCATCCTTTGGCTTGTCTCCCATAGTAGGTGTATCCTCCAAGGTCACTTTCTCCAAGCCTTCATCCAAATCATCTATTTCTACAACATTCTTAACAAACAAGTTAGATTCTTCAAACTTAACATGTATAGATTCCTCAATAGTCAAAGATGATCTATTGAAGATTCTATAAGCTTTACTAGTATTAGAATAACCCACAAAAATTGCCTCATAAGCTTTAGCATCAAATTTTCCTAAATTATCTTTTGTATTTAAAACAAAACATTTGCATCCAAAAATCTTGAAATATGAAACATTTTGTTTTCTAGAAAAGTACATTTTAAAAGAAGTCTTTGAAGTATTTTTACACAAGAAAACATGATTTGATATATAGCATGATGTATTTATGGCCTCGGCCCACAAATAATGTGGTAGACCATATTCACTTAGCATTGTCCTAGCCATCTCTTGTAAAGTTCGATTTTTCCGTTCAACTACTCCATTTTGTTGTGGAGTTCTAGGACAAGAAAGTTCATGCTTAATTCCATGTTCTTCACAAAAAGTGGTAAAGGGTAGGTTAATGAATTCACCTCCTCTATCACTTCTTATTCTTAAAATTGAAACATCTTTTTCTTTTTCAACTCTTTTCTTAAAAGATTGGAAATATGAAAATGCTTGATTTTTGTGTTCAAGAAAGAAAACCCAAGTAAACCGTGAAAAGTCATCAACCAAAACAAATGCAAATCTATTCCCACTTAGACTTTTGGTTTGTGTAGGGCCAAATAGATCCATATGAATTAGCTCCAAAGGACGTGATATCATGATATCCTTAATTGACTTGAAAGAAGACTTAGTTTGTTTCCCAAATTGACATGCGTCGCAAACTCGGTCCTTTTCAAAACTCAAGCAAGGAATACCTTTCACCATTTCCTTTGTGTTTAACCTAGATATATGGTCAAATGAAATATGGCCTAATCTTCTATGCCACAACCAAGAGTCGTCATCGAGGGCTTTTAAATAAGTAATATTACAAGACATATTAGACATATCTATCATATAAACATTACTTTCACGAAAACCAAAAAACACACATGTATTAGAAATTCTATCAATTACTTTACAAGCTACATTATCAAAAACTACATCAAAACCTTTATCACAAAGTTGACTAACACTCAAGAGGTTATACTTGAGGCCATCAACTAAAACAACATTCTCAATTAAAGGGGATGTACCAAGTTTGATATTACCGATACCGATGATTTTACCCTTGGCATCATCTCCGAAGGTGACGGTGCCACCTTCATGGTATCTTGATAGGGTTGCAAAGTTGTTGATGTCCCAAGTCATGTGCCTTGAGCAACCACTATCAAGATACCACAATCCTCTACGTCGTTGGGCCTTGGAAGGTACCTACATCATTTAACAAAATTGTTGACTTTGGTACCCAAATTTTCTTGGGTCCTTGAAAGTTAGTGCTTCGAACCCAAACATTACGACAAGATGCACTTAGTCTATCATAGCAAAAATTAGCTAAGTGCCCTTTCCGCCCACAATGTGAGCATGAGAACACTCTTCCATACATGAATGCATGATGTGTGTGTGAAGTGTGAGCACGTTTTGGGGGTTTGCCACGATGTAAAGGTTGTGTAGTATGAATATGAGCATGAGCATGGTAAACATTTTTCTTAGGGGCTTGTTTCTTAGGAAACATAGCCTCTATCTTCTTCTTATCAAACTCACAATTTTTCAAAACAATTCCTAATGAGTCTATTCTTTCTTTAAGCATGGTAATCTCATTAGAATCAATTTGTGGGGACTTGCCTTTACAAGAAATCTTATATTTGTCAAAATCTTTTTGAGTGGAAACAAGAGTGGAAAGTAATTCATCTTTTTCTTTAGAAAGAGTAAAAACTTGATGATTAAGAGATTCATTTTCCTTTTTCATTTTTAAATACTTTTTCTTAAGAAAATCATAGTTATGTGATAGTTCTACAAAAGCTTCTCCTAATTCATCCATGGAAAGTTCATCATTAAGAGAAGTGGAAGGGTTTACCTTACTTGTGCTTTCATTTGCCATGAAGCACATGTTGGCGGTATCAATCTCCTCCTCGGATTCGCTCTCGGAATCCCATGTAGCTTTCATTGCCTTCTTCTTGTAGGGCTTCTTGGAGGTGGAAGGTTTTACTTTATCCGGACACTCTGCCACTATGTGTCCCGGCCTTTGGCAATTGAAACAAATAATCTTTCTTTCTTCTTTGCCTCCTTGCCATCTCCTTCTTCCTTGAAATTTAGCCTTGTTGTACATCCTCCGGACGTTCTTCACAAGAAGTGAGAGCTCTTCGTCATCTTCTTCTTCATCGTCTTCGTCGGAGTGTGTGGATTAACTTTTGAAGGTTATAGTCTTCTTCTTGGAAGGAGCCATGTCCTCCCTCACTTTCCTCTCCATCTCATGGGTTTTGAGGTTCCCAATGAGACCAATTAGCTCCATCTCCTCCTTGTCATTGAGTTCCTTCAAGGTGGTTGCTTTTACTTCCCATGAAGGAGGAAGAGCCCAGATGATCTTTCTAACTCTTTGATCGTTGTCGATAGCATCACCTAGAGAAGAAAGTCCATTAGTGATCTTTATAAATCTTGTAACCATATCATCTATGGTTTCATTTTCTTGCATGCAAAAATTCTCATATTGAGACCGAAGAAGGTCTATTTTAGCCCTCTTCACTTGTGAAGTCCCCTCATGTGTAACTAGCAAATGTGTCTAAATTTCATATGCGGACTTGCAATGAATAACTCTAGCTATATCATCATCATTAAGGGCTTGAAGGAGTGCATAGTGAGCCCTAGCATTGGCATCAAATTCTTTAGTCTCTATTTCGGACCAAGTGGATTCATCACCGGAGGGTGCACTAAAGGGTTTGGTCACGGCCTTTGCAACTCGACCACCTAGAGATTGCAAGAAAACGGTCATCTTAACCTTCCATATGGGAAAGTTAAGTCCATCAAACTTAGGGGGCGTCTTAATACCATCGGCCATCTTTACTAAGTGAGAATGAATGAAATGATTAGCAATATTAGGATCTCTCTAAGGTTGTTAAGCCAAGAGCCTAGTAATCAAGCTCTGATACCAATTGAAAAACACCTAGAGGGGGGTGAATAGGTGTAATTGCTAATCTAACAATCTTTTTAAAATTAAGATGGATGAATGATGCAACGATCTCTCAAAACAAGACTAAGAGCCGAATACCCCGTGAGAGGTTCTAAACTCCTTCCTCCCAATTCCCCTTGAATGGGTTAGAGGTGCGCAATGCAACTTTGTTGTATGAGAATTGATCGAACAAAGAATGAATAATATGCAATGATGAAATGCACACAAGATATATCACAAGTAACACAAACTAGAGGCAATATCACAAGGAAAGAAAACTAAATCTCAAGTAAGTAATTGAAAGCAATAGAGAGCAAGAGAAATTTAAAGCAAAATGGACACAAGGCAATCACAAACACAAGATGTTTGTTTCGAGGTTCGAGTCACCGCTCTACTCCCCGCCTTCACCTCCGTGAAGGGTTTCCACTATCCACCGAGGACGATTACAACGGTCTACCGAAGACCCGAGCACCGAGCTCCACCAAGTACAATAACCTCTACCGAAGAGATATCTCCACAAGAACAAGAAGAGGAACAAGTAACCAAAGTGATCACAACAAGATCACTTAAACTCTTTACATTCTCTCACTCTTTTATAACTTCCTTATACAATGAGTAAGGGATTTTTGGCTCTAAGAAGTGTAGTGAGAAAACTCAGTTGTAGAGATGATTTTGCTAGAGAACACAACTGAAAACAAGCTCAAGAAAGAGTTAGAGATGAAGAGCTTAAATACTTTTCTTTTCTTTTTGAAAACTATAAAAACTTGAGGATTTTTCTTGGTGTTTTGTAAAAGACTCTTCTCCTCTATTTATAGGGAGAGAAATAGGTTAAAAACAATTTATTTTAATCTTATTTGACCTGAAAAAGTTCTCCAAAACCTCAGAAAAAGTCTGCTAAAACAGATCAATAAAACAGATTTCAGAATTGGACAAAAGAGGAAAGAGCCGTTGGGCTTTTGCAGGCCTGGCGGTCGACCGGGCCGGGGGCTCGGGTCGACCGGTCCGGTCGACCGTCCTCTAAGAGAAAACACAGTTTTCTTCGGGCGGTCGACCGGGCGGTCGACCCAGAAAACCCGAGAGCAACTGCTTTCAGTCGGTCGACCCGAGCGGTCGACCGACAGACGTGCACAAATGTGCACGTCCTGATACTGGCGCCGGTCGACCGGGCCGGTCGGCCGGTCAAGCCTGAAACAGAAAAACAGCAGCAGCAGGACTTGGAATTTTTTGTTTTAAAATATTTTGAAGTAAAGAGTATCTAAGTATCATGATGAAAAGAGTATACATGATTTTAAAATGATATATGTCTTTGTAAACTTGGAGTCATGTATATTTGTCAAGTCATGTGAAAAACTTAGAAACAAAAACTTTAACTTGAAAACTTGTATTAAAAATGTGTGTGTGTGTATCCTAGAGCCAATTTCCAAAACTCAAACTTTAACAACCTATTTCTTACATTGGTTCTAAGTACTACAAGTGCTTCAAGAGGGCTTTCCACCATATGATCTTCATAACTTGATTCTTGAGCCCAATTTGAGTTGACTTGCAAAATACTCTCCTTTAGGGAAGAACCCTTCTAGTTGAGTTAGAACCCTAAAACACACTTAAACAACAAACATTATTAGTACAAATAACTAATATGTTTTGTAATCATCAAAACACACTAAACACGGGTGATTGTAACCTTGGGCCAACAGTATATACTGCATGAAATACTCGTATAAATACCGAGTATTGATATTTAATCCTAATTTTTGATTTTATTAAGGGATTGGAGCAATGAAGAAAGAAAAGAAAAATATAAAATAAAATAAAAAATAAAATTTGATTGATTGGGGCATGGGGGAAGTCTTGGAAGAATGGGGAGTAGGTGGGAGTAGGTGGGGGAAGAGAGAGAGAGATAAAACTCTAATCTTTCCTCTTTCTCTCTCTTTCTCTCACTCTCATCTTCTCTCTCTCTTCTCTCTCTGGATGTTGGCCGGCGGCCAGGCACCGCCATGGGCGGCGGTGGGGGGAGCACCAGGCCCCCCACCCATCTCTCTCCCCCCTCTCTCTTTCTATCTCTCTCTCTCACTCTCTTTCTCTCTCTCGGTGGTGTTGTGACCCCCGGCGCCAGAGGCGCGCCGGCAGGGCGGCGCAGCGCCGGGTGCGGCCCGCGGCAGCAGTTTGCTGCTGCTGCTGTCGTTTAAAAAAGAAGAAGAAGAAGAAGATAAGAATGGGTTTAGGTTTCGGGTTTAACCCAAACTCGACCCGTTATGCACCCGACCCGTTCTTTAAATAAGGTAAATTTTATTTTAGCCCCTGTAAGATTGAATAATTGCTTTGGGGTCCTGAAAAATTACAAACAGCCCCCTAAATATTTTCAATTATTACGTATCTAACCTTTTATATTGGTTTTAGTTTTCGAACGATATCTTGGCCATCCGAAGTCAAATTCGGACGATTCTTAGAGCCGTTGTGATAGTGAAAACGAGAGCTACACATCTTATGTATCAGTATATGTATTGGGCTTTCAAAATTTATCTGTATACCCGGTGAGTGGAAGTCTAACTCAAGTCAATTTTTTCCCAATTTAGAAATAATTGTTATTGGTAAATTATTGACAATATTGATTCCGTGGAACTAAGAGATTACATAAAAGATGATTGTGATAGTTATTGTACAAGTGAATTGGTGTTATGGAACCGAAATCCAATAAGATATCCCGAATAATAAATTGTGGGCGTGTTATACATATATGTGCGTGAACATAATACGGGTATGATAATAAATTGAGAATCGCTAGTTAAAGTTCGTATGATATGATCATTAAGAGCCTGTAAGTATATTAATATGATTGAATATAGACAAATGCCACAAAAGTTATGTGTTTGTAGAATTCTGAGCATCATGTATATGTTGTGAGTATTTACTAGAATTAAGAACTGAATAATTAAGTACTGGGTTCTGATAGAAATAGTTAAGTATAGATTTTCGGTTAATACCATCTAGCTGTCTGTGATGAATATTGATGTTACTTAACCTGAAAATTGTTAAGTGGGTAAAGTCTACCTCCGATTTCATTACACACTGTAATTGCATGTGTATTGACAATTAAGATAATAATGATGTTAGTTAAGTGAAAATTTATGTTATATGCAAGTGATATCCAAGCTATTATGAAATTTGTAGTCAAGGATAATAATATTCGGATGGTGGTTGGTTAACACCAGTGTGCCCGACGAGTAAACTAAACAGTGATAACGAAAAATCTATTATAGATTATGGATGTTATTAATTTATAAGAGATAGCTAGAAATCAGTAAAGACAAAAGATTACTTGAGACACATCAATCATAATTGGATTATTATAGAATCAGTTATACTGATGCCTATATAAGCGAAATCTGAGGTTGACATTATAATTGAACTAAGCAAATGAAATTTGGAGTTTTATATTCGAGCAACTTATCATAATTGCGATATAGAAAACTCTGTTAAATGAGACACATGTAATTTATGCAGCATAATAGAAGCAGCGTACTGATTAAACTATGGAAAATTTTGTTAATATTGATAACTCGGATGGAATCGGGACATTTTGATTAATTAGAAATTGTGAACGTGAACCGATAATGATGAAACTGATCAAAGTAATTGATAATGAATCGAATTAGAATAACTGAATTTCTAGCACTACCGGACATGCTTGACAAATAAATTGAATATCTAAAACTTATTGTTAAGCTATGTACACGGGATACTCAAATATTATGTAGTATATTGAGTATTGATCTTGCGAATACTGTTTTTTAAATTGTTGTGTTTCATGATATGTGTGTGCACGCGTGCGCGCTCATAACGTGACTTGGTGCATCAACTTGCACACTTGAGGATATAAATCACCTAGAGGGGGGTGAATAGGTGATGGCTAATCTAATGGTCACTTAATGCGGAATTAAAAACTATTTAATGCAAACTAAAACTTCTTAAACTAAACACCACGTATAACACAAGAGTGTAACCGAATTCCCCGTGAAGGGCTCTGAACTAACTCCTCAAGATTCCTCTAAATAAGAGTTGAGGTGCCGCATTGGCTCTCTTGGTTGAATACAAGTGTTAGCAAACAATCCCCAAGCATATAACAATTAAGCACAAATATATATATCAAGTATATAAAGATGAGAGCAATATAAGCATGCAAGATATAAACAAGTAAGAGATAGAGAGAGCAATCACAAATACGGGAGATATGTTTCGAGGTTCGAGCACACTTGCTCTACGTCCCCGCCTTCAACACTATGAAGGATTTTCACTAAAATCGATCCCACCGGATCACTTGGTGCTGCAACACCTACAAGCTCTTTTGGACTCTCTAGTCCCTTTCTTGTTCCCGCAAGAACACACCGCAAGCCCACTAGCTCGCCGAGGCCGCATCTCAAACACCGAGTTCCCACTGGAACCCGAAACAACGCGAACACACAGGTCCGCCTCCTCAAAGTATAAAGATGAAGTCTTTGGTGATCACAACACTTTGATCACCTAAAAACAATCTCACAATAACACTCCTATAAGATGAATATATCAATGGATGGCTCAAGTGTTTGTGAGAAAAATAAGGATTGAAATGGTGAAAGAAAAACACAAGAAATCACTTTACAAAACTCTTGATAAACTCTCCTTTTGAATGGAAGTATTTGGCTCAAATACAAGTGGAGAAAACCTCTTAAAAGAGTTGAAAAAACTAGTGCAAAACCACTTAAAAAATCTTGTGGAAAACAGCCCCCAAAAGCCCCATTTTATAGAGAGCAGAGCTTTCTGGCGGTCGACCAACCCGGTCAACCGGCCCTCCAGCCAAGCTGGCGTGCACGTTCTATGCACGTCTGTCGACTGACTCGGTCGACCGACTTCAAGCTTGGTCGACCGGACCGGTCGACCGACAGAACCCAGGTCAGGTCAAATTAGGGATTTAAAAGGTTGTCTTTTTAGCATAAATAAAATCCCATAAAATTATAAAAATCTACAAAAATAGTTTTAACATTATACTTTGATAATCAAACATGCTTGAACAAAATCAAGAAATGTTACAAATAATTTGAACTATTTTTGTAACTTGAAAATTTTGGCTAAAAACAAAAACTGTATTTTTCCAAAATTGGTTTTTTCAAAACTTCTCCAAATATAAAAACAAGATATTTTAAACACTTTGAAAGTATAGGGTGTATGGATATGATCCATTACACATACATGGTGAAATATCTATGTTTTTGACATTAAGCTCTAAAAATAGTTTTGATTAAAGACATGAAAACTTTGAATACCAAAAATCAAAACGATATTTTCCAAAAAGAAAACTCTTTTGTATTTTTTCAAAATTAAAATTCTTTAATGAAAACTCATCTAAATCAAGAGTGTGTGTGTATGATATACTCGAGCAATCCACCAACTATTCTATCCTTTACATTTTAACTAAAAACAAACCTAGACATAAGTCTTCTTCTTGAAGTCTTCACTTGAAGTCTTCTCATCTTCTTGACTTGGTCTAAACACGATCCAACGAGTTAGACTCCTCTTGAGTACTTGATGTGGTCTTGATACACAAGCTCTTGAATCAAACCGTGTTAGCTCCAAAACTTGACTTTAAATCCTTTGTTGAAGCTACACACTAGCTAAGATCTTGATCATGAATCTGAGACTAATTAAACATAAGATCATTAGTAGTATAACTATAAGAGTTGATCATCATCAAAACTAGAGTGATGGGCCTTTGGGCCAACAGAGGCATCAAAGGTCAGCTGATGGCCTACATATTTATATATATATCAATTAAGTTGTTAATCAGTAGCAACTGAAAGCAATTGAATAGATAAATAACTAAGATTTATCGAACCTGATGAGTGTTTTCCATTAATTTTTGCAAAGGAGAAAACTTACAAAAAAAGTGTCGAGGAGCTAAATTACAAGTATTCTTTGAAATAAAAAAGATTACAGGTAGATCTCCTCTGAGATTTCTGAGGAAGTGTGCCGGTAGGAATCTGATCAGCGCGCGATCACTTTATTCCTTTGACGATGCGATCGATCAGACAATCAGACTGCTGCCTGATGGGATTCCCTTCTCGCCTGGTTCGGGGATCGGAGAACAGAAGGTTGGTAGAACCTCTTGTTACTTCTCAAACTGCCTCCGCTTGGGAATTCCTTCTCGCCTAATTCCAAAATTCCTTGAGAGGAAGGAAGATATTAGGGTATCAACACCCTGATTAGAGAAGTAGTTCTCTAAATTCTTGGAAGTAAGAGAATAGATCTCTGTTTAGCCGTCTCTTTTCTCTATTTTTCAGCTTCTCTCTGTTTTTCAGCCTCTCTCTGTATGTTCGTATACTCTGGTGGGCTATTTATAGGGAGAGCAGGGGTATAATTGTCCCTTGAAAGTCTGGAAACAGATTGAGTCAATCTGTTTAAATCTGAAAATTAGCCTTGCCGCGAGGTTAGAATCAGCTTTTGTGAAGTTAGGAATAGCAGGTAATGTTGATCTCCTGATCCGCTTTGATTCTTTCCAAATAATTGAAAGATCTCTCCTGATCTTCTTACTTGTTTTAAGAGAGTCAAGAGATTATGGTAAACAACTGCCAAATTTGATCTCAAATTTGATCTCGATTAGATCTTGATTAGATTTGACCTTGAATAGATTCGATCTCATTTGGAGATTCAATTGGTCAAAGGTGACCATAAAAGACCCGCAGCGGGGCTACTTCATCGAGCTCGTAGCGGAGCTGGGGGAAGTGTCTGGCGAAGTTTAAAAAGAAAGCTCTTCAGCGGAGCTGGATACTTTTGTGGAGAAGCTACCAATTAGCCTTATGCACAGCTGCATAGGATTTTGGGCGAAGTTAACTGCCTGCAGAGTTAACTGAGCATCTTTTGCAGTGAAGTTCGCGAGGGAACACTCTGCGATGCTAAGCAATTTTAGCTTCTCATGCGAGACTCATCTTGTGGGCTCGTGCGGGGCTAAGTGTTGAGCTAACTTAGTGTCCTTACTGTCTGCTTCACTGGATCAGTAGAGTCTAACTTGCTGATACGTCCCCATTTGAGATGGGTGAAGAACTGGTCGTCAGCTTGTCTGCCACTTGTCTTTTATAAATGTCAACAAGATAGACATTGTTCAGGCTAGTTAGGAATCTTGTCTTTTTTAGAGTGTCAACAAGACCCCCTTCAAAGTTTTCATAAGTCTGCAATGGACAGGTTCATACTCTGAAATACTTTGAAATGCTTTGATTGATGATATGTGAAATGCGAATGTCGCCATAGTGGTTGAGTTTAGCTTCGCTTTCAATTCTGCTTCCAGATTAGAATAAGTTCGCCGAGGAATCGTGTGGATTCGCGATTCTGAATAGCATTGCGTATGGATTACTTCGCGTTCGAGCCTTCCGGAGTAGCTTCGCTTCAAATCAGTTTTGGAGTGGCGTTCCTTTCCTGAGGCTAACTGCTTTTTCGCAAGTTACGGAGAGATTGCTCCTTTTCCCGAGATTGAAATAACCTCTCTTGCATTAACGAGGGAGATCATTTCTTCTGTTGGCATTTCGGAGGGAGACTCTTCCCTTTCTCAAGGCTCAGTACTTGAATGCCTTAAATTCGCTCGTGCTTCCAAGCTTAAAGTAGCGGCGGTGTGGTCAAACCATGAGGCCTATAAATAAGACACTTGAAGTCCTCTTCAGGGAAGCAGTCTGTTCATGACACCTCATGGTTATCCAAAGGAGGATGCTCAGATCTCTGAAATAGTGGGGGCGCCCACTCTGGTCACGAACCGACCGAGAGCTAGTGAGTCTCGGTCATCCAGAGACTTTTACCAATGGACTAGTACTTTAGGGAGCTTACCTCTCTTAATCTTAGCTTTACCAGCTACTTTAGGGATTGATTTCCCTTGTTCTTCATTATGTATCTGACTGATTTGAGGAGAAGGGCTTCGGCCCTATTTTCTAGCTTCTCAGCGAAGCTATCATTCTCGCTTGATTAGAAATAGACTCTTTCATGCAGGGTTCCTGTCTTGATGTGTTGAATTCATCTGTTAAATCTGCCACATAAGCGAGAATTGGGACTTAAGCCTCTTCGAGGTTTGAGCTAGTTTTGCCATATAGGTGGGGCTAAGACTGTGTTGCTCTGGACCAGTCTGGCTTAGCCATATAGGCGAGGCTGGGACTTAGCCCTTTTTGATACTCTTTCAGTCTAACTGCCTTAAGCGGAGCTAAGACTTGGCTTGTGCTGAGCTAGTCCATCATCTCTGCGCGAGCGAGGCTATCCTCTGCTTAACTGAAATCCATCCTTAAAGCGCAACTGGATCGGATATAAATTGCTTCGCCTAAAGAATTTGACTTAGCGTATCATGCTTGCATTTTTCTTTGATTTACTGCAAACCTGTTTCCAGTTTGCATTGCAGTGAACTGTGCCTGCCAGTCTTTTATCTTGATGAAAGAGACCAGAGACTTGCCTCTTGATCTTCCAGTTGAAACTTTAATCCTAAGCAGGAGGAACATACTGGAGCAATTGATGCGTGTTCTAAGAAGAGATTGGCAGTTGTTTATCCGAGATGATCCATTTCGAGAAGGGGTTGTTAGTCACTTATCCGAGATGATCCACTTCGGGAAGGCGGACGTCACCTGTAAGGTCTCGGATCCTTCCTTTACCAATTTTCATCAAAGAAGATCCGGCTTTCTGGTGGCAACCGGTCCTTTGCCAATTTTCATCAAAGAAGATCCAGCTTCTTGATGACAAAATCTGCCATTATGCGAAGGATTACGGCCTTGTGCAGGAGGAAGGCCTTTCGTGTCCAGTTGGTTTACCTTGGAAGTAGATAGGACAACTTGTATGCCTTTGGTGCAATGATTCGGTTGAACGAAAGATCACCTTGATGTAGCGTCAATGTATCTTCCCTTTTGACTCAATGAAAATGTTTATTCTCTGCTTATCTGCTCTGTTTCCCTCCTCTTCCTTTTGAATTTTTAAGGCAATTGAAATGGACCGGCAGAGCTAAACTTCCTGCGAAGTTAAAGACAGAATCCCAGCTAAATCAGCAATGAGCTTCCAGCGAAGCTATCATGAATTTTCTGCAAAGTTAGAGCCGAGCTTTTAGCGGGGCTAAAGGTTCATCTTTCAGTGAAGTTACTCAAACGTCGCATGAGGTCGACGCTGAACTCATGGCGGAGTTAGCCCTTAGCGGGGCTGAAGCAACGCTTCTCGGGAAGGCGCTTAGGCGCTGTTTTAAATTAATTTGAAACGACTGCCTGCGCTCCTTTCGAGGAGGCGACATTTAGGCGATCATCTGCCTATAAAAACCCGATTAGGCTAAAAGAGAAGGCACCAATTCTCTTTGAATTTTCAGAGAACTGCAAATCTCTTCTTCTTCTTTGTTCTTCGTTTGGAAATTCGAGCACTTCCTCAGTTCTCCAATGGCTCCCAAACGACGGTCAGGAAAAGAGGTACCAACCTCTACGACGGAGGGTTCTTCTCCTTCTCCGGTCATCCAACGACCTATCGCGGGTAGGGATATTTCCCTTTTACTCAGAGATTTTCATCTCTTTTTGAAGCCAATTCCTGGCTATTTTATAATGAATCTAGAACGATTCATTGTGATCCAGTGATCTTAGGGAGATCAAGTCCCTTAATTTCCCTCGATTTCTTGATTAAAAATCTAAGACCCGAAGGGGTTTCTTCTCCAAGCTTCTATGTGAAGCTAACCCTTAGGCGGTTCACAGCCTGTCGAATGATAGGATGCGAAGCTAACCTTTGGAGCGCAGCTGAAAAAGGACCTTAATGCCCTTAAAATAATTTTTAGGCAACAGTACCTTTCTGATGAAGTTAGCCCTTGGGGCTTTCTCGCGTTCTGTTGTCCGAGGTCAAGCTTCCAAAGCGAAGCTAATACTTGGATATTTTTTTTTTTTGCATTCTTCTTTCATGTGGAGTGCGGAGTTAAGCTGTAGCTGCGAAGCTGAGCTTCGGGGCAAAGCTATCGTTAGGCCAACTTTGCTCGGAGAGCGGAGCTATGCCTTAACCAAAAATTATATTCTTGTTTTAGCTTTCCTTCAGTCGATGAACTAATCATAGTTTCCCCTTGTTATTTTATAGTGCACTATACTCCTGGTCCTATGAACAGTCTCTTTGGAATGGCTAGAGGGCTAGATGGCAATGTTAGCCTACAGTTCCAAGGGCAGGCTTCATTATTCAATGAGAGGAGCGCTCGTGGTCCGGATGCACTTATTCATGCTGGGGATCAGTGCACCATGAGGAGCATCTTAACTACTGATCCCCTTGAATATTCTGACCGAAAAATCTATCGAAAGCCCGGCTTCATGTTTGGAGATGCAGCACCAGACAATGATCACCAGCTGCTAGCCAGAGATGGGCAGTGGATTTTCAAACTGGATGGCAAGAAATATTATCTCCCATCTAGCAAGCGCCACTTTCCCTTGTCCTTCTTTCAATGTGTGACGAGGGCTCGAAAGATGCAGTGGCAAGTAACGCGGACTACCGATTCCGTTCATGTGGGGAAGTTGATAGCTCCGTCTCCTGGTTATACAAGGGCGGGTCCTCCTCGTTGCATATTGGGTCTCCACCCGGGGAACGTACTTCCGGACATCCCAGTGGGAGAAAATCCCGCAGTGGCTTAGACTTTTGAAAATCAATTTTTTAAGGCTCATGGTAATTATTCAGCCATTGATTTTAGGACCCCTGGGTGGATTCATCCTCCCAAGGCGTGGTGGAGTGATTTGACTTTATATGTCCTTACCCATTTTGAAGAAGATTTGGAGAGGCTGGGACTTTACGAGGCCGTCAGGGCGACCTGTTACAGCATTCAGATGAGTGTAGCGAACTTCTATGCCATCTTTGAGTTGTACTGCTCGGCTATAGGGACCTTCTTTACCCCTGTTGGCGAATTGGGCATGGCTTTGCATGAGATGTGGGAAGTCTCTGCTCTGCCTTTGGGGTCTCTCTCATATGAAGAATATTTCCCGTGTGAGGCGGAATTGGCACTTCTGGAGAAGCAGGAGCCCGTCTTATTTGAGACTTATCGGGAGTTGATGTGCGACCTTTACATTTGCTCAAGCATGCATGAAAGCCATAAGGGAGCTTCATGCAGTTTGAAGAGTTGGGAAAATTATTTGTTCCCTGACTTGGAAGGTACTCCTGAAGCCGCTCATTGTGGAGTTGCAGATGAAATATCTTTCACCGGATGCTAGAGCACTCTCAAGGGGATTTGATTTTGGAAGAAGATGACGGACCCTATGAGAAAGGTAATATTCTTCGGAGTTTCCACCACCAGGCCGTCGACCGACGTCTCGGAAGGCACTTCTAGCTGGCTTTTTAACAGTTTGGTTGAAGAGATGCGAGGTGCCATCTCCATCTGGCGATGTCATTCATCCGACCGTCTTATTGCCGGCTGTTCATTTAGTCTACAGTCGTTCTATCGGACTTCTTCCAGCAATGATGTGTTGTATTCAAAGAGGTCTTCGTGCATTGACGGAGGCTTTCTTAGGCCACCAACGACGAACCGGGGAAAGGGGACTATCTTGCCTCGCGACAGACCAAACCCCAGAATTGGTTTGCCATATACTTATTTGATGGCATGGTTTGCCCTTCACTGCCCCTCCATCATCCAAGCCGGTGAGGAGCCCCCAGAAGGTGTTCGAACGGCGCTTCTGCGTCGATTCGAGGGGTGTTCGTGGTCGCAGACTTATGTGGCTGCGATCCGCAAACTTCTATGCCGTCATGACGTCTACAGCCTTTTTCGGTGCTTTTCCTATATTCGCGATGCAGGCTATGGTGAAGAATTCAAGGATGTAGGGGAAAGGCAGACGTCATTGAGTCGAGGAGTCTTCGAATGGCTGGTTAGCATCCGGCCATCCCACTTGTTGTATAGAAGAGGGGACACCTGTTACCTGAAGCCTTATGTTCCGAGTCGGTTTGCTCGTCTGTTTGGGTATGACCAACTGTATGTAGGCAATCCGAACAGCAGCCTGACCTTCATGGGGAGCCTCATGGATGAAGCTCGTGCCTGGCGGTTTTATATTGTCGGCTGTACTAAGGCGTGGTTGTGCATGCCACTGAGGACTTCGAACCTTCAAACAACTTTGGGGTTCTGCCAGTGGTACAGAATTTTAAACTCCACACCCACTGGATTTTCTATTAATTCCTTTGGTGTGAAGTTGATCTCTCAGCGGCTGAAGCGGAAGGTCGCTGAGAAGAGCGAGGGTAAGAGGGTCCGCGTTCCAGGCCTCGGGGAATTCATTGTTGTTGATGATAGCGAAGCTTCGGATGCAGGAAGTCCTCATTTTGAAGCGGATACAGGTGCTGAGCTCCAGCAGCTACTTCTGGTGGGATAGGTACAACCCCATAGAACATGTTGATGTAGAAAAAGTGGAGGAAGAAGATCCCGACGTCCACTTCAATTGAAAGCGGAAGGTAGATCTCGTAGGAAGAGGGTAGTGAAGAAGCCTCGTCGCTACGCTCTTACTGTTATTGTAGAGGGCGAATCATCTGCAGTGCCTCCTTCTCCTGCTCCATTAGTCATTAAGCTGTGGCTCCTAGGCAGACCGCTAGTAAAGCTATTCCGGACCCGAGTAAGATCAGCTCCGTTCTCGCAATACACTCTTATATATTCCAAACAGCTCATTGTTTATTTCATGATTCAGGAACTGAGGTGGTGAGAGACCCGAGAGCTGAGGCTGCGAGAGAATAGGGGGAACATTATGATCCTCGGTTCAATTATAAAGAAGGCGATGAGGCTAGCTATTTCGCCGTCTCGGAAGAATCTGGAGGTGATGCGGCCGGTGTAGGTCCTTCAAGTGCCGCGACTTTAAAAGGAAGCCTTATGGCCTCCAACTCTTTTGGGTGGACCACTGAGGGTTCAGCGAGTGAAGGTGGGCCGACCGTCCGTGTTGACTCTGCCAAAGACTTTCTTATGGAGCCTGAGGGGACTGATGCCGTGGTCGAGGGAGTTCGGAGAGAAACTGTGGCCAAGGCGACTGAGGCGATATTATCTTTTGGTAGTGCTTTGACCTTCTGTGACTAATTTTTTTTCGTGACATTCATTACGCCTTGCTTAAACAGAATCTTGCTACAGGTGTTCCGCCTCAGGGTGCACTGACTTCGAGGGAGCCATCCAATCTTTCTGAGGGAATCAGAGGTGAAGCAAGTACTTCGACCGCGGCGGATGTGCCAAGTTGGATGCTTTGTATCATGGGTTGCCCTCTTATCAGCCTGAACCGGCCAGAGGAAAGAGGATTGAGGGAACAGTAGTCACGGAACCAACTTCATTTCCAACTACATCGGTAAGTGAGATGCAATTGGTTTTGCCAGTGCCGCCTATCTTGCCAAGTATGGAGCTGAAGGTGATTACCAGTCCTACTTCTCCGACACTGGTGGCTGAGCCACCTCTCTCAGAAATAGTCACTAGCCCCACTTCGGTTGTTGCTGGTATACTGGTTTCAATGAAGACTTCTCCGAGATCTCCGGCGATCCCTCAAATTGCTCCAGCCATTGCTTATACTATTCCTTCAGTGAAACCAGTGGAAGCTTTGTCTTCAGAGGTTGCTCGTTCACCAGGAGTAGTTGAGGCCGAGAATGAATTCGTGACTGAGTTAGTCGACAGCTTTTATAAGGGCTTAAAGCGCTCCATTGCTTTTGTCTTGAAGGGCTCGACTACTTCATTTTCTGCTCTAAAGGTGGTCCTCTCCCAAAGTATTGACAACATTCGAGACTTTAGAGGGGAAGACCAGGCTGTGACATTAGAGCTTCTGATGGACAGGCTTGAGAAGGATGTAGACGAATGGCGCTGTCTTAGCCATTCAGATCTGGAGTCTTCAGTTAACAAACAGCTTGCGCACCTTACTGCTCAAATGCATGAAGCCCATCTCGCCGCTCAAGAAGCAGCCAAGGCAATTTCCTCTGACTTGAAATCCTTAGAGATGAGAAGAGTAGAATTTGGGGACATCATAGATGCTTCCAACAGCGCTTTTCTTGACGCCGAGGATAAGATTGAAAAGGCTAAGGAAATGATTAGGAAGGCTAATCTTCTTTTGTCCAAGGCTGAACCTGTGCGTCTTGAAGAGATTGCTCGGCTAGAGCAGCTTAAGGCTCAAAATGACGAAGTCCTGCAGCAGGAGCTAGCGCAGAGGGTAGTTTTGGCTGAAATTGAGGCTCGCTTAGCCCAAACAGAGAGCTTTAATGAGACCAAGTTGAGGTCGCAGGCACTTATCAGGACTGCTGAGGAGAGGAAGAATAGGCTGGTCATTCTTGAAGAACGGATAAAATCCTACGAAGCGCCCTCATAGCTTTTAATCCGAGCATCCTTGTATCCCTCTTTTGGAATCAATAAAAAGTGATTTTATCTGACTCTCCTGTTGCATTTCTAACTTGTTTCATCTTCTGAATTTTCAATTCTTCCTTTCAAGTTGTATTGCAATCTCCAAATGAAGCGGAATAACAATATAACTAATCCAATCAGTGGTGATAAGCTGATAGAGTTAGTCACACATTTGAGAAAATAGTTCTTACTGGACTGGAAGATGAGACTTGGCTATCTGTTGGTTCAGAGGTCGCAATGACGTAACCGATTGAGAAGCCACCAAGCTCAAAATTTGTCATTCAGAGGTGACGAACTAGACATGATGACAAAGAAATAGTCCTATGCTAGACTGAAAGATGAGACTTGGCTATCTGTCGGTTCAGAGGTCGCAATGACGTAACCGATTGAGAAGCCACCAAGCTCAAAATTTGTCATTCAGAGGTGACGAACTGGACATGATGACAAAGAAATAGTCCTATGCTGGACTGAAAGATGAGACTTGGCTATCTGTCAGTTCAGAGATCGCAATGACGTAACCGATTGAGAAGCCTCCAAGCTCGAAATTTTATCATTCAGAGGTGACGAACTGGACATGATGACAAAGAAATAATTCCATTGGGGGAAATAAAACTTGATTATTAACTCCATGGGGATTTTGATATCTCCTTCGGATGTTATTTGGAAGAAATTATCAGAGGTATATTGTTAACGTGACAACTAGAAAAGTTATTAGAAACCTGCTGGGAAGTTAGGAAATGAATCCTATGTCAGAGGTGATCGTTAACGTGAGAAGTAGATTATAGTCTTACTATCAGAGCTTTAGTATTAACATGATAGGTTAGACTCATCATTTTGCAAGGGATATGAATACCTTTATATGTGGTATCACCATTCCATAGACGGGAATTGGTAAGTGATGTTTTGGAGAGGGAATCAAATGAGAAGAGGTCCCTTAGGATTTTTAGCAAATCCTCAGCTGTCAACGGGTTTGATATGCCTTTACCAACTACCGTTTGAGTCGGGTTAGCCATGCTATTTCCCTCAGCATGATGAGTAGTCGAGGACTTATGTTGGGCTTAAAGGGCTACATTTTCCTCTATCCTTAATCGTTGGATGTGTTGGATTATTTGATTATTATATTTGTAACCTTGATTCTTCTTTGAAACAACCAGTGTACAATCAGCTCTATACTGGTTTATGGTTGTATGATCTCGTTTAGAGAAAGAGAGGAGCACTCCTTCTGCATATTTTGGATTTAAATGTCTTGATCAGAGGTGTAATATTAACTTGATCATGAGAAGGATCCTGTCAAGGATAATATTTTTTTAAGAACTTGCCGTTGATCGGAATCATGAGTAAATCACCATCTAAAGTCATAAGGCGATATGTCCCATTTGAATAGACTGTTCTATTACAAAAGTTCCTTCCCATTTGGGCTGAAATTTGCCTTTGGTTTTGTGCATCAGATCATCGGTCATCTGACGGCTAAAACCAAATCTCCTTTCTGGAAGACTCTTTACTTAACCTTCTTATTGAAGGCTTTTGAGATCCGGGCCTGATACAACTCAATGTGTTGCTGAGCTTGTAACCGCTTCTCATTTAGGGCTTCGAGCTCCTGGAGTCGCAATCGATCATTATCCTCCGTTATCATCTTAGTCATTAAAGCGACTCGCAATGATGGCATCTGGATTTCTAACGGTATGACTGCTTCGCATCCGTACACCAGGGAAAAAGGCGTATTGTCTGTGGAGGTCCGAGCCGTGGTTCGGTAGGCCCAAAGACATTCACTAAGCTTCTCATTCCAGTCTCGCTTATTTGAGGAAATGAACTTTTTGAGTAGCTTAATGATTATCTTATTGAATGCTTCCGCCAAGCTATTAGCGGCAGGATTATAAGCAGTTGATGTCACGTTCTGAATCCGGTACTTATCGCAAAACCGATAGAACATCTGACTGATGAATTGGGGACCGTTATCATGGATGATCAGCCTAGGGACACCAAATCGATGGATGACATGGTGTTTGATGAGATTAACCACGTTAGAAGTTTTAACTTCCACCAGTGGTATAACTTCTGCTCACTTTGAAAAGTAATTGGTTATCGCTAGGATAAACCGGTGTCCTTTTGTCGAAGAAGGGATAATTAGCCCTACGACATCGATTCCCCATGCTTCAAATGGCCATGAAGAAATAGTTGGATGGAGCAACTCTAGAGGCTGATGTATGAAATCCACATGGATTTGGCATGCCTTACCCTCCGTGCATATTGGATGGCATCGGCTATCATGGTTGGCCAATAATATCTAAGCCTGTGCAATTGATCTTTAAGTTTTGGACCTGGCTGATGAGCTCCGCATATGCCGTCGTACGCTTCTTTGAGTACTTCCTATGCCTCTAAATTAGAAAGGCAAAGCAGGAGAATACCGTCGTATGAACGACGGTACAGTGTCTTCAGTGTTGGGTTATAGTAAAAGCGGAGAGACCTTTGCCTAATAAATGCCGCTTCTTTAGGGTCGTCCGGCAGTAAACCATGCAGAACATAGTCGATGAAAGGAAATCGCCAATCTCTTCGTTCAAGATCCGTCGAGATATTATAGACCTCTCTGGCTCTTAACATATGTTTAGAGCAAACAAGTTGTCGAGTCGCCACTGTAAGGTGATACTCGGTGTCGACTGGCAAGGCTAGTATTATTGTTAATGCAGTCAGAGCATTTGCCTTAGTATTTTGAGATCGAGATACGTGCCCGATGTAAAAGCCATCAAACAGATTAGCCATTTCGATGACTGCGTGATAATAAGGTGCAAAATCCTCGTGACGGACCTCATATTCGCCTTTAACCTGATTGATAATCAGTTTTGAATCACCGTAAGCTTCAAGGTAGCGTACCCTCATTTCGTGGACGAGCTGAAGACCAATAAGTAGAGCATTGTATTCTGTCACATTGTTGGAGCATGATTCCGTCAGAGAAAATGCTCTAAGAAGGACATGATTTTGTGGAGAGATAAACACAACCCCCACACCAGCAATGATCTTGCCTTTAGAGCCTATTCGTGATGCTTCATTGAAGAACATCTGTCAAACTTCATCCTCTGAAGTTATATTAGATTCAAAAACTTCATCTGGAATGTCTTCCTGAAGTTTTGAGCTTTCTGAAACCAGATGAGCAGCCAAGAACTCTGCAAATGCCTGGCCTTTAACCGCTTTCTGAAGGACAAAGAGCATGTCGTTTGAGATAAAAGAAGCGCCCACTTAGCTAATCTTGAATTAAATGATCCTATTTTCGTCATGAGAAGACGCAAAGGATTCACTCTGAAAATGACATGTATGGTTTGGCTGACCAAATAATGTCATGTCTTCTGAACGGCAAAGACAAGAGCTAAGCATTCCTTCTCAATAGGATTATAACGGGATTCCGCCCCCTATCAAAGTCCTGCTCAAATAATAAATAGCTTATTCGTGACCATCATCGTCTTTTTGGGCAAGTAGAGCACCGAGAGAATGGTCCATAACTTTCACATAAAGTAGGAACGGTTTTCCTGATGTGGGAGCTACTAAGACTGACGGTTTTGTGAGATACCTTTTGATATCTTCGTAAGCTTCCTGACAGGCTTGATCCCATACAAAAAAAAACACCTTTCTTCATGAGTCGGGTGAACGGTTGACAGCGGCCTGAGAGATTTGCTATGAATTTTCTGATATAAGCCAGCCTACCTTGCAGGCCTCTAAGTTCCTTAAGATTCTTAGGTGGATGCATGTTCTGAATGACTTTAACTTTGTCCGGGTCAAGATGAATTCCTTTTGAAGTAACAATAAATCCAAGGAATTTGCCACTCGAAACCCCAAGAAGGATTTTGTCGGATTCATCTTCAGTTGATGAGCCTACATTATGTCGAACATCGTTCTCAAGTCGCGAAGATGGTCATTCTCATTGCGGCTTTTGACAGCAATATCGTCGATATAACATTCTACCATTTTTCGGAGATGATCGTGGAAAATTGTATTCATTGCCTGCTGATAGGTTGCTCCCACGTTCTTTAATCCGAAGGGCATTACGGTGCGGCAGTATACCCCCAACGGCATCCGGAACGAATTATGCTTCTCGTCCTCAGGATACATTTTAATCTGATTGTACCCTGAAAAGCCGTCCATGAAAGACATTCTTTCGAATCCACAGGTATTGTCAATCATGACATCGGTGATGGGTAGTGGGAATTCGTCTTTAGGACAGGCTGTATTGAGATCACGGTAGTCGATGCAGATCCGTATTTTCTCATTCTTCTTGAGAACGGGAACAATATTAGTAACCCAATCTGGATGTTGTTCCTCCTGTATGAAGCCACATGCAATGAGCTTATGAACTTTGACTTCAATAGCCTCCATACTGTTCGGACGAAACCGGCGTTGCTGCTGCTTGACTGGCTTGGTGTCAGGTCTGATGTTCAGACGATGCATGGCTACTTGTGGATCAAGTCTGGGCATGTCTTCGTAGTTTCATGCAAAGACATCTATATACTCGTTTACGAGTACTATCAATTCTTCTTTTTCTATAAGTGATAAGCTTTCACTTAGAAAGATGGGTTTAGGGTGATCTCGACTACCCAAGTTTACTTGGGCTACCTTGTCTTCAGTAGGTGGTTCACGCTGTTCGAATCGCTTTTCCCACTGGAGATCCAATTGCTGAGCCCATGGTTCCTCATCAATGACTTCTGCTGGCTCCAATTGGCTGCTTGAAGTCATATTAACAGTGAGCTCTTTAAACACTGTTCCCATGCTAACATCCGAGTCCCATTCGGAGGAAGAGACAGAGTGTGATGGGATTGGTTTGTTATCTTCAGATTTAACCGTTGCTGGCAGTGTAGGTGTAACGTATCCCAACTCCTTGCGTGTGTTGTCATAGTAATTTGCAGGTTTTCCTCTTGGGACGAAATTGCGCAGAAAACCACGTCTTCCTTTTCTGAAATTCAGGCCCTTCCCATGCTTCAGGTTGTATCCCATTTTCTTCATCATATGGTGCGTTGGTCGCGCATAATGGAAAATTTGTGGGTGTCTGAGTCTGAACTTGCATCCGCGGCTGTAGACCATCGCAGTTGGGCTTTACCAAATATTATTAGTAATTGACCCTCTTTGGATGGAGGAACCACTAAAACGGATCCTTTTATAGATTCCACAGATGTACTTAGTGCACTTGGCTTATGTAAGGGCATGTGCAGAGAGCTATCCGTAACGTATTCAAATAATTTAACACTCACAGGATAATCAAAGGAAATATTGTCATTAATTACCCATTCACCCTCATCTTCAGAAGGAGTGTTACATTAGGGATTATTAAGACATGCTACAATCGGTTCATCAATCAAAATAGCTGGCATGTCTGCTTCAGGCTCTGAATCTGCCTCATTGCTGCTATCATCATCGTCCAGTAATGATTCTTTTGATGTTTCACCGATCTCTTGATACAGGAGAGCATCAGTAAAGTAGTTCCCCACCCCTTTGAATGGTTGCTTCTTGGTGAAAACAGTTCGTATTGTTGTATCATCTTCAATATATTTGAAGCACTAATGCAGGGTGGAGGGGACAATCCAGTTGGCATGGATTCACGGTCGTCCTAGTAACAAGTTGTATGACGTGTCAGCGTCAATGACATAGCACGTCACCTCTGACTTCAGGCTCCCTATTCGGCAACGGAGTCAAATCTTCCCAAGCGGATGACTACTTCCTGCATTAAAACCGTATATTGTTGTAGTGTTTGCGGACAACCTATATAGTGGTATGCTGAGGAAGTTAGGAGCCTTTTAGGGATGATACTGAGTGCAGACCCCGGATCAACCTGTACCCTTTCAATGCATGTTGGACCGATGTATCCGGTGTAGTACAAAGGTCGATCGTGCTTGTTATCCTTCAGAAGCATATCCTCTATTGTGAAGGTAATAGCAAGTACCTTTGATTGCACATGATGGCATTCAGGACAAGAAGACTGAGCGTCATCTTTAGGGGCTTCTGGCATATACGTCAGGAATGATTCTGAATTAGCCAGCGCATCTCTGAGTGCTTCTCTTGTCTCTTTCGAAAGACGGAGGAGCTCGTGTATGGTAATACGAGCTGGGATATTGGCGAGCTGGGCCAATATGTCAAAACGAAAGGGCATCTCAAGCCCTGGGCTTAAAGGCTTCTTCAGGATATGGTCGAACCGAACTTCTTTCTGCTTCTCTTTTTCCGTCATCGGGAGCGGAGCCGGTGTGGGTATTTGTACTGACGTCGTCTGCTGTTGTGTCTCGTCAGTAGTTTTCTCATACTGTTTTAAGTATGATTTTTCAGATCGAGTACCTGTCGGCTGAGATATATCATCCTGCATTGTGCAAGCGTGCTTTTCCCCTTCAGAGAAGCTGTTGTGAGATTGCCATCATCCGGTAGGATGGAGACAACATTGCAATATTTGCCCTTCGACTTGGACTTCTTTGAATCCCAATGTTCGTCTTGGATAAAGTCTGGATGAATCCACATGATTTTCCCTGTCTCAAGTGTCAAGGAAACAAGACCCCTATTCTCTTGAGTTTTAGCTGAAGGATGCTCTACTTCCAGCCGTGGCACAGGGATCGGAAAGGTCCCGTCAGGAACTGTGACTTTCGGGGTTTTACCAAACTCAAGGGTCACCATGTTTACAGTGACTTTCTTTTGCTCTGATTTCAGAGTCAGAACTCCAGCGTCGACTAAAGCTTGAATTCTGTCCTTGAGTACAAAGCACTTATCAGTAGGGAGATGAACCATTCTGTGGAAGAGGTAATAGTTGGGATCGTTCGTGCGTCCCACTTCATTAGGACGTTGAGCATCCGGTAGCTTCAATTTATTCCCTTTGTGGAGTAGATGGAATATTGTGACAACCTGTTCGTCTTTGAAAGAATACTATTTCGGAGGAAACTTAGACTCCTGATTATTGAAGCCGCTCTTCTTGGCCTTCAACTAACAACCCATGACAATTCAACGGACATAGTCTTTTTTCCTTTGGCTTGAGAAGGCTATGCCATGTCGCCGCGTCCTTTATTATTCGTACCCCATTTACCTTTAGGGGTGAATGGCTTGAACTTCTTAGCCGACTTTTCGGCTATCTCGGCTTGCTCGACCAGTTCTTTTCAGGTATGGGCTTTGACAGCTCCCATGCGAACTTCTACTTGGTCTAAGAAGTTATGCCTGCACGTTTATAAGAGCATGGGTAATGGCATCCCTGCTGGGCACATCAAAGACAAGTTTCTGAACCATTCAATGTAGTCGCGAATAGATTCGCCCTTCTTCTATATGGTAGAGAGGACTTTGTCCATGGTTGCCTCGATATCGTCCTCATAGAAACGAGAAAGAAATCGGGTTTTCAGATCGATCCAAGAATTGACAGAGCCTGAAGGAAGGCTTCGGAACCAGTCGAATGCTACCCCCTTCAAAGTGCCGATGAACAGTCTAGCCATGATAGCATCATTGTCTATAACATTACCGGTCTGACACCGGAAATAGTAGATGTGCTGGTTTGGCGAGCTCTTACCATCATACGTATGTAACGTTGGTGGTTTGAACTTTAGTCGGTATGGTACTAAATCCCATTCCAGCGGATAAGGGCGGACTGTCCCTACTTTCTTTAGTTCATCCCTCTGGGTTAGGGATGCAATCTGAGCTTGGATGCCTTTAAGAACTTCAGCGTCTATAGAAGAACTTTCCTTTGGCTTCTCAGTCTTTGGTTGTTCATTGCTATGATGTTCTTCCTTATTTTGGTTACTCCCGGTATCATTGTTATTCTGGTTACTGAGGAGTTGAGCGAGTATATGTTGAATGTTGTCCAAAGCTTCTTGTTGGGTCTTGAAAGTTTGCTCCTGAGCTTTCAACCGTCGACGAAGGTCATCATTACTGTTATCAGCCATATTCACAGACACTATATCCGTTCGCATGGAGCTGACTGTTACCGAAGAGGCATATCCGCTGTCTTCGTCCTCCTCATCAGACCATTGGACTAACCTTTCATTGGCTCTGGTGAGGCTATTGCAGTTGAGGAAGATGGTTATTCATACCTGTAGGGTATTACGACCGTACATCTGGTGCTTCGGAAGACACCTTCTTTGTGTACAAAGAATTTACCGAGGCATGGACTATAGTCCGGATCTGGAGAACATGAGGGAGTGGCATGCGACGCTCTTCCGTCTCTACTTAGCTCTCGTCCCCTTCCGATCGTGTTAACGGATGCAGAGGGTGGATCTTGCGATACGCTTCTTCCGATCGTGTTAACGGATACAGAGGGTGGATCTTGCGATATGCTCCTTTTGTAATGTTTTACTGGAGCTTGCATCGACAGCCGATTAAAAACTAATCGTCAGATTGGAGGAGTAGTGGGGACTGGTCCTAACCGGCAATAGACTGAGTGAACTGTTACCAACTGACATCCTACTTGTTGACAACAGGAGGGAGAAGTCCGAAAAGGTCCCGACTTCCATTTGCTTGTCAGAAATTAGCGCAAGTCAAACCTAGCCGGGCTTAAGCGATTTAGTACAGAGGCTCTGTTGGATCGCGGATTGGACGATGTCCTACTCTTTTTATCACTATAGAGGTAGTTAGCACTAAATAGTGCTTTAGCTCTAGCTTCGCGGCTAAGAACTTTGGGAACGTCCTTGGGCGCTGAAGCTGCATAAGCACCGCTGTCAATACTTGGGGATAATCCCTTAGCTCTGCTGCAAAGGGCGAGCTTAATACTTGAAGAAGTGGGGAGGGGAGCACACTGTGGTGCTTTGTCTGCTACCTTGCTGCGAAGGTGGTTAGCACCGTTGGGTGCTCTAGTCCTAGCCTGGCGGCCGGGAACTTCACGCGTATACTGAGGTACTGTGCTTGCCGCACCATCAGTGGCCAAGCTGACGCAAGGAGTTGCTGCCCCATAATTAGGTGAAGGTATGGTCACCGTTGTAGCTTTGCGGCTGATAGTCCCAACGAAGCATGCAGGCATCTTTCCTTTTTCTTCGCGGGAGAAGCGGACCTGTGGCGTAACTACGCCTGAAGCTTCATACAGAGCTTTCTGCTTTGGCCTCCACATTTGCTTTGGAAAAAGAGACTTAAGTTTGCAGGGAACCTAGCTAGCCACACACGAGGCTGAGAGGAGTTGGAAGGATTCTGCTTTCGCTTTCTGCTCCGAAACCTTGGCTATCGAGACCTTTCTATGCTTTCATGCATGGAGCATTGGACCACCCCCAGAGAGGAGTTCTTTGAATTTTCCTTGGTCGAAGTGAACGACTAGGTTTTCGAAGGTAACAGGTTTAAGATTATGACTTTTGCGTTGCGGGCCTGCTTCCTTGTTGCGCTAGAGGACCGTGGTAGGCTCGCAGGGAGCCTTATCTTTCTCCGTAGAGACTTGCTTTGAAGACTTATCCAGAGGGGCTCTGGCCATACCAGCTTCCTTGAATTCAAAAGTAGACCTGAAGGTCTATTTGTCGCATTGCGACACTTGATTCTCAACAGTGGAGAATCTAATCTCCAGCGGAGTCGCCATCTTATTTTTCATTGATTTTTGCAAAGGGAAAAACTTACAAAAAAGTGTCGAGGAACTAAATTACAAGTATTCTTTGAAATAAAAAAGATTACAGGTAGATCTCCTCTGAGATTTCTGCGAAGTGTGCCGGTAGGATCTGATCAGCGTGCGATCACTTTATCCTTTTGACGATGCGATCGATCAGACAATCAGACTACTGCCTGATGGGATTCCCTTCTTGCCTGGTTCGGGAAATCTGAGAAAAGAAGGTTAGTAGAACCCTCTTACTACTTCTCAAACTACCTCCGCTTGGGAATTCCTTCTCGTCTGGTTCTAAAAATTCCTTGAGAGGAAGGAAGATATTAGGGTATCAGCACCCTAATTAGAGAAGTAGTTCTCTGAATTCTTAGAAGTAAGAGAATAGATCTCTGTTTAGCCGTCTCTTTCCTCTATTTTTTAGCCTCTCTCTCTGTTTTTTCAGCCTCTCTCTCTCTCTGTGTTCATATACTCTGGTGGGCTATTTATAGGGAGAGCAGGGGTATAATTGTCCCTTGAAAGTCTGAAAACAGATTGAGTAATCTGTTTAAATCTAAAAATTAGCCTTGCTGCGAGGCTAGAATCAGCTTTTGCGAAGCTAGGAATAGCAGGTAATGTTGATCTCATGATCCGCTTTGATTCTTTTCAAATAACTGAAAGATCTCCCATGATCTTCTTACTTGTTTTAGGAGAGTCAAGAGATTATGGTAAACAATTGCCAAATTTGATCTCAGATTTGATCTCGATTAGATTTGACCTTGAATAGATTCGATCTCATCTGGAGATTCAATTGGTCAAAGGTGACCATAAAAGACCCGCAATGGGGCTACTTCATCGAGCTCGTAGCGGAGCTGGGGGAAGCGTCTGGCGAAGTTTAAAAAGAAAGCTCTTCAGTGGAGCTAGATACTTTTGTGGCGAAGCTACCAATTAGCCTTCTGCTCAGCTGCATAGGATTTTGGGCGAAGTTAACCGCCTGCGGAGTTAACTGAGCATCTTTCGCAGCGAAGTTCGCGAGGGAACTCTCTGCGATGCTATGCAATTTTAGCTTCTCATGCGAGATTCATCTTGTGGGCTCGTGCGGGGCTAAGTGTTGAGCTAATTTAGTGTCCCTGGACCTGCTTGGACCTTCTCACGAGCTTTTCTTGGCTTACTGTCTGCTTCACTGGATCAGTAGAGTCCAAGTTGCTGATACGTCCCCTTTTGAGATGGGTGAAGAACTGGTCGTCAGCTTGTCTGCCACTTGTCTTTTGTAAATGTCAACAAGATAGACATTGTTTAGGCCAGTTAGGAATCTTGTCTTTTTTTTAGAGTGTCAACAATGAGAAGTGAAAAAAATAAAACTTTTGAACTAGAACTCGTAAGGAGATATTGTACTTTTTAGAGATTATTGATTATTAATGAAAAACTACTGAATAAGATCAAGTCTGACGACTATCAGATAATAGGTGACCGATGATGGTGTATAAGTATTAAGTGAGTAATTAAATAGGTGAAAACCAGTTAGAGTCAGTATTGAGTAAATCTAACAACTTAATATTAAGTATATCGATTATGATGGATAATTCGATATCAACAAAACAAATATTGACAGTATTGAATTAGTATTTTGATATGCCTACTCTATACACCGGAGACTTCTGGGTATCTTTGTAATTGATTTATCAGAACATCAGAATCCTCTATTAAGCTTAAAAGTCACATCTTTTAATGACACCGATTATATCTAACCGGTAAGAGTTAGATAATTACCTTAACAATTGAAAGTTTTATGATATAGATGAAAGATTGAGCGTCGTGTCCATGAGATTAGTAATCCAGTATTGGTAAGTGATATGTGTATGTGTATGCATGTATATATGTGTGTGGTTTGATTCATATGCCAACGCAGAGGATGATTTGGTTAGTAATTGATTTTGTGATTTGGAACTGGAAGATAGAAGTAAACAACAACAAAATATGCTGTGTAGAAGTCAGTAGCGTTAACACCGATATTGATGGAACCTGGGGTAAATTTGGGCTGTACCAAACAAAGTATTAAAATCAGTCCTTAATTGAAATAAAAGATAATTATAATATCAAAAGTATAATAATTCATTAAAATCAGAATTGTCGTGTAACTATTACTTGTATCAGAAGTGATGAGAAAATTCTGAATTAAATCAAGTTGTAACCAATACGCAGTCTGCCTGAGAATAATAAAGGCAATTGATGATGAATCCCAGATGTTAACTAAATGATAAAAGGTGAATAAATATTATGATTAGGAAAAGCGAATACTGGTACTACGAATCAGAACTTGACCGGTACGATATTGGGGATCATTAAGTTGAATGCATTATATGTGTGTTGGTACCTCTTAAATATGATAAGAATTCCTCGAAACTAACGAATTAAGAAATGAAATTGCATAAACTTGACTGTGTGACACATCAATATGTATGTGAATGCCTTTGTGATAAGAAATGTGCATAAGTATATTTATGATGTCATGTATTATATTGGAGGAAGGGACCGGGTTTAACCGGAGGTGATCGAAGGGGAGTATTGCTGTTATTTATTGTATTAGAGGAAGGGACCGGGTTTAATCGGAGGTGACTAAGGGGAGTATTGTTGTTATATATTATTTCGGAGGAAGGGACCAGGTTGACAGGAGGTGATCGAAGGGGAGTAATGATATTATTTTATTGAAGTATACTTGAATGTATGTTTATGATATCCGGTATATGGATATAATTGTTTATGATATCCGAATTTTGGATGTTAATAGGTATGACACTTAGTATATGCATATGATTGTTTATGATATCCGAATTATGGATATTAATAGGTATGGCACCTAGTATATGCATATGATTGTTTATGATATCCGGTATATTGATATGATTGTTTGTAATATCCGAATTATGGATGTTAATATGTATGGCACCTAGTATATGCATATGATTGTTTATGATATCCGGTATATAGATATGATTGTTTATGATATCCGAATTAAGAATGTTTATATGTATGATATCGGGTAAACAGATTGTTGTGACATCCAGTATGTTGATGTGAGTGTCTCGTATTTCTTCGTGTATGAACACATAGTTATAATTGGATACTATCATGAGTAGTGTGTGATGTCATATGAATATTGGGGCAGGTGCAATATTGAACTGTAACTAATCTAGTGAGTAAGATTAGGCTCTCCAAGAGTTGTGTTGTGATTAGGTCAAATATTGCGAAATCATTGATATTGTATGTTAATGAAATATTGGTCACGTGTACCCAGAAGAATACATATAAAAAGTATCAGATAATAGAAAGAGTCTATGATTCATAAGCTGCAGTATCAACGATAAGTAGAAAGTATTGAAACTGATTTTTATCATTGCTCAACTACATAATACTTGAAGTACAATGGTAGTGCAATACAAACTCTATTTTGACTGTTTTCACTCACTGAGTTGTTGAGCTCACCCCACCACAGATTTTTGTTTTCAGGTCCGGCAAGGCGAATGTCCGACTTAGAGCTGAAAGGATGTTCTTCTGAGACATTGCATGTATTTTATGGTAGAATGTGATTCCCTTTTTATAAGCTCTGATATTATTTGTAATTGTGAGTTAGTGCTAGTGACAGTAGATAGTGTTACATTTTGATAAATGAGAATTATATATGACTATGTATAGTCTGTATATTGAGTTGAACTGATAAATAGTTTGGGTGAGAACATGTAAATATCAAGGGAAGAAATTCTTATGTATATGTTATTTGATTTACTTTGAGATGAATTACATGATAAAATTTTAAAATATATAAGTAGGCTGATGTTAGCCGAAATTCCTTTAGTATATTCTGATTAACGAGCTAAAGTTAATGATTATACATTTTGAGGTAATTAAACCTGGGACCGTTACACACAATGTCAGTAGCGTTGTGATATACTTTTTCCAATCACAAATCATGTGATTGATATGCAGCATACGATCAAGTTCGTGTAACTATCCATTATATGCACGCATTCAGACATACATATCACTTACATTTATCATTCATTCAACGATACATCAAACAATTAATTACATTCTCAATGCCCGTCCTAGGTCAATGATTAGTTCTTTTAACTAATTATGATTCTTATTCACATATTAGGTATTTGGTGATTGAAATTGACTACGCTGCTTTACCATGACCAAGATCTTAGTAACTTTGAAGTTGATAATAGTCCACTAGATTCACACTTACATCATATATTTCAGTGAAAACTATTGCTTGAAAACGACGGTACATACTTCACTAGTCATCAAGCATATTAGTCGACAACTATCATCAACAAATTATTAATGGTAATGGTTATATGATATATCACAATTGAATATGTATATGTACTGTACAATTACCGTATCTATAACAATTAGATAATAATCATAATCGGTATATATTGGTTAGGTCATTGGTCTATTAATTAATAACTGTAGCCCAGTAAATGTTCACATTTACTTAATATTTATACTTAAGCACAACTAGCTGAAGGTACACCTAGAGGGGGGGTGAATAGGTGTACGGCTAATCTAGTGAACTAAATGCGAAAATTTAAAACTAAACTGCAACTATACTTAATGCAACCAACGAGTGTAGCCGAATTCCCGGTGAAGGGCTCTGGACTAACTCCTCTTGATTCCTCTGAATAAGAGTTGAGGCGCTATATGAAACTCTCGTGGTTAAGCACAAGTGAGGCACACACCAACAAGCCAAGCATATAATATGAATGAGCAATATGAAATGATGCAATGGCACAATATAAAGAGAGAGTTAGAGTCAATGGATCAAACGCAAATAACGAGATTTGTTTCGAGGTTCGAGCACCCAGCTCTACGTCCCCGTCTTCACCCAGAAAGATTTCCAATCCACTAACTTGTCCACACATGACTCCCACACAAGGAACCTCCACTGAGGATTTGGGGCAAATACAATATAGAGTACACAACTCCTCTCTCAACCAAAACAACCTCTCACTAGAGGCAAGGCACAAAGCCACAACAAATTAACCACACAAATGAGGGATAGACACAAAGCCAATACAACCAATCAGCCTCTCACTAGAGGGATAAGGCACAAAGCCACCACTCCAAAATTAACCTCTACCCAAGAGGGATACCACAAAGTAGGAGGGTTTACAACTTAGTGATCAAAAGACCACAAACCAATTCTTTTCCACAAAAACAAAGATCCTATAGAGAGGATAGAATGATAAGCTCAAGTGTGAAAAACAAAGTGTTTTTAATAAAGAAAATCACTTGGGAAACTCTCCAAAAAGATATAGAATTTTTAGATCAAAAACAATTCCCAAAAGACTATTCTCTTTGAAATTACAAAATACTTTAAAAACAAATAGAGAATAGGAATTTGAACTCAAAAACTTTTTGCTGAAAACACTTAGGAAGTAGGAAATTTTTGCTTTTAAAATTCTTGGAGAAAACCTCTCTCAAATGGGTATTTTATAACCTCTTTAAAAAACTAATCATTGGCTGCAAATATGGTCAGATTTGACCATCCGGTCGACCGGCCGGTCGATCGGCCAACGGTCGAATTTTGACCGTTGCCAACCACCGGTCAACCGCCCGGTCGACCGCCCTTACCCGAGAGTAAGGGGACTTCAGTCGGTCGACCGCCCGGTCGACCGGCCAAAACCTGTGGCCTTTGTGCACATCTCGTGCATGTCCGGTCGACCATTCCGGTCGACCGGCTCCTGACGGTCGACCGGCACGGTCGACCGCCAGGGCCTGGCAGAAGCAATTAAGGGACTGAAAAATAGGGTTTTTAATTCTCAAATAAATCCCATAAAATCTCTAAAAATCCACAAAGATAAGTATAGTATAATACATTGATATACAAACTTGTTTGAGTAAAAATCAAACCAAGTTACAAACATTTTGAACTCTTTTTGTGTTATGAAAATTTTACCGAAAACCAAAAACTGTATTTTTCAAAACTTGAATTTTTCAAATGGAAGTCTGATTTCTTCAAAACTCATCCAAATACAAAAACATGATATTTACAACTTTTAGGCATGTAGTATATGGATATACTCCAATATATATATAAAGATATATATCAATGTTTTTGACTATAAATCCAAAATTATGTTTTGTTAAAACACAAAACTCCAAACACATGAATAGGCATATCAAAATAAGTTTGTTTAAATAGTTGAAGCATGCATGTATATAGAACAAATCTAATATACATTAAACCATGTAAACTTATTTTGAATCTATCTATTCATGAAAATCATGATCGGTTAAACCAAAAACTGAAAACCAAAACATGAAAACTTAAACAAATGTGTGTGTTGTGAACTTGAGCATATCACACTATCTAGTCTTTACAAATGGATCTAAAACATAAACTAAACTAAGTACCGAAGTCTTCTTGACGAACTCCATCTTCAAGCCGACTCGATACAGACCGTAATCCACCGAGCTTGACTCCAACGAGTGCTATATATGATCTTGATGCTCGGGCTCTTGAATCACCATGTGAGAAGCTCCAAAACACCTTTGTTGAAGCTAATCACCTACTAATATCTTGGTTAAGGATCTGAAACTAAACATCACAAGATTATTAGTAAACATAACTTCATGAGTTAATCATCATCAAAACTAGAGTGGAAGGCCTCTGGGCCAACAATCTCCCCCTTTTTGATGATGATAAACTCAAGGAGTTATATATGCATGGATTAAAGTAAAGCTTCAAAGAAGCTCCCCCTTAACTCATGCATCACAATAAATAATAATATATGGCAATGAAGCACATGAATCTAAACAAACATGTATGCAAATATAAGGAGATAAACATGCATAAACAAGTATGAAACACATCAAATTCTTTTCTCCTTTTTGCAAAACAAAACAATATGCATAAACAAGAAATCTTTTTCAAAACATACATATATACTGAAATACTTCTCCCCCTTTTTGTCAATCATTAACAAAGGGGTTAAAGTAAACACAAAAACAATATTCTCCCCCACAATGAGGTGAACTCAAATCAATCAATAAAGAGATATATGCGATATACATTCATGAAGAGGAAGACGCTAAGTTAACTTCCCTACTACATGAAGAAAGGATGACAAGCCCTAATTCACATAACACATAATATGCAATGCATAAGAGGAGATGTGAAGCTCCCCCTACACACGTATACCGCATAAAGAAGAGTTGTCAAGCTCCTCAATATAAGATACACTCGACATGAATCTATATGTAGAAGAGATGTTAAGCTCCCCTTGCATATAGGCAATATAAATCAAAACATTTTTAATTTTCTTATTAAAACAAAATTTTGAGATATCTTAGTAAATCAAATTTTAAGATATCAAATATAAATAAACATTACAAATTTGAATTTTAATCAAAAATAGAATCATATTGATACCAATAAAGATATTGAGGATTATTTCACATTTTTGATACCAATAAAAATACCAATTTTAAAAATAATGCATAAGCTTATTAAAACATCAATTTAGATACCAATTGAAAATAAGAGTTTGATTTAAGCTTTGCATAAACAAATTTTGTGCTTTAAACAAGTAAATATCTTTGAGAATCAAGCAAAAATAAATCATATATATGCATCAAAATAGAATACCAATAGAAATTGATATTGTTTGAGGTGTAAGCATACATATATATAAACATATATATGAGTATACAAAAAGAGTGTCAATATTGATACCAATTGAAACAATCCAATGATTCCAATTGAAAACATAATATGATCAAGTGTATAACTCATATTACCTACCACCCATTTTATGCACAAGTTTTTAAAGATTTTCAATAATAAGCATACAAGGCATGGTCACCCAACCAACCGCCCTTAAATGGGTAGGGTTTTCAAAAATAGGTTTGAAAATATAGTATGTTTGAAAAGCTCTACCATAATGAAGAATACGAACTAGTTATATGAAAATTTTGTAAACTAATACGAAATCCTTCAAGTAAGGAATAAAATAAAATTATATTTCATGAAAAACATATAAATCACATGATCATTAAACACTCAATGGTCTATAAAGTACAAATTGTACTCATGAAAACAAAATCATAAGAAAACATTTAAATGAAGTGAGTGTACCAGTTATGTGAAGCACATTATCATGAAAATAGTCAATTAAGCTCAAAATTCCTTAAAACATGAAAATCATCAAAACTAGAATTCTTCAAGGTATATGTATGTCATGTACAAACTAAAGTATACATACATATCCAAAAATAAACGAGTCCACAAATGTATATGCATGAAGGCAAGTGGCTCAAGGATGTATACATATAACTAATAGTTTGGACAAGATGGACATATACATGAAGTTAAAACACAAACATGAAAAATATGTACAAAATGGGAATACAAGTCAAATGTATGAATCATCAAAACTATATTATACTAGTACGTCTAATGGGTACGCATGAGCGTTTAAGCACAAAACATATAATGATCTATTTGTGGCTCACTAGTTGTACAAGTATATATCCTAGTTTTAATGAAAACTAACATCCAATCATGTAATCAAAACATGAAGCATAGAAGTAAAAAACAAAACTCATAAACATCTATATGATCAATATGTATATGCACATGCATTAGATCTAGAATATACACATTAGATAAAAACAAAGTGAGAACACTAAATATAAATCTATATAAAACATGAGTGTCTCAAATAATTAAACATGTATATCGCTAATCTAATAAACATGGCATATGACATAATGAACATATAAACATGACATGCTAGAAATCAACAATAAGATAAGCATATAAACATAAATGGGAGTAAGGGATTGTTACCAAAACCTATGAGGGCAACTTTCCAAATCTCCAAGACAAGGTGGTTCTCCCACCAAAATCCCCTTGAAAGTGATGCATCCAAATAGTTCTCTTTTAAGCTCGGAACACATCCACCTCAAGGTACCGTCACTCTCACGTCATGCGAGAGCCCACACCTACATCAAAAATAATAGGGGTGGTCTTTGGTACCCATACTCTTTTGGGTCCATGGGGGTTAGTTCCTTTCCTAACCCAAACAAATTGAATTGCTAAATTTACATCATGAACTCTATCATAGCAAAAGTTAGCAAGGTGACCCTTACGTCCACAATGTGTACAAGTGTACACATGAGCATACAATGTGTGATGTGCATGAGCGTGCGAAGCATGTGTATGCCATGTATGGTGTGCATGCATAGATGGAACTTGTTTCTTTCGAAACATAGATTCCAATCGTGTATGGTTCATGACATAATGGCTCAAAGTGGAGCCCAAACAATCAACACTTTTCTTCAAAATATTTATATCATTTTTAATACTTGAAGATAAAGTGGAGCATGCAATTTGTGAGCTAGATGGTGACTCTACACTAGCATAGCAAACATATGTATCTAAATCATTTTTCAAAGAAACATTTTTCTTTAAACAATCTTTCAATTCTTGTGAAATAAAATTTATTTTATTTTTCAAAGAATTATTTTCTTTTAATACAAAATCAAGTTTTGAAGTTAAATCCTCATTTTTCTTCAAAACATATTCATAATCAACTTTATTTTTCAAAATTTTGTTTTCATTAAGTGCAAGATCAAGTTGGGATTTAAGCGAGTCACTTTCACTTGAAATCTCATACCTTTCTTGCAAAACAATCTCAAGTCTAGAAGATAAATTTTTATTTTCTTCTTTTAAACCAAGACTTTCCTTTTTAAAAGTTTGTATTTTGAAATCAAATTTTCACAATTTTTAGCAAGTTCATCATTCATTGCTTTTGCCTCTAAACACTCATTGCAATATGAACTAGAGCTAGTATCTAGTTGAGTTTTCGATTGTACCTCAAGGGAGTCATTCCCTTGGACCATGAAGCAACGTTCATCGGACTCGTCTCTTCTAAATCTCCTCATCTTATCGATAATCTTTGGTAGCTCGGGAGAAGTCAAAATGCTCCATACTGTAAAAGCGGACCCATAGTAAGAAAACACATGTAAATAATCTTTATGAAGAGATGCTCTAAGTGCCTTTAGGGCTATTGCATTGGCCTCTATATGCTTGCTATCTTTAGGGTAAGATTCCTTAGTGATGGCAAGGTAAACATGCAAACCTAGGGCTTTTAAATGACAACTCATAAGAACCTTCCATATGTCTAGTCTAGAGAAATCAAACATGGGAGGGCTATCCATGAGTGCAAACTATATGTGTGCAAAAGCAAATGCAAATGAAAGATTAGCTAACCAAGATCACACTCCTAGGTGGTTAAATCAAATATCAGGAGCGTAGGCTCTGATACCAATTGAAGGTACACCTAGAGGGGGGTGAATAGATATATGGCTAATCTAGTGAACTAAATGCGAAAATTTAAAACTAAACTGCAACTACACTTAATGCAACCAACGAGTGTAGCCGAATTCCCGGTGAAGGGCTCTGAACTAACTCCTCTTGATTCCTCTGAATAAGAGTTGAGGCGCTATATGAAGCTCTCGTGGTTAAGCACAAGTGAGGCACACACCAACAAGCCAAGCATATAATATGAATGAGCAATATGAAATGATGCAATTGCACAATATAAAGAGAGAGTTAGAGTCAATGGATCAAACGCAAACAACGAGATTTGTTTTGAGGTTCGAGCACCCAGCTCTACGTCCCCGCCCTCACCCAGAAGGATTTCCAATCCACTAACTTGTCTACACAGGACTCCCACACAGGGAACCTCCACTGAGGATTTGGGGCAAATACAATATGGAGTACACAACTCCTCTCTCAACCAAAACAACCTCTCACTAGAGACAAGGCACAAAGCCACAACAAATCAACCTCACAAATGAGGGATAGGCACAAAGCCAATACAACCAATCAACCTTTCACTAGAGGGATAGGGCACAAAGCCACCACTCCAAAATCAACCTCTACCCAAGAGGGATACCGCAAAGTAGGAGGGTTTACAACTTAGTGATCAAAAGACCACAAACCAATTCTTTTTCACAAAAACAACGATCCCATAGAGAGGATAGAATGATAAGCTCAAGTGTGGAAAACAAAGTGATTTTAACAAAGAAAATCACTTGGGAACCTCTCCAAAAAGATATAGAATTTTTAGATCAAAAACAATTCCCAAAAGACAATTTTCTTTGAAATAACAAAACACTTTAAAAACAAATAGAGAATAGGAATTTGAACTCAAAAACTTTTTGCTGAAAACACTTAGGAAGTAGGAAATTTTTGCTTTTAAAATTCTTGGAGAAAACATCTCTCAAATGAGATTTTTATAGCCTCCTTAAAAAACTAGCCGTTGGCTGCAAATATGGTCAGATTTGACCATCCAGTCGACCGGCCAATGGTCGAATTTTGACCGTTGCCAACCACCGGTCGACCGCCCTTACCCAAGAGTAAAGGGACTTCAGTCGGTCGACCGGACAAAACTTATGGCCTTTGTGCACGTCCGGTCGACCGTTCCGGTCGACCAGCTCCTGGTACGGTCGACCGGCACAATCGACCGCCAGGGCCTGGCAGAAGCAATTAAGGGACTGAAAAGCAGGTTTTTAATTCTCAAATAAATCCCATAAAATCTCTAAAAATCTATAAAAATAAGTTCAGTATAATACATTGATATACAAACTTGTTTGAGTAAAAATCAAACCAAGTTACAAATATTTTGAACTCTTTTTGTGTTATGAAAATTTTACCGAAAACCAAAAATTGTATTTTCCAAAACTTGAATTTTTCAAATGGAAATCCGATTTCTCCAAAACTCATCCAAATACAAAAACATGATATTTAAACAACTTTTAGGCATGTAGAATATGGATATACTCCAATATACATATAAAGATATATATCAATGTTTTTGACTATAAATCCAAAAATATGTTTTGTTAAAACGCAAAACTCCAAACACATGAATAGGCATATCAAAATAAGTTTGTTTAAATAGTTGAAGCATGCATGTATATAGAACAAATCTAATATACATTAAACCATGTAAACTTGTTTTGAATCTATCTATTCATGAAAACCAAGATCGGTTAAACCAAAAACCGAAAATCAAAACATGAAAACTTAAACAAATGTGTGTGTTGTGAACTTGAGCATATCATACTATCTAGTCTTTGCAAATGGATCTAAAATATAAACTAAACTAAGTACCAAAGTCTTCTTGACGAACTCCGTCTTCAAGCCGACTCGATCCAAATCATGATCCACCGAGCTTGACTCCAACGAGTGCTATATATGATCTTGATGCTCGATCTCTTGAATCACCATGTGAGAAGCTCCAAAACACCTTTGTTGAAGCTAATCACCTACTAATGTCTTGGTTAAGGATCTGAAACTAAACATCACAAGATTATTAGTAAATATAACTTCATGAGTTAATCATCATCAAAACTAGAGTGGAAGGCCTCTGGGCCAACACCAGCCTGTTGCCCAATGATTGTTCACTCATATCATAAAAATTAGAGATTTAGAGTTGATAGGGTTTGGATTAGTTAGTAGTGAAAACTATCACTGGGTTTTCTAGTTTACTTACTTTATTTCCGTAGATCCACGACATCCATTATTCAAAGTTGTACATGTTCTTAGTTTAATATATATTACTCTAGAAGAGATACCGATTATCCAGTATTTGTCTAGCAACAGTTATTATAATTAGTTTGATATCAATATCCACATTTAGAGTTCTGATTTTGGTTACCATCTCTAAAAAGTTCAATTTCGTGGTTCCCGATTAATTACAGTTTTACTTATTATCACTTTGTTTATCTCATAAAATTTCTAAAATTCATTTGCAATAATTGATTATGTCTAAATTTTTGCTATATGGTAACTTGTCTCATCGAACTATGGTAAGTTCTAGATTTATTCATACTAAAGCTAACATTAAAATAATAGATAATTATTACACCAACCAATTTACTTCTTACCATGAGATACTTCCATTTAAGTTCCCTCTTTGCTATCACATCAAGATATGTAGGTCGGAGATTGTATGTTTGGTCTAAAATATGCACTTAAAGGGATTACATGCTAGTAAGAAGTCTTAGATCAATATGCGAGATATATTTTACACCATTAGAAATTAAGGAGTCGAACTCAGAAAGAGATTAACAACTCATGTATAATTAACCTTCTCCTTCTGGTCAACAGGGGAGACTATGACATAAGCTGAATCTAATATCTATACCCTCCAACCTTTCCCTAACTTAGAATCGGTATAAGGTGAATGAATTAATTTCATCGATAATATCCAAATAAATTTCTTAAATCTAGTCGAATCAATAGTAGAAAATAGTTTAGTTTAATTACCAATGATTTAACAATTTAAGTCAGTATGTTATTAGAACGTTTTATTCTCTCATTAGAAAGTAAATCATGAGTATAGTAAAAATATTTATGTAAATCGATGTTAAAAAGTGCACCCATTATGTGGGGTACTCTCCCGTACCAAGCATCACTCCTACCCCTAGAGGAACCTAACATTACTAGCACTGTGAAAGATTTTTGCTAATAATTCTAAGGATCAATGACTTACATTTCTCAATATCAGGGAGGAAACCAATTGGATCGTTAACTCAATCAACTTGGCTATTCCCTTAAGCTTTGAAACATCAAACCTAACCCCTTTCACCTTCAACCCATCTCATTTATACATTAAAATTTTATAAAATAAAAAACTAGTTTAAGCATGTACACTAGAGCCCCTCTTTATTCTACGTCAAGAAGAATTAATTTCTGATTTATCGAGAACTAGAAGTAACTAATGATTTATACAAGCTATTCAAATAATCTTTATTAATTGTGTTTTGTATCAATTAGTTCATTAGGTACATGATCCTTAGACATGAATCTGCTGCTTAAATACATTTCGTGGCTCAGTCTTTTCGGACAACTAATGATATTTTTATAATAACTTTCATTTTACATTTTGAAATAGAACAAAGAAATATTTATTAGAAACTAAACTTCACCACATTTCCAACGATATATTACATGATAGGTTTCATTTAACTAAACTGCTCCAATATCCAGAAACTCATCAGCTGTGAATGATTCTGCAGCACAATAGTTTCGACCAACATGAAATATTTCAATCATAACTTAAGATACAGCTATTCAATAAGGACATGGTATGAACCGTTGAAAAGTAGACTCGATTATATTTCCAACGGTATATTATACAATACTATTTAACCCTAACACATTAATGAATTGGGCCCAATTTTACAAGTTATTCTGTTCAATAGATTTCTGCACCTATAGGGAAGATCCACTATTTCACTCAAAGTGATTGTTTTGTCCAGAACTTTACAAGATGGAGGAAAACATAGATTGTAGACTCCTTTAAATGACACATGTTGATCATTACATGTTCATGGAAATTTCTCCAAACTTTCGGAGAAATACAAAATAGACTAAGATCAAGAACGATCTTCCTCACCTATAGATTTTCTCTTCTTCTTCCATTATCGTATATTAGTGATTGTAAGAATAATAATCGCTATACATACATTGAGCCATAATTAGTAGGTAATTTATATATATATGGAATCATACACAAGGCATCTTCAAGTTAAAACTACCTACATAATCACCTCTCATTTATTAGTGTACTACCCAAGAGTCAAGATAAGATTTTGGTCTTCATTCCACCACAAGCTTACTAATGAAATAAAACCCTGTTGGGTCCCGCTCTTATACCAAATGTAGGATCTATAATCAAATCAACACAAACACTAGATAGGAAGGATTAATTGTTAAGCAAACAAATAAGTAAACTTGCAATAAGGAAAACAAATCTCAGAAAATGCAAACGCAAACAAAGAGATTTATCCTGGTTCGGTCCTTGTGACCTACATCCAGTCCCCAAGCCACCCGCTTGAGATTTTCCTTTATCCTTGATCTTGCCACCCAAAATCAATACAACATGTACACCACTTGTTGAATCCCCTTCTCCAAATGTGTACACCTTCTCTTCCACCAAGAGAACACCTTCTACCTTGTACAACTTGCCTCTTCAACCAAGAAGCCTCCCGTGTACAATCACTTTGAGAATTTACAATGATTTTCCTATAGCCTTGGTACAGATGTGTATGTGGACAAGGTACTGTATAGGAAAGGTTAACTTCAGAGACTTCACTAATGGGAATGTCTTTTGGTGAAGAATAGAAGTTAGGAATTCAGTTTTTGGTTTTCTGGAAATCTGGCTTTGGAAAAACTGAATGAAAACACTTGTTTTTCTTAACCTTTGGCCTTAGGAATAACTTCCCTTTTTATAGATGTAGACTAGGGTCAGTTAGGGTAGTTATGGAACCAATTCAGACATTTTAAACGTTGAAAAATGTTGTCAAATGAATCAGATAAGAGAAACTGTCCAACAGTCAGAAACTGCCTATAGTCGACTAGGATACTGAGTTAGTCGACTAGCCTAGGCAAAACTTCAACTATTAGTCGACTAGGTTTAGAGATTAGTCGACTAGGGATATGTCTGTTGGAAAAATTGGTTTCTGGATAACTGAATATAGTCGACTAGAAATGTCTGTTGGTCGACTATAAACTTTGTTAGTCGACTTAGGAATTTGGTGTAGTCGACTAAGTTTTGATTCAGAAAGAAACAGAGAGTTGGATAATTTTTGTATCTAATATTAGTCGACTTGGAAACTGGGTTAGTCGACTAGAGTATCTGTTAGTCGACTAGGTAGGAAAGTCAAGTCGACTAATTTGCATTCAGAGTCCAAACAGAGAGTTAGGATTTTGGTTTTGGAATGGACTAGTCGACTAGAGGTTTTTGGCAAGTCGACTAAGTTGGGTTAGTCGACTATATCAATAGGGCAAGTCGACTAGGAAAGGATTTTTGTGTAAGTTATCAAGGCTTTTCATATTTTTCTAAGTTACACAACAACTTTCCAAAATCACCCAAAATCTTCAATAATCTTCATCTGAAGTAGAGCAATCATCATGAGGTAGAAGTGTTTGTCCATCATCAAAATCTTGCAATTTGAGAGGCTTCAACATCTTGAACTTGTTAGGTTCCAACATTCTCCCCCTTTTTGATGATGACAACATATGTTTATGATGACTCCCCTGCAACAAAACTCCCCTGCAGTAACTAGGTTATAAAAAATATATTGCCCTTGCAGAAAATGTTAAGTTGCACCTGCATGGTCATATGTTAGTATCCATAACCTATATATGTCAAATAACTTTGATTTTGTCACAAAGTTGCACAAAACATAACATGCAGAATTTTCAGATTGGAATTTTCAGAACATAACCAGTTAGCCAACAAAGCTAACAGAACATTAACAGAACACATAGAAACATATAACATGGATACACAGATACACATATCACATAACACAATTCTCCCCCTTTGTCATTAACAAAAAGAGAAAATACATAGTCTTTAAACAAGAAAACTGACATAGTCTTTAAACAAATAACAGAAAATACATAAGAGTTTCAAAAGTAAAAACATAAATAAACGCCAACGCCAATATCTTTAATGCTCGGATCCGGGAGGAGGAGGTGGCGGGAAATGGATCTTGAGAAGACTCAGAATCGCCGCTTGAGTAGATTCAAAGGAATCCATCCGAGTCATCAACAAAGATTGATTCTCAAGAATTTGAGACTGAGAATCGTGCAAAGCTTGTTGTTGAGTTTGAATAGATGCAATTTGAGCAGACATGGAATTGTAGAATGCATCAGCATATGGAGGTGGTTGAGTTGGAGGAGGGTCATTGAACGGAGGTTGTGAAGAGGAAGATGGACCTTGAGGAGGACTATGTGGAGGTGAAGAGGGATGTTGTGGAGGAGGATCAGACAGTTTCATGCGGTGTATGGCGGCACTATCAAACAATTCAAAGATTTTAACAACACTAGATTCGGAAGCTAGATCAACATGATATTTCCGAAAGATAGGTGTCAAGAAGGCGCCAAAAGGAAGGAATGAAGAATGATACTTGACCATAGTATCAAAGATGACCTTAGCCCAATTAACCTCGAGTCCAGCCATAATAGCATAGACACAAGAGGATAATTCCCTGGAGTAGTAATTGTAACTACCAGTTTTGAGACAGATATTATATGAGAGGATTCTACCAATAAGACGGGGAATAGGTTTGAGGTTGAAATCCGAAAATAGAAAACAAAAAGTCACAGTTTTAGTCGACTTACAGGACAAGATTAGTCGACTAAGAATAGGACTAGTCGACTAGTAATTTACTATAGTCGACTAACTTTTGACAAATCAGAAAGTGAAGTTTCTGTTTCTCACAGGAGTCGACTAGGTAAAATTTCAAGTCGACTAAGGCTTTTATAAGTCGACTAATAAAAGTTGTAAGTCGACTAACTTTTGTAAAAACTGCCTTTGAAAAAATCTAAAAAAAATGTTACAAATACCCAAATCTCTTCTAAATTTAATAAAAGTATCTTCTTTCAGAGGTTTTGTGAATATATCAGCAACTTGATTATCAGTTGATATAAAATTTAATGAAATGTCACCTTTTAAAGCATGATCACGTAAAAAATGATGTCTAATATCAATATGTTTGGTACGTGAGTGATGAACAGGATTTTTAGATAAATTAATAGCACTGGTATTATCACACATAATAGGTGAGTTTGTGATAGTCATGCCATAATCAAGTAAGGTCTGTTTCATCCATATAATTTGTGCACATGCAACACTAGCAGCAATATATTCTGCCTCAGTTGTTGATAATGACACAGAATTTTGCTTTTTACTGAACCATGATACTAGTGAATGTCCCAAAAAGTGACAAGTACCACTAGTACTCTTCCGATCAGATTTACAACCAGCAAAATCAGCATCACTATACGATAATAAATCAAATGTGCATGACTTTGGATAAAATAAACCATAATTGATTGTGTTATTTAAATATCTAAAGATCCTTTTCACTGCTTTAATATGTGATTCCTTAGGATTTGACTGATATCTAGCACATAAGCATACGCTAAACATAATATCAGGTCTACTTGAAGTAATGTATAGTAAAGAACCAATCATACCTCTATAGAATTTTTGATCAACATTCTTACCATTTGTTGGGTCCCGCTCTTATACCAAATGTAGGATCTATAATCAAATCAACACAAACACTAGATAGGAAGGATTAATTGTTAAGCAAACAAATAAGTAAACTTGCAATAAGGAAAACAAATCTCAGAAAATGGAAACGCAAACAAAGAGATTTATCCTGGTTCGGTCCTTGTGACCTACATCCAGTCCCCAAGCCACCCGCTTGAGATTTTCCTTTATCCTTGATCTTGCCACCCAAAATCAATATAACATGTACACCACTTGTTGAATCCCCTTCTCCAAATGTGTACACCTTCTCTTCCACCAAGAGAACACCTTCTACCTTGTACAACTTGCCTCTTCAACCAAGAAGCCTCCCGTGTACAATCACTTTGAGAATTTACAATGATTTTCCTATAGCCTTGGTACAGATGTGTATGTGGACAAGGTACTGTATAGGAAAGGTTAACTTCAGAGACTTCACTAATGGGAATGTCTTTTGGTGAAGAATAGAAGTTAGGAATTCAGTTTTTGGTTTTCTGGAAATCTGGCTTTGGAAAAACTGAATGAAAACACTTGTTTTTCTTAACCTTTGGCCTTAGGAATAACTTCCCTTTTTATAGATGTAGACTAGGGTCAGTTAGGGTAGTTATGGAATCAATTCAGACATTTTAAACGTTGGAAAATGTGATCAAATGAATCAGATAAGAGAAACTGTCCAACAGTCAGAAACTGCCTATAGTCGACTAGGATACTGAGTTAGTCGACTAGCCTAGGCAAAACTTCAACTATTAGTCGACTAGGTTTAGAGATTAGTCGACTAGGGATATGCCTGTTGGAAAAATTGGTTTCTGGATAACTGAATATAGTCGACTAGAAATGTCTGTTGGTCGACTATAAACTTTGTTAGTCGACTTAGGAATTTGGTGTAGTCGACTAAGTTTTGATTCAGAAAGAAACAGAGAGTTGGATAATTTTGTATCTAATATTAGTCGACTTGGAAACTGAGTTAGTCGACTAGAGTATCTGTTAGTCGACTAGGTAGGAAAGTCAAGTCGACTAATTTGCATTCAGAGTCCAAACAGAGAGTTAGGATTTTGGTTTTGGAATGGACTAGTCGACTAGAGGTTTTTGGCAAGTCGACTAAGTTGGGTTAGTCGACTATATCAATAGGGCAAGTCGACTAGGAAAGGATTTTTGTGTAAGTTATCAAGGCTTTTCATATTTTTCTAAGTTACACAACAACTTTCCAAAATCACCCAAAATCTTCAATAATCTTCATCTGAAGTAGAGCAATCATCATGAGGTAGAAGTGTTTGTCCATCATTAAAATCTTGCAATTTGAGAGGCTTCAACATCTTGAACTTGTTAGGTTCCAACAAACCCATGAAAGTTTCATGGGAAATACGGATTTAACTGGGGATAAAATTGAGTTTAATAATTAGGAAACCCCTTCATATATTCAAGAAAACTTTTATCAAATAATCTAGATCTAGGCGCAGCTGAAAATCAAATCAAAAAAAAATCTTGAATCAATATTTCAAATTTACTCGCTCACCTATAGATCTATAAGAAGACCCGCTGCCCGCCATCGCCTTGAGTGCCGCCGCCGCTGCCACGGCTCTGGCCGCGCCTGGCCGCGGCCTCCAATCTTCGGTCGTCGCCTGCTTCAGGAGAGGGGGGAGAGAGAAGATGGGGAAGGAAAGAGATAGAGAGAGGAGAGAGGATTTGAAAAAGAGTGAGATCTAGGGTTTTAAGTATTTAGGGGAGATGAAAGTGAGACTTATTTCAGCCCTATAAAATGAAAGAGAAGATGAGAAATTTCTCTCCTCCTTTTACACAAAAACCCCTCTCAAATTTATTATTATTCTTATAAATTCGTTTCCATCTCTCTCATTATGCCATATGTCCCTACTTATGTCGCATGTCTCCATCATTCTCAAGCAAAATTCAAACCATCCATCTACCCACCTCATGCATACCCATCTCTCTCCACTAAATCTTTCTCAAAATAAAATTAAGGTATTTTTCTTTGTATTTAATTGTATTATCTTATATTTACACAATATACCAACACATTCGTGTAATGTATATATTTATACACACACATACACTCCATATCCATTTATACATGCCAAAATATTCGTACACATATATTTGCAATCTTTAAATTTTATTTCACTTCAAATTTCTCCCATAATAAAATTAAAATAAATAAAAACATAAATAAAAATTCTATTTTACACAAAACACGTTCAATCATTGTCTTAATTAATTCTGTCTGATCACGTTAATCAAATATTAAGATATTAAATTAGGACTTTAATGATCGGGGTGTTATACTCCATGTGCTCACATCAATGCACAATTGAACAATTCTTGATTTCAACTCCATTTCACTCCCTCTTCTCAATAACCCCCTCATAGGGTTCACAACTTGGTTGGATCGAACAGAATCGGCCTGATTTGAACTTGATCACCCAATGATCTCTTTGATCCGCACAGAATTTATGAGAATTTGCACAATTACAGGAGTAATGATTTGAACTTCCTTATTATGCGTCGGTGCCGTTTAGTCCCAATCTGCATTCAGTGTAAAACTGAACATCCGATCTCGAAGTCATCATAGTCTCTGATTATTTCATTGAGGTATTACTCTTCCTTATATTCTCATATTTTGCTTAGAGAAAATGCTAGTTTAGAAAAAAAAAATTGTGAAATTGCTTTGGTGCTAAATTGCTGAAATTAGTGAAATTTTTGCTTAGAAAAAATTTTAATAATTAACGACCGATTTTATAGAACCAATGTTAATGATGAATATGTATGCATGATATGTGAAGCGTGTGAAGAGCGTGTGTGTGTGTTTGTGTGTGATGTGTGTGTTCGTTTGTGTGTTTATATATGTGTGTGCGATATGTGTGTAAATGCGCGCAATGTGTGTGTTCGTTTGTGTGTGTTTATATATGTGTGTGATGTATGTGTGTGTTTATGTGTGCATGTGCGTGATGTGTGCGTGCGTTCATGTGTGTATGCCTTGTGGATTAGAAATTAATATTTTATTTGAATTTTTTTGTGTCATGTGTATCGAAAATTAATATTTTGTTTTTTATGTCTAAACATAGTAAAGATGAATTGCAAATAGAATTCGTGCTGATTGGTTAAGTACCGAAATGAGAAAGGTACATAGGAGTTTATCAACGTTGTTATTGAGCGTGCTGACAATCCTAACTGTATTTGTGAGATTTATTTCGTAATAGCGCATCTAAAATTCATTCTAGATCATGCTTAGTAGTAAATATTTTTAGGTTTCATATATTTGCGATATGTGTGATACTTGATATTTAGAGTATTTACATAAAATTTACATTTGTGATATTTATTTCATATTTCATATTTGTGATACTTGTTTTGTGTTTCATAATTGTGATACTATCTTGTTTCATGTTTCTTATTTGTGAGACTTGTTTAGTATTTTTATCATCTTTTATCTCATCGGTAGGCGGCGGCACGCGGGTGAGACCGGCTAGGCGGCGATGCATGATGAGGGACGACCAAGTAGCGAGGTGAGGGTTCAGATCTAGTGATGTGTATCTATTTTGAATATATATGTGGCTTTTAGATGGAGCATGCATATTTGATTGTATGTGATAAAGTAGGCGAGGCCAAGCCAAAATCTTATCATTACTGCGTGAGATAATTTCACACACACACACACACATTGCGTGTGAATGATGTTAGGCCGTGTGTAACAATTGGATAATATTGTATCAGGGCAGACTCTTAATTTTAGAGGAGATGCTGCTGAAATTTTTAATAATTGGAGATGACTATGAATCTCATTTTTTATGTATGCTTTATTTTTATATGGTCAATTTTGGTGCATGCTTCATTTTTATAACTGTGAATCTAAATGTGTATTGTGATTCTGAATCTGAATGTTATATGTATAAAATTTAAAAAATAAATCATTTTTTAAAAAATAAACTTTTAATGCCGATTCTCAAGGAGCCGCTGTTAAAAGCCCTTTTAACGTCGGTTTCAAACAGAATCGATGTTGAAAGCTATAACCTTTTGTTGGATGTGTTTTGAGTTGGAGGGAAAACTTGAGTTTCCCTTTTATTTGACTTTGGTTTTAGTCCCACATTGGATAGGAGATGAGAGTTTTGGTAGTATATATACCAACTCCTCACATTCCTATTGTTATGAGTGTTGGGTTGTGGGCCACATCCCCACACGCGCACACACGCCGAACCGGGTCAGGCCGGGTGCAGGTGGTGCGCGCGCCTACAACCTGCGGACATGAATGCAGTTCGATTCAGGGGGCTCTTGAACCTAAAACTTTTCTAAATAGCTTTTCGCAGTTCAGCCTGTTCACTGTAAAAATCCTACAATCTCCGTCTCCCTCCTCCAAAATTCTAAAATTCTTTCTTACAAAATTCTGGTTCGGTTTTGTTTTGGTGATTTCTCCGAGGAATTATATTACATACGGGCAACACATTTCCATCTGAGCAGAGCCCTACCTCTTCGTCCGGGGCTGGGTGCGGGTGATCTAGCGGGGGAACTTTTACCGCTAGGAGAGGAGGTCATTCTAAGCTCCGGACGAGGGACAGATCATCTATTTTTTAGGCCAGTGCTTCTGTACGATTGTCACCCCAGAGCAGCAATTTCTTCCTTTTTATTTCTTTTATATTACTTGCATTTTTAGGACAATTATGAAATTGGTTACAGATTTATAAATAAAGTTGTTGCATGTTTTAAAAAAGAAGAAGAAAGAAAGAAAATATTGTATTGTAACCAACAAATAGAAGATAGACCTTTATTTGATAATTTTCATGCAAATAAAAAATTGTCCATGCAAGTAAAGATAATTAGTAAAAAGAAAAATCTTAAAAAGGAATTTTTTTCTTTCATTTTTACAGTTTATTTTTTACAAGTTCTTACCTGATTAGTTAAAGGATTTTATTAAACTATTTCATTACAAAATAGTTTATAAAATCTTTCTAAATTATTTAGAACTTATCTTATCTGTTACAAGAATCTTTCAAATATAATTTAGTATTTATCTCTTACAAGTTCCTGCACAGTATATTTTTTGTTCAAATTCTTAGAAGGACAAATCTTTCAGATTTAAGGAAAAATCGTTTCATAATCTAATTATTTTCATTGTAAAACGTTATTGCAAGATCTAAGGAAAATCTTAATAGCCTTAATAACTTTATTCACTACAAATCTATTTGTATTAATTATTACAAGGTCAAATCCTTTCATTACAAACTTTTATTTATTGTTTTCTCTTGTAATATCTTATTTAATGTGTTAAGAAAAGAAAATCTTTTATAGGATAATTTAAATTATTTAAATATTTTCTTATTTATAAACTCATATTACAAGATTTTACATACATTCATTAGTTAATTAATTGTTTATTTCTACTATATTAGTTAACTAAAATAGAATTTTCTAAATTCTTGCAATTATCTAATACCTTCTAGTTTATAATTGCATAGTTTAATTGCTTTAAATTTTATAATCAATTATTAATTAATTCTTACTAGTTCATTTTTGAAATTTTAATCGGACTTATTGATTAGAAATTTAGAAGTAAATTAGTTTAAGAAAAATTGAAATAACCTCTAGAAATCATTATTGTTAAAATTTCGAATTAGAAAAATTAAAAGGACAAGTCTATATCTTATTATATTTTACTTGAATTATTTGGCACATAATTAAAGAAGGATTATACATTATTTTATTCTACAAACCCTAATCTAAAAGCTACCAATATAAACTAAATTCTGACATTATCAAATAATTTTGAAATACAGAATTCACGTAGCACCATCTTGTCACAATGGCTAACCCTGATCATTCCAAAGGTGTCAAACTGGAGAAATTCTCCGGCAGATTCTTTAAGAGATGGGGAAACCAGATGAAGTACTGGTTAACCACTTTAGATCTTATTTCAGCCATAGATGATACAATTCTTGCACCTTCTCCTAAACCATCATCTATTGGATCTTCTCCTGTTGAAACTCCTCCTACAACTCTTTCCTCCTACATCTATTTGAAACCAGAAGAAATTAACTATCATTGTCTCCATAGAATTCTTAGTGCACTCTCTGATAGTCTATATGACATTTATTATAAATATAAGATGGCTAAAGAACTGTGGACAACACTCTATGATGAATATAGCCTCGATGACGCTGGAATCGAAAGATTCACCTCCTCCTCCTTCAATAAATTCATGATGACTGATAGTAAATCAATCAATGATCAACTTCATGAATTTCAAGATTATATCTGACACCTTCAATCAAAAGGAAATCAATTCTTCGATGATTACAAGGTCTCATGTCTCATTGATAAACTCCCTCCTTCCTGGTCAACCTTTGCTAGAGATATCACAAGCAAGGTGACTTAACCCTCATTCAAGCCCTAAAAGCGTTTCGCATAGAAGATCAGCATAGACAAAGCTCCAAAATCAAGTCAGAAATGAAAGCTAAAGTCAACTTGGTGGAGGATAAGCCTAAGCAAAAATTTATGAATCCCAAGGGCAAAAAGTTTTAAAAACCCAATCATTTTCATTCTTCTCCCCATGCAAATTCCTCTTCTTTTAAACCTTCTCAATCTTCCTCCTTCAAACCCAAAACCTTTGACCAGAAGACTGATGGAAGATTCTGCTACATCTGCGGAAGAACGAATCACATGGCGCCTCAATATTTCAACTGAAAGAAAGAACCTGTCAAAACTCAACCAAGAGGAAATGGAGGAAATGGCGGACACAAAGTCAACATGGTGGAACTGAACTCCAACTCCTTTAGGTTAGATTCTTCTCTTCCTATTGTCAACTCTATCACCTTCTCCTCGGACTGGTGGTTAGACTCAGGAGCCAATATTCACATCTGTACTAATCGCTCCTGATTTAAATCCTATCAGGAACAACATGGAGGAAGCGTGAGCCTGACAGATGACTCCACTAGAGAGATAAAGGGAACTGGACGTATTGATCTCAGAATGACCTCAGGGAAAATTTAGACTCTTCAAGGCGCCCTGCATGTACCCACACTTCGGAGAAATCTGATCAGCGAGTCTTCACTTCTTAGAGCTAGCTGTAGGATTGTCAAGGAATCCAATAAGTTTGTAATCACCAAGTCAAATATCTTCGTTGGAAAATGCTTTGTTTGTGATGGCCTTTTTCATCTCAATGTAATAAATTCTTCTGATAATAAAATTTTAATTCATATTGCCTTGAATATTGAGTCTTGTGATATCTGGCATGGAAGACTGGGACATGTCAACTTCAATTCTATCAAGAAAATGATTAACTTGAATCTTATTCTTAAATCTTCTTTTGATACAACTTCTAAATGTGAAATATGTGTTCAAGGCAAACATGTCCGAACACCTTTTCACTCTATCACAAGAAATTCTGAACCCCTCAAATTTATTCACAGTGATGTGTGTGACTCGAAAGAGTTCTTACCCGAGGCGGTAGAAAATATTTTGTGACATTCATTGATGACTACTCTAAATTCTTTTACACCTATCTTATCAAATTCAAGGATGAAGTTCTTGATTGGTTTAAGGTGCATAAAGCTGAAGGTGAGAACGAACTTGAAAAGAAGATCAAAATTCTAAGATCTGATCGTTGGGAGAGTATACCTCAAATGATATGATAGAATTCTGCCAAGAACACGGCATTATTCATGAGGTAACTGTTCCCTACACACCTCATTCCAACGGTGTAGCTGAAAGTAAGAATAGAACACTGATGAACATGGTGAACTGTATGTTACTCAGCTCAGGTACACCTGAAAATCTTTGGGGTGAAGTTCTCCTTTCTACCTGTTTTATATTCAATAGGGTTCCCCAAAGAGACTCCGATGTTACTCCATATGAACGTTGGAAAGGGAGAACTCCTAACATTCATTTTTTTCAAAGTTTGAGGCTGCCTAGCCAAGGTTTCAATACCAGAATCGAAAAAAAGGAAAATCGGCCCAAAGACTGTTGATACTATCTTCATCGGATGTGCACTTGATAGCAATGTTAACCGATTACTAGTGATTAACTCTGAGATCAGTGAAATATCTAACAACACCATCATTGAAGCTAGAGATGCTGTCTATTTTGAAAACATCTTTCCTCTCAAATCTAGAATCCCTAGTGGCCCCTCTATTACTCCTTCTACCTCTGATATTCCTGCTTCTAGTTCTGCTCCTACCAATGATTCTGAACCTGGAAGGAGCAAAAGAACTAGAACTCTTACATCCTTCGGTGAGGATTTCTTCACCTATCTTATAGAAGGTGATCCTAACTCATTCAAGGAAGCAATGGACTCTTCTGAATCTCCTTTCTGGAAAGAAGCCATTGGCAGTGAGATCAAGTTCATAATGGAGAATAACACTTGGATTCTCACTGACCTTCCGCCAGGATGCAAACCTATAGGTTATAAATGGATCTTCAAGAAGAAACTCTGACCTGATGGCACTGTCGACAAATACAAAGCCAAATTAGCTGTCAAGGGTTTCACCCAACAAAAGGGTATTAACTTCTTTGATACCTATTCTCCTATTGTCAGAATCTCCTCTATCAGAATCCTTCTACCACTTACATTAATTCATAACATGTTCATTCACCAAATGGATGTCAAGACTGCTGTCCTGAATGGCGATCTTGAAGAAGAGATTTATATGGACCAACCAGAAGGATTCATTACAAAGTGACAAGAAAATAAAGTGTGCAAACTTGTGAAGTCATCGTATGGACTTAAACAAGCACCTAAACAATGACATCAAAAGTTTAACAAAGTTATTACACAATTTGGATTCATTGTCCATGAACATGATAAGTGCATATACTCTAAGAACTTTGGCAATGAGTATATTATCCTTTGTCTATATGTAGATGATATTCTTATCCTTGGAACTTCTCTTGATGCAATCCAAAGAGTAAAGGATTATCTTTTTCAAAATTTTGATATGAAGGATCTAGGTCCTGCTGATATGATATTGGGAATGAAAATATCCGAAACCTCTACTGGAATTTCTTTGAGTTTAGCTTATAGCATTGAAAGAATGCTTCATAAATTTGATTTTTATAACTCTAAATCAATTTCTACACCCTGATTCTTCAATTGCTTTGAAGAAGAACACGGGTGAGCCTGTGTCTCAGCTGAAATACTCTCAATTAATAGGTTCACTTCTCTATATATCTAATAGGACTAGGCCTGACATCTCTTATGTAGTAGGCAGATTAAGTAGATACACCAGTAACCCCAGTAGAGAACAGTGGACTGCACTAGAGAGAGTTTTCAGATATCTTAAAGGCACAACTGGCTATTATCTGACTTATGGAAGGTTATAGTGATGCCAACTGAGTCACTGATTAAGTCTACTACTGAATATATATTCATGTTCGTTGGTGCTGCTGTGTCCTGAAAATCCTGCAAACAAACATTGATTGCCAGGAGCACCATGGAGTCCGAACTCATTGCTCTGAATACAACTTGCTCTGAAGCTGAATGGTTAAAGGATTTTTTATCTGAATTCTCTTTTGTGCCTAGACCCATACTTTCAATCTCAGTTCATACTGATTCAAGATCCGCCATTGAGATTCTAAAGCAAGATAATGCCAATTAGAAGATGAACAGACATATTCAAATCAGGCTTAAGTCTGTTCAGTGCCTATTAGGCAAAATTGTGCTTCTAGACTTTGTAAAGTCTGAGAAGAATATTGCTGACCCATTGACTAATGGTCTTTTTAGGAGTGTGGTCCTAAAATCATCGAGGGAGATAGGGTTAAGCCCATAGTAGAGTTCACCGACAGCGAAAACCTAACCTACTTGATTGGGAGTTGATTCTATGAAAGAGGTTCAATGTTGTAGAAACAAGCTAGACTGATGATACTCGTATGGAGCATCGACCCGGATATATTTATATCATATATGCAGCAGTGTAGCTACTACCCCTTCTCTATGGTGACGATGCTCTTATAATACAGCTAGGTAAGGATGAGTTTAACTCTTAATAAGTCCAACGCATGTAGTGTTGAGGGTATACTATCCAGCTGTAGTACCCTTGGAGGGCTTATCTACGTTAGAGGAACCGTGATGGCCGCGGTTAGGGGGTAGGGCCTACCCTAGAAACTCTCATGAGTCGGTTATTGTGAGCATGACTTTTAGCGCTCAACGCGCTCGCTCAATAGATGAAAACTTACTGTGCGTGTCTTTCATCAATGTCTGGTTAAAGAGGCCTAATTCAAGGTGTGGTCCATTATGTCTCTCAGGTGGCGATAAAAATTCACTAAAGGTAGATTCAAGGCCGCAAGCTATCGACCCCGAATCCACAGTATGATGTTGCCCGATTTTATTCGTGTTTTATGATCTGATGATTTTATGATTATTTACTATTAATTTGTTTTATCCTCTCTGAAACTCAAGTTTTGGGGGGGGGGGAGACTGTTGGATGTGTTTTGAGTTGGAGGGAAAACTTGAGTTTCCCTCTTATTTGACTTTGGTTTTAGTCTCACATTGGATAGGAGATGGGAGGTTTGGTAGTATATATACCAACCCCTCCCATGCCTATTGTTATTGAAATCACCTAGAGGGGGGTGAATAGGTGATGGCTATACTAAGTGACAAATAATGCGGATTAAAAACTATTTAACAATAAATAAGCAACAATTATAAAAAGACTTGCAAAAAAATAGACAAGTAATAGAGCAAGTAAAGGAGAGAGAGTTTAGAGATAAGTGGACAATCGCAAACACGAGAATATGTTTCGAGGTTCGAGTCACTGCTCTGCGTCCCCGCCTTCAACAGATGAAGGATTTTCACTATGCTTGATCCCACCGGATCGTCAATACAAGTTCTCACTAGAACTCTTTGGACACACTTGTCCTCTCTCACGGTGCCGCAACACCAACTCGGAGCTCACTAGCTCGCTTGAGGCCGATGCCTCTACAACTTCTCAATATGAAGAAAAAGTGATCAACACTTGACCACAAACAATGGCTCACTTGCACAACCCTACAACCAAGATGAGGAGATGAAACTTTTGGGATTGTGTAGTGCACAAATTTAGAAGAGAAATAGAGGAAGGCTTCAAGCTAAAAGGATTGGAAATTAGGCTCAATGAAAGCTTTTTGTTAAAATGCTAAACTTTTGAAAACTTTTGATCTTTAACTTGTAAATCTTGTTTTTTTAGTTGTAGAATACTCCCTCTATTTATAGGGGATGAAAACTGGTATACAAGGGCCAAGAGATTCGTTGGGGGAAATTCCAACACAAATCAAATTAGAAAAATAGCTGTTGGAATCTGTCAGCAGAGTCTGACTGCTGTCGATCGACCGGGCCGGTCGACCGCCAACGGTCGGATTTCCGACCGTTGGGAAAGCGGTCGACCGGGACGGTCGACCGAAGTCCCAAACAAAGAGTGAGTTCTCTCTGTCGGTCGACCGGTCCGGTCGACCGAAAAAAACAGAGAGCACTGCTCTTGCTCTCGGCCGACCGTTCCGGTCGACCGATGTGCACACATGCACAATGGTGCATGTCGGTCGACCGACACGGTCGACCGACAGAGCAATTCTGCTCTGCCAGCGGTTGACCGTGCGGTCGACCGAACAAGGAGTTTTTGAAAACTTTTTGAAGTCTAAATTTTTTCGATAAAACTTCTTTAGATAGGTATATACAAAATAGAGTTCTAGGGCTTATAAGGACCAGGGTGTGATCATAGATCAACACCAAAAAGATTTGAACTTTATTTCGATAAAAATTCTTTGTCTAAATGAAAACGGTTTTTCCAAAAAAAACTTGTTTTTCCAAAAACGATTTTTCCAAACTTTGTTTTTCCGAAACTTAGTTAGAAATTTTGTAATAAAAACTTGTTTGTAAGCATGAAGTAATATCAAATGTGTGTGTGTGACAATCCCAAAGTTATCAACCTTTATCATCTCGATTTTAACAAAATAGACTATAAATCCTAACTAAAATGGAAAATATAAATCTTATAGTAGTCTTCAACTTGTTTGATCCTGGAGCTCTTCTATTATGCTTGGCTCTGGGATTCAAATCTTTGCGGCTTCCAAATGTGTGAGTCTTGTGTTGGAGCCGTCAATCAACTTATGATTTTTACCTGAAACTCATTTAAACAAACTTGTTAAAACATCACTACATATGGTTTGTTATCATCAAAACTTCGGGGTAATGGCCTTTGGGCCAACAATTATGAGTGTTGGGCTATGGGCCAGATCCCCACACGCGCGTGCGCACGCCGAACCGAACCGGGTCAGGCCGGGTGCGGGTGGTGTGCGTCCACGACCTGCGGACACGAATGCAGTTCGATTCAGGGGCTCTTGAACCTAAAACCTTTTTATCGAATTTTCTTTTTTAATTCTTGTTAAATTCTGTTTTGATTTTTTTGGGATTTTCTGTTCAGTTTTGACCTACTCTCCGGATCTGCTCGCGAACTGCACGATTGTGTGCAGATTTGGAGCGAGACTATTATAACAGATGAACTCCGAGAATTTATAAATAGCTTCTCGCAGTTAAGTCTGTTCACTGCAAAAATCCTACAATCTCCGTCTCCTTCCTCCAAAATTCTTTCTTACAAAATTCTGATTCGTTTTTTTTTTTTTTTTGTGATTTCTCTGAGAAATTATATTACATACGGGCAACGCATTTCCATCTGAGCAGGGGCCTAGCTCTTCGTCTGGGACTGGGTGCTGGTGATCTACCAGGGAAACTTTTACCGCTAGGAGAGGAGGTCATTCTAAGATCCGGGCGAGGAACCGACCATCTATCTTCTAGGGCAGTGCTTCTGCACGACTGTCACCCCAGGCCAGCAATTTTCTTCTTTTTTAATTCTTTTATATTACTTGCAATTTTAGGACAATTATCAAATTGGTTACAGATTTATAAATAAAGTTGTTGCATGTTTTAAAAAAAAATAAGAAAATATTGTATTGTAACCAACATTTATAACATTGATTTTTTAAAATACCGATGTTATACCTCATATATGACGGTGATTTTTAACTGCCATCATATACCTGAAAGTTTTCACGGCTTCTGGTTACAAATCGATTTTTAACCGTCAATGTATCCTGTACTAGCCTGAAATCCCCTTAAAAAAAAAAAAAATCCCTTAGTTCAGGGGTTCGGTTCATGTGTGTGAGCCACACACACATACATTAAGAGGACCAATCACGCATTGACACGTGTATTGAAACTCTTATAATATATTATAAGAGTTCCAATTCACGTGTCAACGCCATATTAATCCTCTTATTGTATGTGTGTGTGACTCACACACATAAACTAAACCCGTCACAATTTGGTAACTCCGTAGTCATACTCTCCTAAGACGTGTGTCACACACGTCTCCACAAAAGCCCGCGAGATACAAAATCCTGAAAAAAAACCAATCCCAATTCCCCAACTCCCCCAAAATTTTAGGCCTCATTCGCCATTCTATCTATAATTAAGGGTAGAATCGTCACTTCGTATCCCCTTCACGCTTTAAAAATCTCCCAAAAGCGGGAGTCGTCCTAAGCTCTCACTGAGCCCTTGTAATAAGGGAGAGGGGGACGGTCAGGGAGAACAAGAGTAGCAGCTAGGGTTTGGATCTCACCGGAGCACCTCGAACTTCGCCGGAAAAATGACCCCAGGCGTTCTCCGTCCGGTCTCTGAGGGACAAAACATCGAGAAGCAGCTTGAGAAGCAAATGGGGTGCATGGCTGGATTCTTCCAGATCTTCGATCGCCATCAGCTCTTATCTGGGAAAAGAATCTACGGCCCTAGACGAATCCCCGCTTTTCCTGTAAGAAAATCTCAAACGTTTCACCCAAATACAGTTTTTTTTTTGCGGAATCTGTGGTGATTTTAGTGATTCTGACCTTGGATTGTTGGTTTCAGGCAACCGGATCAACATCGCCGTCGGAAAGATCTGATCTCTCCGCAAGAGAAGCATCGGAGATGTTTCCGTCGTCGCCGGAAAACTGGCCAGAGACGCCGACGAAGTCCACCGTTCCACTTCCCGTGTTCGATTTCAAAGAGGGGATGAAGAACTCCTGGAAGCTTCGAGAAGCTCCGAGGCTCTCCCTCGACAGCCGCCTCCGCCCTCGAGAGATCCGAACAATGCCGCCGAACTACTCGTCGAACCAAGCCGATGCGACTGATGCTGACTCCAACAAGGACCGGCGATCTCCGAGCGTCGTGGCGAGACTCATGGGTCTCGACGCTCTCCCCGACGCCGTCAACGGCGGAGTTCCGATAAAGAAGGCGGAACTCCGCCGGTCGGCATCGGAGTCTAGAGTCTCTCGGGATCTACACCGGTTCGTCGAAGGCAGTTTCTTCCAGAAGCCGCCACCGACCCCGGACTTCGCCGGCGACAAGATCTGTAAGCTCCGATCGCCGGAATTCCTATTGGAATCGAAACAGACGCCGCCGCCAACGAAACAAGCACCGTCCATCGCTCTCCAAAGGCGGAGCTATTTCAACGCCCAAGACTTCTTCCCTGAACCGAACCGAACCGCATCTCGATCTCTCTACGGCGAGATCGAGAAACGGCTCAGAATGCGCGGGATCGACGAACCTGCTAAAGATCTGCACACTCTGAAGCAGATTTTTGAAGCCCTGCAGCTCGAGGGCCTCCTCCATTCAAACTCCAAGCCATCACATCAACAGATCGACCACCGCCGGAATCTCATCTCCGACCATCCGATCGTCGTGATGAAACCGTGTCCGAGAGCCGTTAGGAGATCCGAGAGCGAGCCTCCAAGATCCTCGTACGGCAGAAGGGCTCTTGTCCAAGAGAAGCGGGTCCAAAGTCGGAGCCCGAGGTCGCCGGGTCCGAATCCGAGAAGAAAACCATTGAATCATGAGCAGAATGGGAGGGCCTCACCCGTTCCTTCTTCGCCTAAATCAAGTCCGAGAAAAATCATACCCGATATATCGGCCGCCCGATCGCCGAGGAACCGAAGGAAAGAAACTGTGTGCTCACCGGCGGAGGACGACACTGCCACGACTATTTCTGAGAGCAGTGTCATTTCTTCACCTCTATTCGATCTCGAGGTAATTTTTTATTCTCTATTTTTTCTTTTAAAAAAAAGCTTTAAAATTTTCTGATACTATTTTCTAATTTTTGGATTTTTTTTTTTTTGTTTTAATTCAGAGGTCAAGAATGGAATATAGAGCGGGTCGGAGTTTATTGGAGAGATGCGATAAACTGCTCAGCAGCATAGCGGCGTTTACTTCCGCGGAGCAAGTTACCGCGAGTGACCAGCAACCGAGCCCAGTCTCTGTCCTCGACTCGTCCTACCTCGGCGAAGAGAGCTCACCGTCGCCGGTCATGAAGCGCTCCATCGAATTCAAAGGTGCCGGCTCTTGTTATCTCAGTAACATTATACATTGCTAAAGTACGCGTGGGAAGAAGGGTGATTAATTTTGATTCTCTGTTTTTAATATTAATTAACCAGATCCATTAGCAGAGTGGGAGGATGAGGATTGGGTCCCCACGAGTCCTACTACTGGGTCTCGACCCGATTACGTGCCTGAATCCGAGTACCCGGACTTTTCTTACGTGGCAAATGTACTTCTTGCGTCGGATCGCCACCCGGATTCGTCATCCGACGTGTACCACTTCCTGGAGAAGCGTCACAGTGCGCCGGATGCATCGAGGGAGTCAATCCTCCACCGACGGCTCCTCTTCGACACGGTGAGCGAGATCCTGGGGCGGAAGCGGCACGTGTCCCCGTGGGAGTCGTTCTCGCGGCGTCGGCCGGCGGCGGAGGGGCCGGAGCTGGTCCGGGAGGTGTGGGCGGAGGTGAGCAGGGTGGGGGCGGCGGGGGAGGCGGAGGACCTGAACGCGGTCACGAGCGGGGCGATACGGAAGGACATGGTGGCGGGTGGGGCCAACGTGTGGGGGGACACGTCAGCGGATATGTCGGAAGCGGTGCTGCGCATAGAGCGGCTGCTGTTCAAGGATCTGGTGGGGGAAATGATCCGTGACCTGGCGGATCTTGCGGGTAACAAGACCCGGAACCCGCTTCGTAGGCGGAAGCTGTTGTTTTGACGACGACGACAGTAATAATATGAAATAATTGAGTAGTTTTTTTTTATTTATTTGAAATTTTAGCGAGGTGTTGTTAATGGTGACCGTTCGTAGTTTATTGTTGTAACAAAGTTTAACATTTTTTTTTCTTCTTTTTTGAGTTTGTAACTTGTCAGAGTTCGTTCAAATATAAACAAGGAGTTGTTTTGATCATGAGAGGAAGGAAACAGGCATTGCTGAAAGTTGGTGGTTTTGTGATGCGGCCCAGGATTTGAAAACTGAGGATGTGATGGGATTTGCTTGCAGCAGCAAAAGGGAAAGTGTAACTGGGGAGGGAAGTGGATTTGGGTGGAAGGTTATTTTCTTGGTGGTGGAGGGAGGAGAATTTGTAACTGGGTCAGCGACTCAGAAAGAATCACCTGATCGTTAACTGTTGTTTGAGCTCGGAAGCAGCAATTACTTGGGGTTTGTTTGGATGGATTTAAGTTCGTGATTTGATTTCATGAATCATCATAAT
>JAVJIF010005644.1:0-153183 GCA_038442645.1 Agave tequilana
GAAAAAAATCATGTAATCAACAAAATCATGGGAATAGACAATTAAGCTCAATATGAAATTCCTTTCTCAAAATCATCAAAACTAAATCAACTTCAAGGTATATGTATATTTAGTTTAAACTAGAAGTATACATACATATCCGAACACAAATGAGTCCCATAAAGAAATTTGCATGAAACGCAAATGACTCAAGAATGTATATATATAACTATTAGTTTAGACAAAATAGACATATACATGAGGCTAATCACAAACATGAAAACATGCACAAAAATAGGGAATACAAGTTGAAATGCATGAATCATCAAAACTAGGCTATACTAGTACATCTAATGGGTACAAATGAGCAGTCAAGCACAAACATATAATAATCAATTTGTGGCTCATTAGTTGTACAAGCATATGCACAAGTTTTAATGAAAAATTACATCTAAACATGTAATCAAAACATGAAGTATAAAACGAAAAACCTTAAACTAATATGATCATTATTTAAATGCACATGTTATTGGAGTTATGATATACACAATAACTAAACCATAATGTGAACACTAAATATAAGTCCATATAAGCATGGGTGTCTCTCAAATACTATGCATGTATGTCACAAATCTAATTATCATGGCATTTAATATAATAATCATAAAAACATGACATGCTAAAAATTAATCATATGAAAGCATGTAAAACTAAAAGAGGAGTAAGAGATCGTTACCAAAACCATGAGGCATATCTCTAGGCTCCAAACCAATGGTGGTCCTCCCACCAAATCCCTTGAAAGTGATGCATCCAAAATAATCATCATTAAGCTCGGAACGCATCCACCTCAAGTATCAAACAACTCTCACGTCATGTGAGAGCCCACACCTACATCAAATAAAATAGGAGTGGTTTTTGGTACCTATAATCTTTTGGGTTCATAGGGGTTAGCACCTTTCCTAACCCAAACAAATCTATTTACTAAATTTACATTATGTATTCTATTATAACAAAACTTAGAAAGGTGACCTTACGTCCACAATATGTACATGTGTACACATGAGCATACAAAGTGTTGTGTGTATGAACGTGAGGAGTATGTGTATGTCGTGGTTGTGTGCATGCATAGGTAGAACTTGTTCTTTCGAAACATAGATTCCAATCGTGTGTGGTTCAAGACACATTGGCTCAAAGTGGAAGCTCAAACAATCAATACTCTTCTTTAACAAAGTTATATCATTTTCAATAATAGTAGAAGAAGTAAATCATGCATTGGAAACACTAGAATGTGAAGCTACACTAGCATGGCAAACATGTGAGTCAATATTATTTTTCAAAGAAATATTTTTCTTAGAAACCAATCCAGTTCATTTGAACTAGAAATAATTTTGTTTTTCAAAGAATTATTTTCTTTTAAAACATTATCAAGTTTTGAAGTTAAGATCTCATTTTTCTTCAAAATTTCATTACAATCATTTTTATTTTCAAAATCTTGTTTTCATTTAGGGCAAGATCAAGTTTTGAATTTCAATGAATCCCTTTTATTTGAAATCTCATCTTTTCTTGCAAAGCCATGTTAAGTTTAGAAAACAAATCCTTATTTCTTCTTTTATTCAAAGCTTTTCTTTTTCAAAAGATTATATTTTTCTAACAATTTTTCACAAACAATAGAAAGTTCTTCATTTAAAGCATCGGCGTCAATAATCATCGCCGGAAGAACTAGCACAATCATCTAGTTGAGTTTTCCGAGTTTACCTTAAGGGAGTCATTCCCTTGGACCATGTAGCATTGTTGTTCGGATTCTCCTCCACTAGATTCCTCCTCCACATATTTCGTCGTTTGTAGCGCGGGAGAGGTCAAAGTGTTCCACATTAAAAGCGGAATCACAATGAGAAACTATACATAGATATCTTTGTTAAGTGTGCTCCTAAGTGCCTCAAGGGCTTGTGCATTGGCCTCTATATACTTGCTATTATCAAGATAGGATTTCTTGGTAGCGGTAAGGAAAACATGCAAGCCTAGGGTTTTTCGATACATACTCATCCTAAATTTTCACATGTCAATGTTGGAAATATCAAACATGGGAGGGGTCAAGCAATCCATAAGTGGTGTGTAAATGCAAATCTAGATTAGCAACCAAGATCACACTCCTAGGTGGTTAAACCTAATATCAGGAGCGTAGGCTCTGATACCAATTGAAAGTACACCTAGAGGGGAGTGAATAGGTATAAGGCTAATCTAGTGACAAATAATGCGGAATTAAAACTAAATAGCAAACACTTAAAGTGTAATGAAAGAGTGTAGCCGAATTTCCGGTGAAGGGCTCTGGACTATCTCCTCTAAATTCTTCTAAATAAGAGTTGAGGTGCTATGTAAAGCTCTCTTAGTTCAACACAAGTATGGCACACAATCAAACCCAAGCATATAAATGATATGAACAGTATGATGCAATGCACAATGAGAGAGAGAGAGAGAGTAAGAGATAGTGGATCAATCACAAACAACAAGATATGTTTCGAGGTTCGAGCACCCAGCTCTACGTTCCCGCCTTCACACAGAAGGATTTTCCACTAACTGTCCACACAGGACTTCCCACACAAGGGAACCTCCACTGAGGATTTGGGCAAATACAATTGGGAGTACACAACTCTCTCTCCAACAATACAACCTCTCACTAGAGGCAAGGCACAAAGCCACACAATCACAATCACCTCACACTTGAGGGATTAGTCATTAGCAAAAAAAAGATCACCTCACACTTGAGGGATTCCAACTCAATCACCTCACACTAGAGGGATGCAACACCACTTCCACAATCACCTCTCACCAGAGGGATATCAACACAATCACCTCTCACTGAGGGATATCACAAAGTATGAAAGGTTTACAACTCTTGGTGGTATAACAACCACAAACCAAATCTTTCTCACAAAACTAGATCCTAATAGATAGGATAGATATGATAGCTCAAGTGTGAGAAAATAAAGAGTTTTGAACAAAGAAAATCACTTGAGAAAATCTCCAAATAGATATAGAAATTTAAATCAAAAATCAATTCCCAAAAGACTCTATTTTCTTTGAAATTCAACACTTAAAACAAATAAAGAATGATCTTTTAAACCCAAAAAACTCTTTTGAAAACTTGCTGTTAAACACTTCTAAAGATTGAAAATTTTGCTCTCTAAAAACTTGTTCCAAAGCAGCTCAAATATGGAGTATTTATAGCCCCATAAAATTCTGCCCGTTGGCAGCAGGCAAAGGGCAAAATTGCCCTTCCAGTCGACCGACCGTCGTCGACCGGCCCAACGGTTTTTTATGACCGTTGTGCCTCCGGTCGACCGCCGCCCGGTCGACCGGGACTGGATACAGAGAGCAGCAGCTCTCTGCCGGTCGACCGGTCCGGTCGACGGGGCCATTTTCAGAGAGCAGAGTCGACCGCCGATCGACCGGCCCACCAGCCTTGGCTGCGTGCACGTTCTGTGCACGTCGGTCGACGACTTCTGCCTCGGTCGACCGGCAGACAGCCAGGTCAATCTTTTTCGGGATTAAAACTTAGATTTTTGACTTCAATTAAATCCTATAAATTCACATAAATTTCACAAAAATCAGTTCTTATTAGATCTTTGAAATACAAATATGTGTGACAAAAATTCAACACATATTTAAACAATTTGAACCGTTTTTGTGAGATAGAAAATTGCCTTAAACCAAAATCCATATTTTCCAAAACTGGATTTTGAAATGGAAATCCGATTTTTTCAAAACACATGAAAATATAAAAACATGATATTGAAACAACTTTGAAGCATATTGTATATGGATAGAATCCAATATACATGAAAAATATTATATCTATGTTTTGACATTAAATCTAAAAATAAGTTTTGTTATAAAACTCCAAACTCATGAAGTAGATTATCAAAATAAGTTTTTCTAAATAGATGAAGGATAGATGTATATAGATCAAATCTAATATACATTAAACCATGTAAACTTGTTTTGATTCTATCTTTTAATGAAAACCATATATATGAAAAACCGAAACCGGTTAAACTGAAAACCAAAACATGAAACTTTAAACTAGTGTGTGTATTGTATTTGAGCATATCAACACTATCTAATCTTTACAATGATCTAAATAAAATCTTAACTAAACAAACTGATGTCTTCTTATAGAACTCCATCTCCAAGTTGACTCGATCCAAACGTGATCCACCGAGTTGACTCCAACCAAGTGATAGATGTGAACTGACGCTCGAGCTCTTAAATCATCATGTGAAAGCTCCAAAACACCTTTGTTGAAGCTAATCACCTACTAATATCTTGATCAAATATCTGAAACTAAATTACAAGATTATTAGTAAACTATAACTACATGAGTTAATCATCATCAAAACTAGAGTGAAAGGGCCTCTGGGCCAACAGTTTTGCTTTGGTGATGTTTGTCTTCAAGTCTCGATTAATACATTGATGTCTTAATATTTTTTTTCTTTGTTCTCAAGCTTGTTTTAGCAATTTTGTAGCTAGTCTTCTAGGACATTGTGTGCTCAATTGTATAGATTGTGAAAATAATGATATTTGATTGCAATATTTTTGAACTACTTTCAATTTTATTATTATTAAAATCGATTATCCAATATAAACTGACTAGCTATCCCCTTCAGAATAATAATTTTTTTTGTTGGAGAATTTATCAATTGACATGCTAATAAAAAGAAGGTAAATTGTTACTTCTAAATATATTTTGAGTTATACATAGACGGTATCTAAAATAGGAGAAACTATTACAGTTCTTTTTGTGTTAAAATTGCTATTAAAGAAAAAAGGTGAAAATAAAAGGTAAAAAAAGTAACAATAAGTTGGGATAAGCCTGGGGTAAAAATTGTCCAAGCGAAAATATTTTGTATGGAGTTAGGACGAAATAATAATAGAGGGTAGCAAAGTGCTTAAATTTTGAAAACAATAAGTTTTAAGTGCAGAGAAAAAACAATGAGATATATGTGTCAAACATTGGTAAAATTTGAGGTGTTTTAATTGCAATTTATCCAACAACATATATAAACCACTGTTTAGGGTTACAAAAATTTCTCCACACTTTAATTTTCAGAAAAAAAAACAACACAATGATGATATCAAAGAAGTGGGCAATAGTGCTGCTGATTCTCTTAGCTTAGCTTCTGCATTTTAACCGGTATATTTACTATTATAATATTTTACTTTTCTTTTTGAAAAAAAAAAATCTTTACCAGTTATATTTACCAATTTCATGTGCACAATTGGCTGATGCTTTCTTCATGTATTACCTCTTTTATCTTATGCTTTATCCTCTAATAACTCATTAGTTAACTTTTTGTGATTTTTTCACCTTTATCATGCATGTGTTTGGTAGAATTTCAGAATAATTAACTCTTCATTGCGCGAGGCAGACACGTCAACTGCAGTCGGCCACTCCTCTACACTGCGTGGTTGGCGGCACGCCCATTGCAAAGGAGCACCGCTATCAAATATCTCATGAGCCAAATTACTTTACAAGGTCCCACTACTGCGCCTTCTTGCGTAAAATTGGGAATCAATAACATCGAACATCACCCACACACACGACTAAGTTCGGGGCATGGTTCTGACACAAATTGTTGGACTTGTGCACCATCTCGAAATACTAGCTTTTAGATGGAGTTGCCCAAATCCTATATATGACATAGTTTGAGGCGATTATGTGCATCGCTACTTTGAATCGTAAAAAACACTGTTAATTCCACCACCTTAAAGCAAGCAAGTGACATGATTTCCTCAATCTGCGCATTTAGGCTCAGTTGAAAAATGAGGCATATATCGTCAGACAGCACAATATAACAAGGTAAGCTCTATGGCACACATGCATGTGTTTCTACTGAAATGTTGGAAATAAGATGCAAAGTAAACTGACAGAAATATTTGACATGCAGGGAAATTTTGATCTATTGCCTTTTGCCAGTAAATTCATTATGGACTCTGCGCAACAATTCAGATGTTTATGAGATTATTCGTTGCAGATCTTGTTGTAAAGCAACCCAGAGATATAACAACAGCAGAGGAGTTATGATTTCATGTAAAAATGACCTTGGTACATTTGATGACCTCTGTTGCTTTATATATACAAAGTGATGTACAATTGACTGAGAGAGAGGACAAAAAAGTGGGTAGTTTCATAACCACTAGTTAGTGGGAGGTTTTTAGTTTCATAACCGTTAGTTAATGGGAGGTTAATTAGTGAGAGGTGTGCGACCGCATGAAGCATGAAGCATTCATGGTGGCTTCGTAACCGCCGGTGGTTCCTTAACCGCTGGAGGTGGTTCCCTAACACCCTTGCAAGCGAAGCGGATTTGGAAGAACCGAGAGCTTGATCTTAGCATAGAAAACCGTGAGGAGCTTAAAGGCTTAGTAATGATGTCCGCTAGTTGGTCTTCAGTACCCACAAAACCGAACATCCAAGACTCCACTGGCGACATAATCCTGCACAAAATGAATATCGACCTCAACATGTTTGGAGCGTGGAATCAAAGATAGATTAACCGAGAGATATGTTGCACCAAGGGGCACAGAGAACTACTAGAGGAAAATGCAGAAATCCAAGCTCGCGAAGTAATGACTTCAACAAAATGAATTAGTGAGAGGTGTGCAACCGCATGAAGCAAGCATTCATGGTGGCTTCGTAACCGCGGATGGTTCCTTAACGCTGGAGGGGTTCCCTAACACCCAGTGACTTTCTCACCCAAGTCACCTCATATCCTTAATCTAGCAAACATTGCATTGCAGATACAGTTGAATGGCATTTCTCCTTCGCAAGTTGATATTCTATTACTTTTTGGCCCTATAAGAAGACGTATTAATTTGTATCCAAGAATTCATTAGTAGTTTTTTTTTATATGATGAGTTTAAATAAATGCAATAAGTTGTGATCTTAAATGAGATATTGTTCTACCATGTATGATCTTACATGAAATATTGTTCTACCATGATTTAGCTATGGTTTATCTTTTTCCTTCACAATTACCACTTATAAAAGAAAACATTTTAATTAGTTTACATTACATAATGGTGCTTGTTACGGTGGTAGGGGACTTGCAAATGGAAGCCGTGTTGTGATTTCAGAGGGGACACCCCCATGATCGGATCGACTGGGGAGGCGCAGCGGAAACAAACTAGATGATCTACTAAGGCAACATGAAGAAGAGAAGAAGAAAATATTTCAAAGTAAATAGATAGCCAACAAATAATATAACGTGGTTCCACCGATCAAACAGATCGTGTATACGTCAACGGGAGAAGGGGGGAGAAACTATATTAAAACTTTGGGAGAGTACAATAAGAATTACTTACACATCACGTTGAAAAGATTACAAGCCCTTGATGATCGCCAAGAATAGCGAACCGTTGTGGTTAAGTTTCTCTCATGAATCTCACCTAGATGAATTTCACGCTTAGGAATTATAAATTCATTGGATTCTCCTAGAATACATTGAAAAACACCCCTAAGGGGTTATTTATAACCATAAAACTCTCCTAGTCCTAAACAAACTCCATCAATACGAACAATCATTGCCTCAGAATAAAGAAAACTCGAATCCAACTCGGACTCAAATAGATCAAGAAAAGGAACCTGCCAGATTCGACATTAGTGGACTAGGCCAGGGCAACTAGTCCCAAATCCTAATCGACTACATTGACAAATCCTGAGAAACCCAACTCTCTGTTAGCTAAACATAGTCGACTATACAATGTATTAGTCGACTATGCCCTGTATTGGTCGACTACTCATATGCACAGATTCTTATACACATCCTTTCTTTGATCTTCGAGTTTTTGACAACCTTCACGACGATTCACATCATAATCCTAACAATCTCCCTTGACTTGAATACGTCCAAGTTTGAGAATAGCCATCATACCCATGTGCTCGCATCCACGCCAATTGAACAAACTTGACTTCATCTCCATCTCACTCCCTCTTCTTCGTAAGCCTTTCATGGGGTTCACAACTTGATTAGTCGAATAAGTTCAGGCCCAACCTGAACATTATCACCAACGATCTCCTTGATCTACACAGGATTTATGATACTTTGCTCCACCATAGGAGTAACGATCTGGACTACCTTGTTGCGCGTCTAGTCCTAATCTCTCTTCGGAGTACAACTGAACATCCGAGGTTGAAACCATCGTAGTCTCTGATTGTTCTACAACTGCAGCTTTCGAAGCCGAGGATAACTGCAATCCATCAACTGTAACCTTCGAATTTTATAACATATACACATTGCTGATAGTTCGGCCTGAAACTTCACATGGGCCTCTATGGGGACTTCCATAAGATCATCTTTCAAACTGACACAAATTCCTTTCCCTTGTAGGACTCCAAGAGAGAACTCCAAGAGAGATGAGATTGTATCTTTATTTGGGAACATGAAGAATGTCTTGAAGAGTAGTGATGCATCCATCATTTCATTCGCCAATAACCTTGTTGTAGCAGAATTTCTCATGAAGAATTCTCCCCCTTGAACCGAAGTGTATGAAGATAATATTATCATGCTGGAATTGATGTGCTGTGAACATCCAAAGTCAATAATTATCTATCTTTGTTACCAACTAATCTGTAACAGATAGAACGTTGCACTGTTTTTCATCTTCTCCAATCAATTCAGTGACAATAGCATCTGGTTGTTTCTTCTTTCGAAGCCAACAATCAGCTCTGCCCCTTCTTGTGGCAATAGTTGCACGTCAAAATCCTATGTTTGAGTTACCCGTGAAACCTTTATTATTACTCTTCTCCCTTGAATAATGAACTTTGCCCGGAATCATCATGATGAGACTCGCCCATCAACTAGGTGTGAATTTGTTTTTGTTGAGTAGATACTCCTTGACCTCATTGACCTTAATTGTTAACTTGCCTCCATAGATGATAGCTTCCCTAAAACTCTTATATGAAGAAGGCAAAGAACACAGTAATAGAAGTGTTTGATCCTCATCTTCTATCTTAACCTCTATCTTATCTAAATCATTGATAATAGAGAAAATTCTGCAATGTGAGACTTAATGGGTGTACCTACATACATGCGGAGAAAAAAGAGACGCTGCTTCAGAATCAATCGATTCGCCAACGACTTCTTCAGATAGTAGTTCTAAGTCGCTCCCACAGCGAGGATGTTGTTTTCTCCGTAGAAAACTCATCCAACACTTCATCCGCCAAGTAAAGTTGAATTGTTTTCTAGGCTTTCTCATCCAACTCCTGCCAAGTTTCTTCCATCATGTCTTGAGGCTTTTCTCCCTCCAAAGTAGTGCTTTCTTTAACTCACTCTGGATAAGGATGACGTTCATCCTAATCTGCCACCTGCTGAAATTGATGACGCCATCGAACTTCTGAATATCAAACTTGATCGCAGACATTTTCAAGTTGACATTTCTCTGATACCAATTGTTATGATTTCAGGGAGGACGCCCTCACGACCGGATCGACTGGGGCGGCGCAGCAGAAACAGACCACATGATCTACTAAGACAACATGAAGAAGAGAAGAAAAAGATATTCCAAAGAAAATAGAAAGCCAACAAACAATATAAAGTGGTTCCACCGATCAAACAAATCGTGTGTACGTCCACGGGAGAAGGGGTGAAACTTTATTAAAACTTTGGGGAGTACAATGAGAATTACTTACACCTCACGCTGAGAAGATTACAAGCCCTTGATGGTCGCCAAGACAACGAACCCTTGTGGTAAGATTCTCTCACGAATCTCTCACCTAAATGAATTTCACCCTTAGGAATTAGAAATTCATTGGATTCTCTTGAAATATTGAAGATCACCCTAAGGAGTTATTTATAGACCATAGAACTTTTCTAGTCCTAAACAAACTCCATCAATTTGAACAATCACCGTCTCAAAATAAAGGAAATTTGAATCCAACTTGGACTCAAAACAAATCAGAAAAGGAAACTGTCAGATCCGACATTAGTCGACTAGGCCAGGGCATTAGTCGACTAGTACATAGTATTAATCGACTAGTCCCAAATCCTAGTCGACTACTCTGACAAATCCTGAGAACCCCAACTCTCTGTTGGCCAAACATAGTTGACTATACAATATATTAGTCGACTAATCCAGGTGATTAGTCAACTATACCCTGTATTAGTCGAATACTCCTGTGCGCAGATTCTTGTACACGTCCGTTCTTTGATCTTTGAGTTTTTATCTACTTTCATGACGTATTCACGTCATAATCTCAACAAACGGAGATCAAAACTTGGGAGGCCCAGAAAATTCCATGTAAAAGAGATGAAAATTTTAATTTAGTGATTTTTTTTTTCCTTTCTTTGTTTTGTTTATTCGGAGTTGTCCACTTATTTTGGACAAAAATTGCAGAATTTGCGAGGATTCTTATATTGTCTTGATTGGCAACCTTGACAAGATTATATCAGATTTGATGGCCTATATTGGAACACTTTTCTTATTTAAGTTTCAGATTAGGAATTTTTATAAGCCTTTATTAGGATGAGATGTTGCTCAATTGTCCATATCTTTTCTGCCTGTAAATCCAATATAAATAAGGCTGAGTTAGCAATTGTGATCAGATTTTTATGAATGATGAAGCGGAAATTTGTTTGAAGGCATTGTTTTATAATACATAATAAAGGCATGCCCATGTTAATAATAACAGGTGTATATGTAGATTCTTTACTTGTGAGAGACTAACTTTTAGATGAATCTGAAACTTAACCGGAATGTTTGAATAGAGATATTTGCTTCTCATTCTAACAGAGATATGAGACTGATAACATACGAACAAACCTGATAGATCAGACGAAAAGAGATCTAGCTAATACTAATCAGTTTAGTAACCAAAATACATTACCTTATGCAAGTATTTGAACAAGTTTAGAATTTGTTCCGATCATTTGTTGTCGCCATCTTCAGGATACACCCTAAACGATAGGGTGTGTTTAAAAGAGAGGAAGACAAATGCGTATTTTCTCTAAGTTTTCAGGTGGAAGGAAGTGGGCAGAAAGGAAAACTTAAAGCACACTGGTAAGCTTATTGTCGAGAGTGGTCTTTCTCTTTATGCTCTTCTTTGTGATGGGTTAGGATTTGTTGGTGGTTTTAAGTTGGTAACTATTGTTTATCTACAATGGTGTTTGTTATTTGAAATTCTTTTGGTGAGTTATTTCTACACTTCTATGTTGGCCTTTGTTGTGGTTTTTTCCTTCTTCTTCTTCTTGTCTTTAGTATTATTGTGGGGAAAAAATTGAAGTTGAAGCCTATTGAGTGGTGGTGTTCAAGGTTCCTCATCATTGATCATAGTTGCTAGTTTGTTTTAATGGTGAATATGTGCATTTTTTGTAACCTTTTATTTCTATTGAAGTGCATTTTATTCTTCAAGAATTTTCTATGTATTGTCTTGCATTTTCTCTTTGTGCAAATTATAGTACCATATACACATTAATTTTGCACTAACATTTATGCATACGAGTCTACATTCCTAACTCCTAGTATTGTTCTTGTTCCTATACCTATATGCACATACATATTGAATAGATCACTGCCTTAACATTAGCTCGTCGTGATAACCTTCGCAATGACCTTCAAACATAGGAGACAGAACATATATATGTGAATATTAACACCATAACTGATTACCATCAACACAGCTAAAATTGGAGAGGAACCATTTCTTTTATTGACAAAAGGCTACAGAAATGGCAATGGAGTCTTAAAGAGAGAGAGAGAAAGAATACACTTACATACACTTGATAGGGGGATTCAAGTTTCCCATGCTGGCGATATAATAATGGGAGTATGCTTGTTTGTTGCATCAATTTGCTTGAACATACACATAGCGAGGGCGAGGTGAGGTGAAGTGAAGCGATAAAATTTGAATAAACTCTATAGATGTGGAGTCCTCAGACCTTGCCGTTTCTGCAGGGGCTCCTGCCCTCTCTGCAACTATCTGCTCATATAAATCTCGTATCTTCAAGCCGATGATGGTCTGGAAAAGACCGGTACCATTGTTGCTACCAGGAAAGTCGGAGTGCTTCAGCATTTGCTGTGTTACCTCACCGTAAAACTTGGTCGAGATGTTGCTTAGATGGCTCTCCACATATATCAGCTCGTCTAATCTGTCAAACTGCCCGTCCATCTCCAACACCGAAACCTATACAACAAAGGCAATGAAATCAGCTACACTTTCAAGGATTTTAGTACTCAGTGAGAAACACTTGATATCAACTGACTCACCTCATTTGAGAAGTAGGCGTCTGGGCCGTAGGCGAATTTGATCCCAGGGTATGAGCAAGTTAGCTTCCTCCCGCAGGGTATCCATGAGATGGTGGAGCCTTCGTCGAAGAGGTACACTGGGCTGAAGTACTTCACACCTTCCTTCATTATCAACTTGACCCTCAACACCTTCCCTTCATCGTCGTCTGGAATCAACTGGGTTGGCAGAACTTCAATCACTGCATCGGCATATTGCTTCTGTGGGTCTGCCAGTATAAGAGAATTGTGATCGTAAGCACAGTAGCATTACAATTTACTCCCATTTCTCCAGTTTAATACTAGAAACATAGGTCTTGACAATAAAGTGTGAATTTGTGTCATAACAATCAAGATATAGCAACAAAGAACAATACCAATGTAAGCATCGAAATCAGGCTTTCGCGCCTGAATACTAGCTTTAATGCTTTCAAGACTATGCCCACGTTCAGCCATATCTCTCTGCAACTCGCAGAGGGTAAAGATCAGAACGATGAAAAGGAAAGAAGCCATAATATCCTAAAATGAATCATACAGGTTTTTGGTCACTGACCTGAATCTTCCATGCAAACTTCACCTCATTACTAATGTCCAAGTAAATACTGAAGTCCAAAAGATCCCTCACACGAGAATCAAACCTGAAAGATAGAGGAGGAGAGAGAGAGTTTCAGGTTTTCTGACTGATACAAACCGATCTCTCAACTGAGAAGCTGCTTGCTGGCATCAAGAAGCTCATAATATTTTGTTTGAATAATATTACTGAAACAAATCATTTTTCTTTTCTACTTTAGACAATAACTAACCAACTGACTTTCAGACAATACAATTGAGCCCCAATTCAGATAATTGAGAGAGAGAGAGAGAGAGAGAAGTAGAGAGATCTGACTCACATAGGGTGGAGGCCTTCAATGACGAGAATCTTGGGTGGGTTGATGAGCTCCGGTGGGTCAAGAAGGCCGCTGACGTGGTTGTAAATGGGCTTGTCCACGGCGATTCCGTCCTTGAGAGACTTGACTTGCTCGTACATGAGATCAAAGTTGTTAGCTCTGGGGTCGAGGGCGGTCACCCCTTTCTCCTTCCTCCCGCTCCGGTCGAGGGAGTGGTAGTCGTCCAGGCATATGACGGTGGTGGTGTCGCTGATGAGAGTGTTGGAGTCTGGGTTCCCCCCCCTGGGTGGCGCCGCCGCCCCACCGAACACGCTGGTCAGCCTCCTCATGAACGTGCTCTTCCCACAGCCCGAGCCGCGCCAGCCCGATCACCACCGTCTGCTGCTCCGATGAGCACGAGAAGAAGCTGCTCCTTCTCTTCGTCGCCTTTCTCCCGCTGCTGCTGTAGAAGATGACGCGTTTATGCTGGTTGAGTCCCAGCTTGGTTGGGGTGTGGAGGGAGGAGGTGGTGGTGTACGCTGTGCACACTGCCATTTTTTCTTCTTCTCTTCTTCTTCTTCTTTCTTCAGGGTCTTCTTGAGCTTTTTTATGGTTTCGAGGATGAGGTGCCTATTTGCCTAACTGAAAGTTACTTAGTTTCTCATTTTCTCTTTGCATTTTGTTTCTCTCTTTTTAAGAGACTAGTTGTCGCTAGCTTGTTAGTGAGTTTTAAATGATGGTTTTGTCTGCTGATGCCCATTGTTTTGGACAAAAATGGTGAGGGACTTGTGGGTAGCCTGTGTAATTGTTAGTTTGGATATTAAGTTAATGTAAGGTTGGTATTTTATTTCAGTTATCTTTTTCAGTACTGATATTTGGAGTGATGATCTGATGACATTAAGGAAAGCTTGGTGGTTACCACACGAGTCTAGATATGGTGTTGCCACGTGGCAGCGTGTGGATGGTTGGTTGCGGATGAGGTATTGAAGGGTGAGAGAGAGAGTTGATGAGATTGGGGTACATAATCCAATCCAAGGTGTGCTCAATTTAGCCATCAATCAATCTTTTGAAATACTTGGAGCATTTTCAATCCTAAAGGTGTGAGTCTTCTACCTTGAGTTCGTGGTCTCTTTGCTTCTTCACAATGGGATCATGCAGCCCCACCCAAATTACCAAAGCTTTTTAAACTACCAAAGATGAACTCCGAATGATCAGAAATGGAAGTGAGAATATTTTCATAATTTTGCGAGTAAATCCAATCAAACTACAGAAACAGTTTAAAACCACAAGAATAAGACGAAGCTCAGATATGGAGGTGAACAAAGAATGATGAATCCATAACTCAGCTGAGGCTCCAAGGCAACAAAACAGCAGCAGATGGAACAGTGCATGAAGATAGTTACAAGAACAGTTCACAAGGTTTCGAAACCTCTTTAGTTTCCTAGCTCAGTTCTCAGACAAAAGAGAGAAACTAATAGCTGCTTCTAGTCTCCAACATACCTGCTGCTTTTGTTATCAAAGATGGGAAAGAGGAAGGCAGCAACACCACCACCACCAGCAGTGACTGCTTACAACCATGTTGGACTTTAATGAAGGCTGAAGCTAAGCAGATTCTTGTATCATTAAACAAATCAGAAAGGAGAATTAGAAAGAAGTATCATGTTCACCGGATGGCATTCATCTCATAACAGTTTTTCTATGTGCCACGGCCACTTGGTTAAAAACCACAGTACGCAACAAAATCAAAAAGCAACTTTTCTTCGTACAAGAATACAACCACTTGGTGTTTCTGAATTCCCAGTTTGGCTCAACACCACCCCAGAAACCGCAGGATACAAAATTCAATATGAATCCACAGGTGAAGACTAACATGGTAATGAAATTCGCTTTTTGCAAAGGAAAAAAAAATGAAGAGTAAAAAGGACAAGTAAATATGTGACAGACATCATTTGGTGCTCAAGTCTTCATAACACAAAATGTTATAAAAGGTTGAGAAAAAGGTTTGAAAAAAAAAAGGCTGCTCAAGAACAGGGAACTTGCTTCTAGCATCCGCTTCACTTGTGCCCTCTGAAGTACATGTAGACTTTCTGCATAGAACAAAAAACAACATAATAAGAAAGCAACATAAAGCGAACAATAACTGTTAAAAAAAAAGGTATTTCGATGTGAATGAATGTAATTTTCAAAAAGATGACACCAATTTTTTCCTGTGTTTCTGGGAGCAACCCACTTTCTTTAAGGAGAACAAGTTTTCAGTTAACTGAGTTGGCAACCAGAGGTAACTTCAAAACTCGTATTGAATGAAGAGTAATCATCACAATCTTAAAAATGTAAAACAAACTTGAATGATCAAAAAAAATATTAAATTAGTAATCTACCAAATGATCAAACGTATTAAATAAATAGTATCATCACACATTAATAATAGGGATATAATAATCAGGCTAAGAGAATCTTGTTTCAGAGAACCATGATTATATTTATAAATGGACTCCTCCCCATTTTTTCTTAAATAAAATCAAAATTCTCTAAAGGAGTAGGGGAGGAAAGACATGAATTCCTTCTTGCTTGGTAAATTCTCGAACAATAGCCTCCAAATCTCTTCTAGACATGCAATGCAGGATTGAATTGTTTACTAATATTGAAGCCTTGTCACAGTATCCACAAACTATAGACATTAGTCCAAGCTGAAGGCCAAGGATCAGCTTCAAGTCATCTACAAGACGTGTGTAGCATGCACAAAATGTTGTCTTGTGAGTGATTAACACTTTAAACGAAGAAAGCACTTTTACTAACCTGAAGCACCCACAAGCTTAAAAGTGTCTCCAAGCAAAAGAAGCCAAATCCTATCCAATAAAATATCTGCAAAAGTCTCACAAATGTTAATACATTTTTCTCGAGGGAATAATTTATGTGTCCAACCTCTTGTTTTGAACACGAGGCTCTGTATTAGATACTGCTCTTCATGTCACTCCCTCTTAGTCTGTTTTAGTCCAAGAAATGTAGTCCAGAAAGTGAGATTCGTTGCCTCAAAAGGTGAAGAAAACAAGGTAATAAATGAAAATTGTGATATTGATTAGACAAAGGTGTCCCAATTCCATAGGTTGTATAGGCATACTGGTACAAGATGTCAAGATGAACATCAAATATGAACCATTACCATTCATCATCACAATTAGGCTCACTTAAGTGTACAGCTGAACTATGTTGATCAAGAAAAAAAAAGGTTAAGAACTCACTAATTAAGATATAAGAAAACTATCATTTATTTGAGACACAAATGAATTTTAAAATGTAGTTTATTAGTCAACAATCACAAAAGAAACCTGAACACTATAACAGCCTCTCAGCTCTCCATTTAGTGTACAAACTTTTCACTGTATTTCCTTCATATAGTTTTGTTGCTAAGAAGTTTAAAGAAAACAAGGACTAAACATCACATACTATGAAATTAATTAATTTAAAATCAAAAGCTCAAAGTTAAGGCCTTTGGCATAGATGCAGGAGAATAGCAAATATAGACCACAGCTATTACAAGTACTAGTGATGAGTTGAGCAACTAAAGACTAAGAAAGGCCATCACTCACCCCAACGAGCAACTGATCCGAGGTGTCAATCGCAGCAAGGATACCCTGATTAACAAATAAAGAATGTCAAACTAAAGAAGATAAATAGGTAAAGAGTGCATAAAAAATACAGCTCAAATGCATAGGCTATAAGTAATATAACATCTAACTTGCAAGCAATGTTTAAAATAACGATAACAAAACGATAATGTTTTTCCTTTGTTATGTTAATATAGGTTATAACGTAATGCATAACGTAGGTTACGCGATTAAAATATTTATTAATAAAAACAAATATACATAACATATTTTAAAAAAAAATTATAAATAGGAAAATAATTTTTTAAAAAAATCTTAAAAAATATCAAAATAATATATAACACATTTAGCAAGTCTCACTACAATTTTTAACGAGTATCACAATATCTTTTTACATTCAAAAGTTATAATAAGTTCGCAAACATTACAATTTCATAATAAGTTCGCAAACATTACAATTTCATAATAAGTTCGCAAACATAACAAACTATAACAAGTATGATAATTGAATTATAACAAGTATGATAACAAATATGATATTTTTAGCAATTATCTTTTGATAATATTATCTCAGCCAATATCTTTAGCAATTATCTCTCTTTGCCCTCTCCCCCTAGATATTTCACTCTCTCTGCTCTCTCCCTCCGATCTCCCTCTGCTCTCTCCCCCTCTCGATCTCTCTACTCACTCTCTCCCGGGAGAGAGCAGAGAAAGAGATTGGGAGGGGGAGAGAGATGAGAGAGACTAAGAGAGCTTACATATGCTTGGAGACGACGTCGACGGAAACCACGACGGAGAACACCGCTTGGAGACGACGCCAGCGAAAACCACCAGAGGTAGGTCTTATTCTTCTTTCTTCTTTGTTCTCGGCGCCGACGACGAGGTTGCAGAGAGAGGATTTTTGGAGGGGAATTTTTGGCCTAGACCGAGCGTATTTGAGGGTTTTTATAAAAGTCGACTTGCATCGTAACGTAAGTTACGGTGCGTTACGTTAATAACATAACGTAACGAAGGTTACAGGAAAAATAACCATAATTATGAAATATTGTATTTTTTAGCCCTGTTACGTAACGATTGGTCAGTGTTAGGTTATATAACGAGTTATAACGAGTTATGTAACGGGTTTTTTTAGAACACTGCTTGCAAGGTCTAGTTTTTTCCCTCAAAATAAATAGTCATGTATTATCCAAATTCCCCCACTAAAGTCAGATTCTTATACAAGTGAGAAGGAACAGATCATATAAGTGGCAGCTATATTTGAGAACCACAGTTGTTTCTCATGCAACAAATAAATCAAGGAGAGGTTCTCATTAAAGCATAGCTAAAATTGATTTTTGAGTGGGTGTCAACTACACAGCAGCCTGTGTAACTCTGCAAATTCCTTCCCTGTGGACCCCAACCCAAACCTTCCAATAAATAATATAAAAAAACTTTTTATATATAAGAAAGCATGAAAGTAAGCGGTTGATTGGGTCTCCCAAGTACATGTGACCACCTATGTAACCCACTTCCATCAATTATTCTACTGGTTGGGTAGAGGCAGATTCTTTATTAGAGAATTTATGGGTAGAGAAGTCTAGTCGGGAGCAATGTGAGGCACATGCTCCTCAATGCACCAGGGAGCAAGGAGAGGCAATCACCTCACTGAAGTGATGCACAGTTCTTGGAGACTGTTGGCCACTATGGGGCATCAATGCAAGCAGCAGATGCTTTCTCGTAAGCAAACTGGCGATCAAAGACCAAAATAAGAAAGGGGCTAAAGAGCCTAACCTGCATTTTCTTCATGGGTTATGATGAGAACATGCTAAATTAATTGAGGTGATTGCCTCTTTGCACCCAGTACCACTTGAGAGGAGGCTTTCTCATGCACAGCACGCACGTGACAGGGCATTTGATCAATTTGCATACCCCCCCCCCCCCCGGCGCGCATTGGTTGCGACTTGTGAGGCACTGGGTCACTGCCCAAAGCAGCTTGCCAATGGTTGCACCTTGTGTGGCTTGTAAAACACTTAGATGGAGTGTTGGCAGCAGGTTATGCTTCTGGTGTGATCTAATGTTATTTTTGCCAAGTTGCAGGAAATCCGGAAGGTGATTACTTTAGCCATCCAATTTTGGGCGAAAGGCAATGCCTTTGATGGTTATGGAGTCTATTACATGTCAATTAACCACCACCACCATACCACCCCTCTTTTATTCCCCTCAATCAGTATTCAGATCTTTTTGAGGATGCAGTGAACATGTAATTTAATTCATTGAAAGGGACTCAAGTATATCAAGCAGGAAAATGCTCCATCTTATTGGTCAGTTGGGAGCTCTGATGCAAGGATATGTGCAAACCCCCATCACATATATATTGGGTATGAATCCCATACAGATTTCGCATCAAAGTGGTGAGAATACATCCTGCATGAGCCCAGTGCTAATCCAGTTAGAAACTCATATACAGGCTTGGATCCTCTAGGATTTGTTTCAAACACACAGGTCTGGACAATATTGAAGATTCGGGTAGGATATATCATACAACTTAGCTTTTTTTGTTACAACTTAGCGGATTTAGGCATTCATCCTTTCCCATTTCTTAGATCTTCAGCCAACTCTGTTTCTCTCAAATATTCTTTCCTTTCCATCATTTATGTCAATTCATCTCGACCATCATGGCAACTATTACGATGACAGAAGCAAAAACTATGACGACGGTGCAGTGATTGTACTAGGACAGCATCACTCCGGCATATGACAAGGATGCAGCTATGACAAAGATGATAACTTTGGCGGCAAAAGGAATTTTGTGGATAACTTGTCTTTAGAAACTAAGAGTAGTTTTAATCAAAATCTCATATTTGTTTGATTAAGAGTTAGAACTGATTTGAAAATTAGGAATAATTTTATTTGAACATTTAATTTCTTATTCATATTTTATGATTAGGAAAGTTATAGGGTTAGAACTGATGTTGTTCATGTATTCTAACATTTTATCCAAATATTAATTACTTTTGAGATGTTTGCTTGATCTTGTTTTGTCAGATTGTAAACTTCATGACTGAATTTGCAAGAGTCAACATCATATGCTTTCTAAAAAAAGAAGGATTCATCGTTATATGGACTTTTATTCATAATAAAACTTATTATGCTATGAATTTATTCATAAGTTTATGATAGATTTGATAGTTGTTTTATTTAGAATATAGCTTACTATACTATGAATTTATTCATTAATTTATGATAGATTTTATAAGCTTTATAATTGAATTATATTTCCATTGTATTGATATAATAATAAAAATATTAAATTCATTTGTCATATCCACATAAAATTTGCAGTAACGAAAGGGCTAAGTGTTTGAAAAGATACTTTCTAAATTTTGAAAAGCGCCGAGTGGTCAATACAATATTAATTACCTTGGAGATGTTTGCTTGATCTTGTTTTGTCAAATTGTAAACTTCATGACTAAATTTGCAAGAGTCAACATCATATGCTTTCTAAAAAAAGAAGGATTCATCATTATATGGACTTTTATTCATAATAAAACTCATTATGCTATGAATTTATTCATAAATTTATGATAGATTTGATAGTTGTTTTATTTAGAATATAGCTTACTATACTATGAATTTATTCATTAATTTATGATAGCTTTTATAACTTTATAATTGAATTATATTTTCATTGTATTAATATAATAATAATAAATTATTAAATTGATTTGTCATATCCACATAAAATTTGCAATAATGAAAGGGCTAAGTGCTTGAAAAGATACTTTCTAACTTTCGAAAAGCTTCGAGTGGTCAATACGGAGTTTGCTACGTTTTCCATTGCATCAGATGAGTTGGCAGAACATGGGTCCTTGCATGGCAGGGGGGATTATGGATTCTAATATATGATGGGTTGTTCATGAGACTTCTACAGCCATTTTGCAAGGTTGACTATGACATTACTTGACCATCCATGCTCTTCTTCATGTTGTGAGAGGAAATGGAGCACCTACAAGTATATTCATTCTATAAAGACGAATTCCACAGAGGAATAGGTGTATGTTCATGCAAACTTTCGTCTTCTTTCAAAGAGATCGCTGGAATATTCTCAAGGAGAGACAAGAATGTATAATCTAAGTGGAGATGAGTTTGATTCATTTAATGGTGCGGGCAAATAGAGGTTGCAAATCTCTCTTGATGAGCTAGAGTTAGAAGTGATGTTTGGAGATGATGAGAATGATGTTAATCATTAAGCCAGCTATACGAAAGTTGGCTCCAATTAAGAAAACTTGTTATGAGTTTTCACTTTTGAATGGGATATACTTGTGTTTTGTGGGGCAACATGTATACTTGTATTTTATGGGGTATACTCGTATTTTGTGAGGGCATAATTTTGTTTGGAAAGAGGAATACTTGTAATTTTGTGTGCCAAAGATGACTAGAATATGCAGCTAATGATGAACTTATCTAAATTATATATTTGAAAGTTGTATTGTTAGATATCACTTTATATGTTGTTTATTGTATATAATTATATAATGTAATATATATAATATAGCCATGTCCATGTACCCTACATTTTATAAATTTGTTGTGTTCGAACTCGTACCCATGTTTGCGCTTCATTGATGTCTATGGATTGTGTTTGTGCTTCCTTAATGCCCACTGGTTGTTGAGTGTTGATCAACCATATCAGGTTATTTTCTAAGGTAAGTAACCTAACTCACAAATATGCCTAACCCAAAGCAGGCCCAATTAATGAACGGGTCCAAATTCATGACCGGACCTGACTGACTTTGTTTGAGTAACCCAACCCAACCCATTTATTAAAAGTAAAGTTGAAAAAAAGTAAAGTTCCTCATATAGATCTGAATAGCTGCTTTCCCATAGCTTGAAAAGAATATATACGAATAGTACATCTCATGTAGATCTGGAGTTGCAAATAAAATTATAATCATCAGCTTCAAAAATTCAAGAATTCAAAGTTTTGAAGAAAAACCAAATTGATGTTCTTGAACATTGAGAAAGAAGTTTTGGAAAGAAGCAACGACAGATTTGAGAAGTTGGTAAATGAGAAGGTGCAGAGCAGAAGGTTAGTTTCTTAGAAGAGAATATGATTGTGCAAAAAAAACAAAATGGAATGTTGAGGGCATCACCACTAAGCTAAAAGGTAAGGTTGGTAATGGACCCGGACCAACCCAAGGCACATGGGCCGACACGAAAATTTTGGTATATGAATAATGAAAGCAGTACTTTAGTGCTCTGTGTCGTGCCTGAGCCTAAAATTTACGGCCCGGCTTATTTTTTTGTCGTGTCGACTCGCCTCAGCCCGGCCCATTCAGGACAGAATGGAGCTCCCGGTGGACCTCCAATTAGAGGCATGATTACATCAATGTTTTAAATATCGAATATCGGCGATATACCGGTCGACAAAATTATATACCGAAAATCGAATACCGGCTGATATATCACGATATGATACTAAATACCGGTTGATATATCAATAATCAATACTTATAAGACATTATTAAAAGAAATAAGTTATTATCCAAACATCATATTAAAAACATCATTGAAATACCACAATGAACATAAAATAAAATAAAACGATCTCTCAAATGAAAAATAATAATAATTATTCAAATAAGTAACTATATCGGCCGATATATCAAATATTTCAACTCGGATATTGGCCAATATATTGGCCACGTGGCGATATATCAGTCCAAAACGATATCCGGTAAATTTTTGCACTTATCGTATCGTTTTGGATAAAATACCGGTATCTCGGCCGATATATCGGTATATCGGCCGATATTTAAAACAATGGATTACATGCACTATTTAATGAACTATTAGTCTATTAGACATCTAAATTACATCTAAGCCCCTTATTTTAGTCATTCTCATCTCATCCTCACTACAATTCTCAAACCAAACAACAAAGATGCGGTAGCAACCTCTCACTCTCATCTGTCGGATTAGGCACAAAGTAGACACAAGTAGGAGGCCAAAATTGCCCGGGCACGAATGGGCCGACATGATTCGTCACAAATAGAGACACGAATGGACCGGGCCAATATGACACGTGGGCTAGCGACTGGTACATTAGTGTATAGGTCTAGGCCCATGTAATACTTTGGTCATGCCTAGTCCTAGCGGTTTTTACATGGGTCGTGTTTGGGCTTGGCTAGGCACGATACGGCACGACCCAATACCAACCCTATTAAAAGGTCGGGTTTGGTTTAAGCATGTGTAATAGATGAACTGCTTTCCAAGCAGACAAGTCAAGCATGTTGACAAATTTCTTCCAAGCTGTAGAATAAGCAATTGGACTTTAAGAGAGCATTGATTTGAATCCTCTCCAGATGGACATAACCTTTTTACAACAATAAATCTAATCAGGTCAATCCCAATAACGGGTCAAAAAACGTAAACAAGTACCTGACCCAGTATAAATCAGGTGACACAATTATGACCACACAATTATGACCCATACTAGATTATGGACTTCCCAAACACGAAATATCTGATCGAAAACCTTCATTGGCGCAATTGGATTGAGCCTTAAGCTACAATAAGTTATCTCAATCGCTCAATCAACTCAATTCAATGCTCAGTCTCGCTCGTGGCTCGTGAGCAATTTTGACCATAGCACATTAGACAAATAGTGTGGAATTATTAATGTGTAGTTCTGAACTGCCTTAAAATGTCTTCTGAGTAAGATGGATAAACGTCTTGGTAGAGATCGTCTTTGAGGGCAACTCTTAATTTAACAAAGAACCCTTCAACTCTTGGCTCGTCTATAATAGTTGGAGCATCATATTCAAGTCATCACCATATAAAAGATATGTAGTTTCATTCTTTTCTTTCCTGCAGTAAATCATGGTATTGTTCTATATCCAGACCAACAAGTTAAAATTTTTACCTCTACCCAACAGACAGGACCTTCCCATGGTAAGAGCTCAAACATCCATGTCATTAAGATGCACTGATAGTTATCAGACCATCACGAGTTTGGGCTCGTTTATCTTTGTAAAATGAGAAAACAATATCAAACTGTATAAAGGACTTCACCCAACAATTCCAACGGTTAAAAGACCTCAATGTAACCCAAAGGTTGTTATCACAGGTCCTGGCTTGCCTCTGTAACTGACAAAAAAAAAAATTCGTGTTCTCAAGGTGCCCTTTAACTTTTCTCCTTGTTGTCACGTAATCATATTCAAAGGCTACAGGCTACAGAATAAAACAAACCAACTTGCGTGTCATTTGATCTTTCATATGTTTTTTTTATTGATTTCGTATAGAGTACTAAGATCATACTCTGTTTGATGAAGTATGTCACCATTCCCAACGTAAAGCACCATATATAGCATTACACCATCATTGTAAATACTGACTCTGTTACCTTTGAATTACGAGGTTTCCTTCTCAGGTTGGGCGCAATCTATGAAGCAGCAAGCTAATCATCCATCCATCCTGAGCTTATATGGTACACATAACACTGCAATCAAGCTACATCCTACTAATGGTAAGCCACTTAGCACAGTGTCAGTAACCATTTAAGTAGCATCCAACTACTTCATGGGATGCTATAGCATCCCCTTCACTTTTTGTGGTGGATTCCGGTAATAGTAAACATATTCAATATCAAAATCATATAAAGCAGAAAATATTGCCCCAAAAAAAAAAAAAAGGCTGTGATCATTTATTGCCATTGCCAACAATAATCTATACCTAGTTCTATTTGGATTGGTCACAAGATAGATTTTTCTTTATATCAGTACAATAATTTTAAAACTAAAAGATCTATAATGGAAAATGTTGCAAGAAAACATGAAAAGATTGTGGTCATTTGAGTAAACAATATTTTTTGAAATTCAGCAACTAGAAAAAAGAAAAGGACTTACGCCAATGATTTCCCATGAAATACAATTGGAGGGGCGATGGCAGCAATGATACAAAAGCCGATGTGAATCTGAAACGTGACAGTGATAAATAGAATATCCAATATATCAATCAATGAACAAATGAGGGTAAAGCAGAAGTAAACAGGTCAAGGAATCAAAACATTCACCAGGTAAAAAAGAAAAAACCAGCCAAACTTCACTGCACTGTCAGTCCTGAAATCAAAAAGAAAACTGCTTAAGATAATTGAAGCATTTAATTCAACAAAGCAACAGGTGTCATGCATTCCGAGCAATACAGGAGTCAAAATTGATCTTCCAATTCCTAACCTATTACATTTTACTTAGAGTGTATTTTCAGTTAGGAAAACATAGAATTTTATAATTAAATATGCATAAGATCTTCATGGAGTCTAACTTACTGCAGCGATAAAAGAATGTCAGAAATTAACTACCAGAAACAGAACTGAAAGATAACAATCAGCTGAAACTTGACGACTTACTTCATTGCGCGATACAGAGGCCTATACCAAAGCACATATGAAAGAGGGCAACCAGACAATGCGTAGATGCATGCAAGCAAAAAGATCTTAACACCTGTGTAGTAATATTGCCATAAACTGTTTCAATAAAAAAAAAAAAAAAAAAAACTGTTCATTAAAAAAATAGGTACTAAAAACTGCAGAACTATTGGTAACACAAGCTTACCTCCTCCCTTAATCCAACACACAATTACAGCAATTACATTCCATCCAAGACAAAGAACGATGCCTGCCAGGAAATATGCAATTAATAGCTAGTCATTAGGCAATTCCCGCGTTCTCAGCATATTTAGTACATACATAGCATTTGAAAACAATCACCAGTAAACATGATCACAACACCAGATTAATCCACAAGAGTTCCAATAAAGGGAAAATATACTAAAAGCACAATGTGTAAAATAGAATTGAGGCTCATAAGCATCAAAGAATACTGGAAAGACACAGATACTAAGGTCTTAATCAGTACATAGACATTCTGCATAAACATTAAAAACATCATAATGAAAGTACAAAAGGGAAAAAAAAAAAAGTCAAGAGTTAAGCAACATATCTAAAGCCAATATGAACAAAACATATCACAAGAATAACTTCCACCTGAGGTTGATTAAATATCTGAGAACTTCCCTCAATGTCAGTGATTCATCCAAAGTATAGAAGTAAAGATCTGAGATTTAATGGCTAAGCTGTCACATCTGATGGGAAGAATCCAATTTCAGAACATAAACAACTTAAAAACAGACAACTACCAGAGAAAACATGAAGTTAACAATGAAATTTAGGAGTAGAAATATGAAAGTAATAGCATGTGTATGCAGCTTCCATATAGGACAACAATTGTGCATTCCAATTTGAAGCGAAAGAGCAGATGTAGTTATTACCTTATTTCTATGTTCTCTCTTGGCAGATACGGACATGATAAAACAATATGGTCGAAGATCAAATACTAAGAAGAAACTACAGGCCATGACTGAAAATTTCTGAGAGACGTGATTCAAGCTTTTGATTTTAAACCTCCGTGTGACGGAGAAAATTATAAAATGTCATGACAATGGAGTTTAATTTATATGTACTAGAGCATGCTTAGTCTCTCAGGAGATATTTTGATGTTTGATAGTTCCTTAAACCCACATTTGGATACTAAAAGTAGCAGCACTATTTGAATTTACATTCTTATCATCTATATTTATTGGTTTTTAAAAAAAAACTATTTAGATAAATAATTAGAGAAATAAGCCTCCCCAAAAATATTTACCAAAACCGACCTCTGACATGCCACGTCAGCGCCACGCCGGATTTCCCCTATCAACGTGGCGCTAGCGGTTGTGATGAGATGAAAAATTACGTTCAGGTTTCTCAAACCCGAACGCAAAAAAAGTTATTTTGCGTTAAAAGAAGTTATTTTGCGTTTGGCTTTGGAAAAACTGAACACCAAAATGAAGTTATTTTGTGTTCTGGTTTGGGAAACCCAAACGCAAAAAAGAAGTAAATTTATGTTCGGGTTTGGGAAACCTGAACGCAAAAAATAAGTCAATTTTTCATTCAAGTTTCCCAAACCCAAACGAAAAGCATGCGGTCAACCAGAATCCGAACCCGCACCCATATTTACTTTTTACTTAAGTTATTTTATCTCTCGTTCTCACTCTCTCCTGCGGTGCCCTAACTCTCTCTCTCTCTCTCGTGTGCCCTAATCCCCTCTCCCGATCTCTCGTGTGCCCTCTCCTATCGGCGAGCCCGACGCCGATAAGCCGCCTGACCACTCCCCCCCCCCCCGTGCCGACAAGCAAGCCAACCAGCGTCCCTCTCTCTCTCCCCCCGACAAGCAGGCCAACCCTGCTCCTGACGACCACGTCGTCGCCGCCGTCGACGGCCAGGCCGACCCCGTTCACGCCAAGGTAAGTTGATCTGCAGTTATACTGAAGCTTGAGTTGAAATTTGCTGCAATTTTTTATTTTTGTGATTATTGTTGGATTGATTTGAAATTTGTGTTTGTTGTCTGAAGGAGATCACATACATATGATTATGAATATTTTGTTGCTTCAATTTAATATTTGAACTATTTTGATTGCTTATGTATTGGTTTCATGCTCATTGTTGAGATCGAGATCACATACGCTGACGATGAGAAAGTTGTGTAAATGCTTTTAGCTTGAATCAATGAAATTTTGTTAAGATACATGCAGTAGTTACGATAGTTGAAATTTGTAATTTTTGTGACGACAATCAAACAATATGTAATTTGGCGAGATTGAGATAACTGTGATGGTCTAATAAGTATTATATTGCTTGATATCAAACTAGGTACAATATCTAATGTAAAGGTGTCTATTCTTTGTTGGTTTAACAATAAACTAACAATAGATCAAGCAAATAAGCCAGTATAAAACCAATGTCAGTGAGAAAGAAAATCACACAGTTTGAATTGATAGAGAAAATTCATCAACTTCCAAAATTAATCAAAACGATTATCAGATTCAAATAACTTGCAAGTGGTCAGTTGCATACGAACACTACCAAGCAGTGACCATTGCTAACGATGAAGAGTGTAATGCTTGATTTGTACCCGCCCGTGAATACCATAGAGGTTTATGTAGAGAGTTTCTTTGAGCCATCAGTTCCCTAAAGTTCAAGGAGAATTATCTTGTATGCTCGATTTGGATGAGTCAACGGGCTTGATGTCGCCTATATCACACATTCCACACGTGGACGTTCTGGCATATAATACGCAAGGACTAGTTTATATGCATTAGTACAAATAATTATAATTTAGTCTTTTAGTCGACAAAATTATATTTTTTTTGTCAGTTCTAACAATTTGATGGAAGAAGGGGATATGTTTTGCAATATGCCAACTGTTGATATGAATTTGGTTATGATGTTGAACATCCAATCATATCCAAACACAATTAATTATTGATGTCTTTCGGGCGCCTCGGAGCAGCCAAGTGCAAATTGGTAAATCACTTAACTAATTCCATAATGTTCATATTTAGAAATTTCTCATGCTTCAATTTTAATAATAAGAATATTCTATAAATATAGGTACTCATATGGCATTGAAGATGTTGGTCCCTCTCATATTGGTTCCTCTAATGTTGGGCCATCCATGCTACCTAAAACATTGGTGCACAACGAAAGTGATGACGATGATACTGACACAGAACCTGTTTTGCAAGAAAACAGCATGCGCATTGCAACAGAAGGAGATGAAAATGGCACGGAGTGGGTTGACAATGCATATGTCAATAATGAGTTTGAAGGTGAGCACTGGGTTGATATGACTGCTGTGGAGAATATCAATGTTAAACAAACCCGATGTGCCCCAGGCAATGCTACGGATGATTTGAAAGTTGGTGATATATTTGAATCAAAAGTAAAATTGTTACAAGCACTTAGTGAATGGTCCATCGTTCGATCAGTTTCATTCAAGCCTGTTAAAATGAATAAAAAATGCTACATAATAGTTTGTGGTGTCGATGATGCAGGTGGTGGAAACACGTGCTTGTGGAGAGTTCATGCCTCAGTCCCAAAAGAATCAAGTGTATGCTTCAAGATAAAAAAGTTTGTGCGAGAGCATACATGTCACATGCTGGTACTTCAATCCAATCATCGCTAGGCAACAACATCCTTTGTGTGCAATGTCATTATACCTATGGTGAGGAGCAATGTTGATTTGACCCCTGATAACATAATTGCAAAATCAACAATAAATTTCACATCACAATAACATGCAGCAAGGCGTGGCTACAAGAACCAACGCATTGTCGAAGATACTTAGAGATTGAGAATAGTCATTTGAGAGTCTATCCCAATATCTTGAGGTAATTAAAAAAAAAAAAAAAAGCAACCCAGGCACCGTAACTTGTTTGAAAGTTGAACCTTATGCATTGGAATATGGTTCGATTAAGCCCAATATTGTTCAATTTGGTCGCGTATTTTGGGCTTTTGGACCATCAATTGAGGGCTTCTCTTCTTGTCACCAACTTCTTAGTATTGATGGTACATATTTATATGAAAAGTACAAAGATTGTGATGCAAACATCTATTCAAGATGAAAAGGCCAAAAAATGAATCTAAGAAGTCTCAGTCCAAGTTAAAGTCGTAGTTGGATTTTAGAATTTTTTTTCTTTCTTTATTTTTGTTTTTTTAAGTTTCTTTATTTTGATATTTTGAGTTTCTAAATTTTGAGACTGTAATTCTATTTAGGGGTTGTTTGTTTCGACGTAAAAGGTATAAAAGTCCATAATTCATAAATGACTTACAACCCAATTTGATGTGAAACGAGAGGCCCTATGGTATGGTATATCAGTGATAAATCCAAATTCCGCAATGTTTCACTAAAATTTATGATTTGGTAGGAAATAAATCTAAAACTCGTACTGTCACGCGATGGATTTTAATAATAATTTGCAATTATAGTTTAGACAATCATCTCAAGAATTTCATTACAATGCTCAGTTAACATGAAACAGTCCTACTCGCAATATCAATACCAACAGATAAACAAGTGTAAACAAAAGCACACAACTCACAGTTTATAATGGACAGCAGATTAATATGATAATAAGTTAGAGAATAAATTTACTGTGTATAATCCAATTGATACTCTGATGAAATAAATATTACCTGCCGAGAAGCTTCGTTCTCAGGGTATCGATGCCTTATTTGCTTTGAGGATCTGGTTCTTGCCTTGTTATGTGATATGATGTGTCGTCACTTGCAGGTTGATAGAACTCACTTGCGTCAGGATTGTACAAGCTTGCTCGCTGGTTTTGCTTACACAAGGGACAGGGAGTTCAGGTCAAGATCAGCCAAATGAGGACTGATGTCGCGTTGTTGTGCAGACCAGTAGGCAAGGGAGTGTGGATTAAAGGCGGACTATGTCGACGCAGGGGAGGAGGAACTTGATTATCGCAAGTTGAGAGGGATATGGAGGGAAGGAGTTCTGCAGGCTGTGAGGAGCTGGAGAAGGCTCGGTTGCAGGTCTGCGGTTGCTCACACATCGGGATTGGTGAGTTTCAGTGGTGGTGGATGAGAAGGAAGTAGGGAACTGAATGTTTGGTGCGCATGTGGAGATGGGCGGTGGAGGCTTGAAGGGGATCCAGGGAGGAAAGGTGGCAGCAACGAGGCTTATCGTAGCGAGAAGCAGAGATGAGGAGGTGCTGATCTGGGCTCGTACTGAACAAGGACTGTTGGAGGAAGCTTGGGCTTCGATGGCGGATCAAGCAACAAAATGAAGGGGATGATGGGGTCGTGATGCGGCGAAATGCTACCGTAGTTGATGACGAAGAGATGGGATCTGGCGTTGGTGTTGGTGTTGTTACATGCAGAGAGAAGGAAGAAGAGGATTAAATGTGGGTAGATGTTAGCAGCCGAGCACCTACGAGAATTGGTTCATGGAGAGAGACGCAGGAGGGTAGGAGTTGGTGGGTTTCTCTTTGATGCAGGAGAGTGATTTGCTGGTGCTTGCGTGATGTAGAGAAAAGAAAGGAGAAGAAGAAAATGAGGCACACGTATGTGGGGTTGGTCACATGCGGGAAGGGAATTGTAGGCTCTGTTGGTTCTGTAAACAGAATTTTGATTTTGAGTTGTGGCTTTTTGTCTCTCTTTTTTTTTGTATTTTCTGAAAAGGAAAATTGGATGGATTATTTAGGATAAGGCTAAAGAGTTGAGGGGGATTTGAAAGAGGGGATAAGATTTGGAGGGGGATAATTTGGATATTGGTTTCATACTCAAGATCCGGGAGAATCCAGTTTCACACTCGAACTCAAAGAGGTTTTCATTTTGAAAATAACTCAAATTTTCATTAAACAATCTTCATTCCAATTTTATTAGAATCATGCCTTAATATAGGCTTACAGAGTTGAGGACTTTCTCCACGTAGTCGATGTGGGACTAAAAAGGAGAAATACAAAGCTACATAAATAAAAAAACAATATCGACTCAAATAAATAAAAAATACAAACTCCAATCGACTGAAACAACTCGAACAGTGAAGCTTTTTTTGGATGTCCGCATCATTCTGCTCAGGTGAGAGAAAACTCGACTCCGTCGAGTTTGGTGTAGAAAGCTCCCGTAGCGCTTCAACACATCTGGGTCTACCTGCTGCAACTTACCACTCAATAAGTAATATTCATTTTAAACAATCAGATATCATTAGAATACACCAGATAATTTAATCATCTAAAATTTTATCACATTTCACTTTTGTATTGGGCTGAATATCTGGGAGTGGACTCAATGTGGGGACTCATAAAAAAAATGGCTCAGGGAAGACTTACAACCAATAGATTGTTAGGGTTAAAATCAAATACCAACTGAATACCCAACATTGAAAATAGGACTAATTTCAAAATCTTTAAAAGATATAACATGAATATTGTAATTTGAATTCTACAAGATTTCAAAAAATTCCAACACTACAGCATGCAAATCATTAACAATTCTCGGTGGAAACCATTTCGGACGAATCCGAACCATCTTAAGTTGTCAACACTAAGAATTTTAAATAACTTCCTAATACAAGTTCAAAATTACAGTTAGCGTTGTATTGTTCAAATATATCACTGATTTCCCATGTGTAGATCGTGCACGTGTATGAAAATGTGATGCAGACTTACATATGCAGACTCAGAATACTCTAGAATGAACAGTAACAGAGAGCTCATTTTAGTGCCTACATATGCAAAAGAGTAACTTGACTCCCTATTGGATGAAAAAAAATTTAGGCACTTGGTTCAGTGGGTCAATACTCACGACCTCTATCAAAAGGAATTATTAGGCGTACCAACATAAATATATGTGGTAGTTTACGTATTACTTTATTAATGATGACAAGAAATATTTTAACAGGTAAAGTCCGAGTGAAAACACCCTTTTGTTTAACCGTAAGGGAGAAAAAATTGATAATCGGCAGTGTGAGGTTCTCCCATAATGGTATCCCTTAAGTCTTCGGATTCAGATCGACCATAGACGGTAACATCCTTAATCTGACCAACATTTTTGTCACTATATAGCTCCAATATTTATCCTCATAAACATGGGTGTTTATTGGGACATTGCACTGTTGCTTGTTCTCTAGTGACAACTTATTAACTTGCTCTTTAAGTTCAATAGGTGAGATAGGATCCCTCTTATGGTGTGGCAAGTCAGGAAGATTAACTCCTGGAATTAACTCAATGGCGTGTTGGATATCACACGTCAGTAATAGCTTATCTGGGAGGTCTTCAGAAAAGACAGCAATAGGTTCCTTGACGATAGGGTTGACTTCAGGGAGATTCAGAGCACTGTCTTTAGGAGTGACATCACTAAACTCCATAATGTCTGGCACAACTTCAAAAGGACTCGAAGTATTGGACTCCTCAAGGTTATCACCCATGGTCTTTTCATCAAGGTCTGAGTTTTCAGATTCTTCTGCCTGGCAAATAGGTTCTTCAAAGAGGACATCAACAAGCTCCGTGATCATAGGGGTAGGTGTTGGCAATAGAGGAGGAAGATGTTGACGACCAGAGCAGACAATGACAGTAAGAGTCGACAGTAAAGAAAGTGAAAAAGGTGGTGTCGGTAGTAAGGGAGGAAGGGGCTTTAAATTTGTTACAGGTGGTTCCCTAACTTGAGCGATTTTGATTGGAGTTGGGCAGTTAGCAGCAACATGCCCATAGCCTTGACACTTATAACACTTAATCGTGGGATTAAACTTGGAGTAGTCTCTGTCGCTAGACTCTTTTAAGTTTTATCACGGGCGTGGCTACTAAGAGAGTAGGATTTTCAGGCTTGATTCTTTTAGGGTCGAGTCTAATCACTAGAATACCTTTCTTTAATCTGTCGTTGGCAACGACGATTTGACTTAGTTCATTTGAGGTGTATGGATTCACTGGAGAATTGGTGTTATCAGACTTCTTCTCGACTTTAGTGATGATCCTATCTAGGGTATGATTATAGGACTCTGTGGTTTGAATCAGGTTATCAAGTTGAGCACTTATGGCAGCAAGTGCCGTGGCAAGCTGGAAATCTATAGAGGTGGGATGAGAGTTAATAGAAATTTTTTTAAATTATTTTATGCAAAGAAAAATATGAGATTCCTAACTACCGTATGATGTAGAAATTTTTCTACCAAAATCATGCTCTGATACCAAACTGATGTGAAACGAGGGCCCTATGGTATGGTATATCAGTGATAAATCTAAATTCCGCAATGTTTCACCAAAATTTATGATCTGGTAGGAAATAAATCTAAAACTCGTACTGTCACGCGATGGATTTTAATAATAATTTGCAATTGTAGTTTAGACAATCATCATCTCAAGAATTTCATTACAATGCTCAGTTAACATGAAACAGTCCTACTCGCAATATCAATACCAGTAGATAAACAAGTGTAAACAAAAGCACACAACTCACAGTTTATAATGGACAGCGATTAATATGATAATAAGTTAGAGAATAAATTACTGTGTATAATCCAATTGATACTCTAATGAAATAAATATTACCTGCCGAGAAGCTTCGTTCTCGGGGTATCGATGTACTTATTTGCTTTGAGGATCTGGTTCTTGCCTTGTTATGTGATATGATGTGTCGTCACTTGCAGGTTGATAGAACTCACTTGCGCCAGGATTGTACAAGCTTGCTCGCTGGTTTTGCTTACACAAGGGACAGGGAATTCAGGCCAAGATCAGCCAAATGAGGACTGATGTCGCGTTGTTGTGCAGACCAGTAGGCAAGGGAGTGTGGATTGAAGGCGGACTGTGTCGACGCAGGGGAGGAGAAACTTGATTATCGCAAGTTGAGAGGGATATGGACGGAAGGAGTTCTGCAGGCTGTGAGGAGCTGGAGAAGGCTCGGTTGCAGGTCTGCGGTTGCTCACACAGCGGGATTGGTGAGTTTCAGTAGTGGTGGATGAGAAGGAAGTAGGGGACTGGATGCTTGGTGCGCATGTGGAGATGGGCGGTGGAGGCTTGAAGGGGATCCAGGGAGGAAAGGTGGCAGCAACGAGGCTTATCGTAGCGAGAAGCAGAGATGGGGAGGTGCTGATCTGGGCTCGTACTGAACAAGGACTGTTGGAGGAAGCTTGGGCTTCGATGGCGGATCAAGCAACAAGATGAAGGGGATGATGGGGTCGTGATTCGACGAAATGCTACCGTAGTTGATGACGAAGAGATGGGATCTGGCGTTGGTGTTGGTGTTGTTGCATGCAGAGAGAAGAAGGAAGAAGAGGATTAAATGTGGGTAGATGTTAGCAGCCGAGCACCTACGGGAATTGGTTCATGGAGAGAGACGCAGGAGGGTAGGAGTTGGTGGGTTTCTCTTTGATGCAGGAGAGTGATTTGCTGGTGCTTGCGTGATATAGAGAAAAGAAAGGGGAAGAAGAAAATGAGGCACACATGTGTGGGTTGGTCACATGGGGGAAGGGAATTGTAGGCTCTGTTGGTTCTGTAAACAGAATTTTGATTTTGAGTTGCGGCTTTTTGTCTCTCTTTTTTTTGTATTTTCTGAAAAGGAAAAATTGGATGGATTATTTGGGATAAGGCTAAAGAGTTGAGGGGATTTGAAAGAGGGGATAGATTTGGAGGGGGATAATTTGGATATTGGTTTCACACTCAAGATTCGGGAGAATCCGGTTTCACACTCGAACTCAAAGAGGTTTTCATTTTGAAAATAACTCAAATTTTCATTAAACAATCTTCATTCCAATTTCATTAGAATCATGCCTTAATATAGGCTTACAGAGTTAAGGACTTTCTCCACGTAGTCGATGTGGGACTAAAAAGGAGAAATACAAAGCTACATAAATAAAAAAAACAATATCGACTCAAATAAATAAAAAAATACAGACTCCAATCGACTGAAACAACTCGAACAGTGAAGCTTTTTTTGGATGTCCGCATCACAATTACAACTACTGCGTTTGTTTGGACCGTAATTCGTAAAAGAGTTACGCAACTCAACTACCACTCACTTGCAACCTAATTACCACTCACTTATAACCCAGTTACAGTTAATTTTGTGGTCATGCAAATTTGTATTATTTTTTTATGTTAATATTTAACAATTTTAATATTTATTTGCAATATTAAAACTTTTTAAATCACCAAATAGTTAATTTTATGGTCAACTTTTTCACTTACGACTTACATATTATGACAACGGAACACCGTAAAATACAATACACTTTCTCACCTACAACTTTATATTACCAACCAAACACCGTAAAACTTACATGCATGTAACTCACTTACAACTGTAAAAGACTTTACCAATTACGACTTACGAATTACGGCCAATTACGACAACCAAACAGACCCTTAGATTAGGAGTTTGAGTTTGAGTTGGAATCAATTTTTTAAAAGCCTATATAAAGGCTCAATTGTACCAACAATGATCAATGAAGAAATTTGGATAAAGCTTACTGTGTGAGATTTACTCTCTCAAATTGGTTTAGGCTCAAGTCCTAATCTCCTCTTAAATAAATCCTAATCTATTTTTCTTTTCCCTTTTTCTCAGCCGCCCACTCCCTCCCTATTCTTTCACTTTTTAATTTCAACACCCAAGCAATCCCTCTTCTTCTCTCCCTCTGTTCTCTGTAAACACCCACAATACAAGATTCATGTTCTTCCCTATTCCTTCTTTCTCCTTTCCACCATCATGAGAACCCAACCACCTTCCAGCAACTCCTTTTCTCTTCCATACAACCCCCAAAGTAACCCACCAAATACCCTTTCCATTTTCTGTAAAACCCCAACACAACCTCCATCAAACATCATTGTTACCACTTCCTTTGCAACCTCCACCGAGTAGCGCCACCAAAGCAACCACTGCACGCCTCCTTCCCCGGACCCCTCGCCTACCTCCCTCGTGCCACCATCCACGTTTGCGAGGCCGACAACCATCTCCTTCCCCCTCGTGACGCAAGGCCCCCTTGCCATATCCCTCTTCGTGCGTGAATACAAGGCACAGTTGCAGCCTGTCATCATCTGTCGCCGACGCACCACCTTCCCGAGCGAGCGTCCTCATTCCCTGCTTGGGTTCACGAGCAGCAAAGAGTAGGTTGAAGGAATTGGGTTTGGATCTCAAAGTGGACATCAAATCCATACCCGCATCAAAGAAAAGAGAGAAGCTGGTTTAAATTAGTTTACTGTTTACCTGTTCGCTACAGTGCTCAACCCGAACCCGCCAAGCTACAGTCTCCAGAATCAAAAACAAACCCGCTACTGCACTGGGTTTTTCTTTAGGCTATAACTTCTACATCCAAATTCTGATTCAGGAGATTTTCGAGGCGTTACGGTCGTGACGACGAGCTCTACGCATCAGTACCAACTACAGGTCAATGATATCCCTGTAACCATCAGTAGGTAAATTTTTTTTAACACGGTTTATTTATTTGTGGGTTGACAACCGCCTCTATTATTTTATCAAGTTAATCTGATGTCATTATATTGTGAGTTCGTGTGCATCTGCCACTTTGTGTTTCTAACATCGTAGCTGAGCAATTGCATTAGTTTATTTTAAATAAAGATCAGTGCAACTATTATTGTACATTTTGTTAAATCCATCTACTGCACTATTAGTTTTAACTGTTTTTCTACCCAAGATCGTAGTAGTTGGTGAAACATAGCAAAATTTATTACATCACTGATTTCTGATTCACTCGTGTATACCGATTCACATCAGATTGTTTACTCGTTGCCACCGGAGTAGATGCTGATAGTGAACTCTATCCATTGGTTTTTGTTAATGTAGAAAGTGAATTAGAAAACTCTTGGCGGTGGTTCTTACAATGTATTTATAATTTTATACCAAGTGTGCATAATAACCGGACAATTACATTCATCTCCGGTCGAATGAAATGATTACCAAAGGCACTTGCAAATGTTCAGTTGAGGTTGGTCCAATTTAATCATTCACTGCTGACAGCTTTGATTGAGAGATGGAGACCAGAGACATCTACTTTTCATCTTCGAGTGGGTCTACTTTTCATCTTCGAGTGGATAAAATGACTATTACTCTACAGGATGTGACGGTGCTCCTTGGCCTTCAAATAAATGGTCCAGTTGTCACAGGGAGACATGACAGAGATTGGTCCAGCGAGTGTGAGATATTATTAGGCAGATAACCTCCACGGTCAGCTATTAAAAGTGGAGCAATGAAGTTGCAATGACTCTGTGATGAGTTCACATTAGTCCCAGCATACTTAAAAGGATATGGAGGTGGAGCAATTTGCACGTGCGTATATACTGCATATGTTCGGTACTCATTTATTTTCAGATCCCACCACAAATAAGGTACACCTCAGGTGGTTACCTCTCTTAGAGGATTTGGATGTATATGGAAGCTATATCATGGGGTAGTGCAGTTCTTGCATATCTCTACATGGTGTTGTATAAAACCAGCACCATGGAGACAACGCAACTTCATGGTAGTTTGACACTCCACGTGAAAACTTAACTCACTATTTTAGTATTTATGTGAATATTTTAATTGAATATTTTAAATTGACTAATAGTTGTGTTTAATTTTGTTAGCAGTTATGGTCTTTTGAGATAGTGTCTATAGGCTGACTAACACTCAGACAAGTGTGCAACTACACGATCACCAGCCTCTTGAATGCGAGTAACAGGCATTGTTTTAAGAAATATAAATTCATTATAATATTTTTTCCTTTTTAACAAAATGGTGTGCTACAGGTGGAATGTTGATAGGACATATGATGTAACACCACACAGACCTCCAATTTTACAGAAGCGAGTTGGATGTGATGCAAGAGCCTGCAATGACATGGGAGCCATATACAGAGACAGTTCTAAAAGTTTACCTCCAGCATGCACAGCAGCAGCTCATATATGGCGTGCCTATAGCCAATTATTTGCATGAAGATTCTCGAGATGCATGTTTCAGATCGGGTACTTCGACAATTTGGGTTGAATCAACATATCCTCGATCCAGTCTAGAGATTGCTACATTTAAACCGCAATAAATGCCAGCTGCGTGATTGGAGTGTGGAGACAAACATATATATATTCCAATGGGAAGATCGAGCGAAACAAATTCAAAGCCAACGCCACCCTCACACATTTTTTGAGGCGTATATGCGTTGGTATTGGGGGATCACTCAACGTTAGATTATTCAACATGTTGAGGCTCCAAACGCTTATACGCCCAGTGCTCCCTATGAGCGACAATTGATAATATCTTAAACAAATTCATATTATGTCTTATAATTATGTGATATATGATATATTCTACTTATGTCTATTTTTCCATTATAGATTGATGGATCTGTCGAAATAGACGAAATGGCGTATGAGGTATTGGTTGATGAATCTCAATTGCGCTCGACAATGCAGGGGATTATAAACTACATCAGGAATCTTCTACGATGGACTCAATTTGCATGTCGATCCGAAAGTGCGCTAAACCCTATGGTGACTTATACATGATGCCAGCAACGGATATCTCATACAAAACACAAGGATGTGGCGGGACCTTCCCAACCAGCTCCTACATGACGTACACGATGTCAAAATGATGATAAGGCGGGACCATCTCAGCAGCAAACACAACCAGATTCTCAAACTCTCCCTCCACGTGATCGAGTGAGAAGACGTGAGTGTGACGTGCATTGTTGTGTTTGTTCTGATAGAACTTGTGATATGTTATGTTATGAAGAACTTGTAATATGTCAACTCTAGTGGATATTGTATTTTTGCGATATTCTGATATATTGGGATGTTTTTTTGATATTATGATATGATATTTTGTGATATTTTTATATATTGTGATATGATATTGCAAAAGAAACTTGTGACATGATATTTTTGTGATATTCTGATACGTTGTGATGAATTTGATTTTTTTGAATATTTTTGTGATATTGAATATTGTGATATTCTGAGCATGCTAATGTGTTCTCTAGTGCGGTTTGGTAAACCAGAATGCAATATTTGCATCAATAGAGAGCTGATGTGCACGAGTGACCCGAGTGTTCTCTGGTTCGGGTTTAGGAAACCCAAATGAAAATTTGACTTAATTTTTGTGTTTGGGTTTTCCAAACCCGAACTAAAATTTACATCTTTTTTGCAATCGGATTTCCCAAACCCGAACGCAAAATAAATTCTTTTTTGCGTGCCAGATTGGAAACCCAAACGTAATTTTTCACCCCATCGCAACTGATAGCGCCACGCTGGCGGGGAAATCTGGCGTGGCGCTGACGTGACATATCAGAGGTCAATTTTGGTAAATATTTTTTTGAGAGACTTATTTCTCTAATTAAATCTTTAAAAAGATTTTTAAAAAACCCATATTTATTAGAACAAAATATTTAGAAGTGGGCTCTGATTTGATAACAATTATTTGCTATTTTGCTTACATCCCAATCCCAAATGCAGCAAAGCCCGATGAATAAAAACAATGAGGCAGAGACCAGACAAACCCCTTGAGCTGACACATGTAAACCAATGTTACCTAAAGGATCCAAAAATATGCATTGTTTTACATTAGGAATAAGACAAAGATCAGCGTTGGCGATGGGTATTTGTAGTGTCCCAAGTTGAAAGGTGAATCCTCTTCATTGTTGGATTTGAAGGTACAATGGAGCCTTATACACAATACCTGGAGATGCAGTTACAGTCATGTTGTGATAATTATTGATACCTGGAAAACGCATGTGTAACTAAAGTTTTAGAATTCTTTTACCCATAAGGAAATTTTAGAATACTAGAACCAGCTATTATACTGGTTTCTTTATAAAGTAATGCAAAGAATATATTTCATGTTAAGTTATTCACCATTTATCTAGATTTTCCATTATAACCTACTTGTTAGTGTTGTTTACAAGGAAGGGCTCTTTAACTTTTGTCATATTACATACTGATTCTAAATTACAAAAAACCCTCACAAAATCCTTCTTCCGATGGCACAGTCCGCAATCCTCCAGAAAAACCATCTTAAAACTACAGGCTGCATAAATACTAGGTACATGAGAAATTCTATAACGGTAAGTAAATGTGTTATTATTCAAAGAAGTCATAAGGAATTTATCATCACGTTTGCCTAGGGAACTCTATATACCAGCAAGGATACATAGTAATATTGCTCTCTGTGACCAGGCACATTCCAGAATCTTGTTCAAGCCCTATGTATCTTGAAGAAATTCCATGCTCTCAATTTTCAGACAACATTCGTCCTCCATCCAACTTATAAAGTTGCAAAAGAAATCCTAATGGTAGAGGGATAAACTCATCATCTTACTTAAGCTGCCTAACAAGAGTACACATTCTAAGAGAAAACTATGGGAATAAGACAAAAAAAAAAATCATTAGGAAATCATATTGTCAGCCCGAAGTAGGTCTCAGGAAATTCAGACTTGTCAAGTTGCATTTTATCCTGCTTTTCTATTTGATTAGGAGATCTACAAATAGACAGAACAACAGTCTAGATGGAAATCAGAAGAATATCCCTGAGGAATAATTCAGAAAAACAAGCAGACTGTTAATTTCAGAGCAAGTTCTGGAATCCAACAGTCTTCCAGGCACTTCTCTACATCACCAAGGTACTTCAAATGTATGTCCCATCTACTGAAATTTCTGATGTATATAAGTCCGAATTAAGCCTGTCAATAGATGCCCTATGTATTGGAAGTTCTATGCCCATTGCCCCACCCCCCCCCCCCCCAACCCCCAACACCAAAAAAAAAAAAAAAAAAACAGCACACACACAAAGTGGTGTGATAAGGATCCACCAACAGCATCCAAGTGTGTGCATGGAAACCCAACTAGGACTAATCAAGGAAACCCCAGTCATGCTAAAATGTTCGGTAAAATTACAGATATATACATCATCATACTTTAACTGACTGAATAACAGAAAAGAGTAGTTTATTCTTCTCGACAAACAAGGCAAAACTGTTTCATCGTATGCATATAAATACTACATACCTAGCCAACTCGCAAATGCCAGGTATTGCAATCGCTGAGCATGGATTGGTATCTCCTTCGCAATATCATGATGAATGATTGGGAAAAACGGGGGCCAATTCTTCTCGTCGACAGGAACACCAGCTGCGTTTAACAAGATTCATGTTACCATCAACAAATTACAACAGTTAAGATTTATTAGCATGCCTTCACCCCTGAAAACTTCCCAACTTACCACTTGTCAAAGCCTCTTCCCTTCGTTTTATGTCCTGCGAGAAGACGCCAATTATTATTCATAAAAGAAAAATCCATATGTTTTCTTCATAACATAATTGACCCAAGAAAAGAGATTGGATTTTTATCATCAGCATATCAACAAAAAAAGTAATTAAGAAACCTGTTCTCTCCGTTTTAGGTCAGCTTCCCAAGAAGCAATCTCCTTTTCCTTCTTCTTCAAGTCCTGCATAAACCCGATATATCAAACCAAATCTCCCAATCTAAAAAAAAAGTTAAAAAAATAAACATTATTTTAAAAAATTAGAAAAGGAAATCACATTAACATACATTCACCGATCCCAGAGGTATATCAACAGTAGCATCATTCTTGTTGCCAAACCCAAATGACGACAGCCCCGGAAACCGAGATTTTGAACTAGAATCCGACGAATTCTGCGACGGAACAACAACAATTTCTTCATTTTATAAGAAATTAACTTCCAAACCGTACAAATCAGTGCAAAATTAGAATTCTTAGTAGCTATTCAGCCAGAATTCCCTGAGTAATTTTCAGTTAGCACGATCCAGAGATCTAGTTGAACTGAGAACTCAGATCTAAAGATCACATAAACCCTAAAACACATCAGAATGACCACCAGATAAAGACAAATCCACCCATCAGCTCTCAATTTGGGGGAAACGGTGATCGATCAAAATTTTTCAAGATCTAGGGTTTCCATCGCTGCGGTGAGAGTATACATTTTCAAAAGAAAAAAGAGAGGGAAATGAAGAGGAGGAGCGCGGTGAGGTTACCGCAAACGGATTGACGTTATCCTCGTCGAAGGGATTGGGATCGTCGTGGCGCTGCATCCTTTTTTATTGTAGAAATTCCTAATTTGGGAGGGAAATCTCGCGAGAAGAACGGAATGAACTGGATTTTCTTTTCTTTTGTTTTCCTTTTTTTGTAAATTTCTCCTCTCCTTTTTGTAGGAGAACTGGAACGACTAACGAGAAGAGCTAAAGACGCGCTAAAAAGAATGAAAAGACAGCGACGACCCGGCTCGCTTTAAGAGGAGGCGACAGTCGCCCCCGTTTTATTAGGAATAAGCCACTTCGTCACCTGAATTTTTTTTAATTTATTATTATTATTAATCCTAACATCATAATAAATTCCTTTTATATTGATATTAAAGTTTCTCGTGTTGTAAAACTCCGAAAATATAACACCAAAACAGAGAATTCTAGAGACAGAGTAGAGGTAGAAATTCTTATTGATTTTTAAAGTGTGTACATTAAAATGAATCAGGAAGCGCCTATTTATAGGAAAACTTTGGGGTACTATGTAGTCACTATGCACGTTTGCGTCATCGCTTGCATTAGCGCATAGGGCACGCTTGCGTCATCGCTTGCATCAGCGCATAGTAAACTCATTAATGGTGCATAGTAAAAGTAGGCAGCCACGTTTCATAACACTCCCCCTTGGCTGCCAACCATGCATGATGTCTCATTAAAAAAACCTTGTTAGGAAAACCCAGTGGGACAAAATCATAGTGAAGGGAAAAAGAGTACATCATTTCTATATACGTGTTCTATGCTGCCTCATTAAAAACCTTACCAGGAAAACCCTGTGTGACAAAACCATAGTAAGGGAAAAAGAGTGCAGCCACGTAAGCTCCCCCTCAAGTTGACATGAGTAATTCTTCTTCATAAGTCTCGCATATAACGCATCTTAATATCATGAATAAGTTTTCTGAGAGTTGTAGGGGGAAGTGCCTTTGTAAAGAGATCCGCCACATTATCACTTGATCGGATATGCTGAATATTAATTTTCTTATCCTTTTCAAGCTCTTGGCTTAATGAGAAGAACTTCGGGGTATATGCTTGGTACGGTCGTTTTTTATGAATCATTCCTTCATTTGAGCGACGCATGCAGCATTGTCTTCAAACAGTACTGTTGGATCTCTGTTGACTGGTAATCCACAAGTTTTTTGAATGTGTTGAGTTACAGACTTTAGCCATACACATTCTCGACTTGCTTCATGAAGTGCTATGACTTCAGCATGATTAGAAGAAGTGACAATAAATGTCTGCTTTTGTGAACGTCAAGAGATCGTTGCACCTCCACATGTGAACACATATCCCGTTTGAGACCTGACTTTTTGTGGATCTGACAAATAACCTGCATCTGCATAACCAGTTATTTCTTATTTTGATCCTCTGGAATAAAGACAAACCAAAGTTAGTTGTTCCTCGAAGATAATGAAATACATGTTTAAAACCATTCCAATGTCTCCGTGTAGGAGATGAGCTAATTCTTACTAATAAATTAGTAGCAAATGCTATATCTCGTCGAATTCAATTAGCCAGATACATAAGAGCTCCAATTGTACTAAGGTATGGTACTTCAGGACCAAGAACCTCTTCATTATCTTCGCGAGGGCGAAATGGATCTTTTTCAACATTTAATGATCTAACAACCATTGGAGTGCTTAAATGATTTGCTTTATCCATGTTAAAGCGTTTCAAGACCTTTTCAGTATAATTTGATTGATGCAAAAATATTCCACTTTGAAAGTGCTCAATCTGTAAACCAATACAATATTTAGTTTTCCAAGGTCTTTTATTTCAAACATTCTTTAAATATATTATTGCTTCTAGGATTTCTTTGTGAGTCCCAATAATGTTTAGATTATCAACATATACAGCAATGATAATGAATCCGGATGTTGTTTTCTTTATGAAAACACATGGGCATACAGGATTATTCACATATCCTTCTTTTAATAAATACTCGCTTAAGCGATTATACCACATGCGCCCTGATTGTTTTAACCCATATAACGATCTTTGCAATTTGATCGAATATAATTCTTTGGGTTTTAAACTTAATGCTTCATGCATCTTAAATCCTTCAGGGATTTTCATATAAATATCGCTATCAAGCGACCCATATAAATAAGTTGTAACAACATCCATAAGACGCATTTCTAAATTTTTAGAAACTGTTAGGCTGATTAAATATCTAAACGTAATTGCATCCATTACTGGAGAATACGTTTCTTCATAATCAATTTCAGGTCTTTGCGAAAAACCTTGAGCAACAAGTCGAGCTTTATACCTCATAATCTCGTTTTTCTTGTTGTGTTTTTGTACAAAAACCCATTTGTATCCTACTGGCCTCACGACTTCAGACACGAGGATAATAGATCTAAATATTTTACGCTTATTAAGCGAACTCAATTCAGCCTGTATAGCGTCTTTCCATTTTGTCCAATCATGTCTATTTTGACATTCAGTGACGGATCTTGGTTCACGATCCTCACTTCCGTTAACAATATCACATGCTACGGAATAGGAAAATATTTCATCCATATTTTCCATCTCATTTCGATTCCATAATCCTCCTGTATTGACATAATCAATAGAGATTTCATGATTTTCTATATCTTCAGGATTTTTCATCTCTTGATTTGTCTTATTTTGTGTTTCTTCTGGAACACATTCTTGTATATTGGGCTTATTTTGTGTTTCTTCTGGAACACATTCTTGCACATTGGGGTCATCATGCTTATCTGCTCTTTTTCTTTTTCGAGGTTTTTTTATCTTTAGAACCGATTGGTCTACCATGCTTCAGGCGTGTCTTAAACTCATTAGTGACTTTATTCTCGGATTGTCCTTTTAGGATTTCAATCCGAGCAGGAGCATTTACAGCTGGTATATATGATTTAGTCACTCTTTTCGTTCGGTGAACGCATCTGGTAATTGATTTGTTATTTCTTGTAAATGCATAATCTTTTGCACTTCTGACTCACATTGTTTTGTGTGAGGATCAAGATGCAATAGGGATGGTTCACTCCATGTAATCTCCGTCTCCAGCTGTTTCTTTTCTCCCCCTAATGCTGGAAAATTGCCTCATTGAAGTGGCAATCGGCAAACCGAGCCGTAAAAATATCACCGATTTTACGCTCAAGATATCTTATAATAGAAGGAGATTCATAGCAGACATATATTCCCAGTCTTCTTTGAGGACCCATCTTTGTACGTTGTGGTGGAGCAATCGGTACATATACCGCACAACTAAAAATTCTAAGATGGGAAATATTTGGTTCTTGACCAAATGCTAATTGTAGATGGGAGTATTCATGATATGCACTTGGTCTGATGCGAATTAATGATGCCGCATGTAAAACTGCATGACCCCATACAGAAATAGGAAGTTTTGTTCTCATTATTAATGATCTAGTAATAAGCTGGAGGCGCTTAATTAGTGACTCAGCCAAACTATTTTGTGTATGTACATGGGCAACAGGATGTTCAACAACTATTGCAACTGACATACAATAATCATTAAAAGCCTGAGACGTAAACTCACCAGCATTGTCAAGTCTAACTTTCTTGATTGTATAATCAGGAAATTGTGCTCGTAATCTAATTATCTGAGCAAGAAATCTCGCAAATGCCACATTGCGAGTTGATAGTAAACAAACGTGTGACCATTTACTAGAAGCATCTATGAATACCATAAAATATCGAAATGGTCCACACAGTGGGTGTATAGGCCCACAGATATCACCCTGGATACGTTCAAGAAATGTAGGTGATTCTGTTTTTATTTTAGCTGGTGATGGTCTCATGATTAATTTTCCTAGAGAACAAGCCTCACATGAAATTTTACTAACTTGAAGGATCTTCTGGCCCTTTAATATATGTCCATGTGAATTCTCAATAATTCTTCGCATCATCATTGAACCAGGATGACCTAAACGATCATGCCACAGAGTTAATGTCTCTGTATCTCCTTTAACGACCATATGTGACTCTATCACATTTATATATGTATAATGCAATCTTGAGGAAAGCTTTGGTAGTTTTTCTAATATGCACTTCTTTCCTGATACATAAGTAGTAAGATACATATACTTCATATTTTCTTCAGTTGCAGACTGAGTATCATATCCATAAAGATATATATCATTAAAACTCAACAAATTTCTTTTGAATTTTGGTGAAAACAAAGCATCTTTTATGAAAAACTTTGCTCCATTTGGCAATATAAAGCTGGCTTTACCAGTCCCTTCAATCAAGTCTATAGGACCTGATATTGTATTGATGATTCCCTTTGTTGGTTTTAAATCAGAGAAGTACATTTTATGTTTGAGAATAGTATGTGTTGTACCACTATCCGGTATGCAAATCTCTCCAGTTTTGGTCTTGACTTCATCATTAGAATAATCCATATCAAGCTTCATACAAAATAAATAATTTGGTTAGAATAAAATTTGAAACATATTATTATGAGTGAAATATTTCATTCAAAGATAAATTTGAAAATTACAAATAACAAAATAAGATAATACAATCATATGTCTAATTATCACCAGTATCTATAGAATCATGATGGGTTGAAAGATCAGCAAAATCATTAGTAAAATCTGAAGCATCAAGATGAGTTGAATCATCCATAGGATCACCATGTTCAGTGAAATTCACTTCCTTCTCTTTTCCTTTCAAGGATGCCTTGTAAAGCTTACAAAGGTGCTCCGGTGTTCGGCACACTCGAGACCAATATCCTTTGAGCCACATTTATAATAGGAATCTTCAGGATTCCGAAGAGAATTTTCATGAACATCTTTTCTTTTTTCATGTCTTTCTACATGATTCTTCTTATGGATCACGTTATTCTGTGAAGGGTTGTAAAAATCACTTCGGCCGCGTCCACGGCCACGTCCACGGTCACGACCACGTCCATGGCCACGACCATAATTATATCCTCGTCCATAATTTTTAGAAAACGCAGCATTTGCTTTTGGAAATGCTGCTGAACCAGTAGGACGAGACTGATGATTTTTGATCAAAAGTTCATTATTTTTCTATGCCACAAGAAGAGATGAAATTAGTTCAGAATATTTTTTAAAACCACGCAACCTGTATTGTTGTTGCAGTGTTATATTAGATGCATGAAATGTAGAGTAAGTTTTCTCCAGCATTTCTTCATCTGTGATATCCACCCACAGAATTTCAATTGGGATACTATTCTGAACATTGCAGAGTTATAATCGCTAACTTTCTTAAAATCTTTGAAGCGCAAAGCATTCCATTCATCACGGGTGGCAGGGAGCACAACTTCCTTTGATGATCAAATCTTTCTTTGAGATTTTTTTCATAAGACACTTGGGTCTCTTACAGTGAGATATTCACATTTTAAACTTTCATCAAAATGTCTGCGGATAAAGATCGTCGCCTTTGCCTTATCTTGCGATGATGTAGAGTTTATTTCTTTAATAGTTTCAGTGAGACCCATTGACTCGAGATGCATCTCAATAGCAATAACCCAAGACATATAATTCCTTCCCGTGATATCAAGTGGAATGAACTCAAGCTTTGCAAAGTTTGACATGGTGATAACTATAACAAAATATAAAAATAATTAGAATCACAACATTTTATTTCTCAATAAAATAGAAAAAAACTTACATGTCAATTATAATAGCTACAAGCAAAAGAGGAAGGTGAACATTAAATTAAAAGGTACAGGTAAAATTCACTTGGATCTATATCTTCAAGAAAAACGATAGAAGTATTGATGATGATGATGACAATAATAAACTTCAAAAAAAGACTAAGCATCTTGCGAAAATCTCGAACACAAAGCTTCTAGAGATGATGAAAAAAATTTGAGAATGAAAAGAGATTGAGAAGTGAGTTATGTGGTTTAGAATTCACCAATTTATAAGATGAAAAGTAGCCGTTTATAGCCGTTGGGGGAGAGAGAAAATCAATTTGAATTTTATACAATTAAATATTGTAATTAAGAAAATGATAAAATAAATGTATTATACTATATATATTTATGAGCTATAATATATGCACGCCACTCTACTTGGTGGGTGTTTTGCAGGCATAATTAATAAAGCAATAATTATTGAAATAAATATTGGCACACCACGCTACTCAGCAAACCTTTCAGTGGGTGTTTGTCTAGATATAAATAGTAGAATAATAAAATATGCAATATTGGAAGTTTGGGGTTTAATCCACGCAAGCATCAAATTAGAGGTTAGTAAAGATATCATAATCACATCATTTTACTATAAATAGGTGGCAGAGCCTCCTTTCATTATAGTAGTGGTGTTATATGAACATAATTAGTATGATAATTCAGTTTTTCGTAATCACATCACATTTCTATAAATAGGTGGCAGAGCCTCCTTTCATTATAGTAGTGGTGTTAGACGAATATTATAAGTATAGTAACTCGCCATTTTTTACCTTAAGATAGTAGAGGTAGAGGCTGGAACTTGTGATAGGACTTTTCCTTGAGCAATGGAAGCAGAGGCTCGTGACAAGACCTTTACCTTAAGCTAATGGAGGCAGAGGCTTGACGTAGTAGACTTTTTTCCTGAGCTGACGGAGGTAGAGGCTGGGGACATACTAGAGTGATCGTGCTGATAACGTATTGTAAAACTCCGAAAATATAACACCAAAACAGAAAATTCTAGAGACAGAGTAGAAGTAAAAATTCTTATTGATTTTTGAAGTGTGTACATTGAAATGAATCAGGAAGGGCCTATTTATAAGAAAACTTTGGGGTACTATGCAGTCACTATGCACGCTTGCGTCATCGCTTGCATCAGCGCATAGTGCACGCTTGCGTCATCGTTTGCGTCAGCGCATAGTAAACTCATTAATGGTGCATAGCAAAGGTAGGCAGCCACGTTTCATAACACCTCGAAATTTTTAAATTCGTATTAGTCCTATGTGATCCCCTAATAAATAAATATATTATTCTTTTCTTCTTCTTTTCCTTTATTTCTTCTTCATCTACTTCTTCCTTTTTCTATCCCTCTCTCTCTTTTTTTTTACGATTATGGTGTACTGTTTGCGATCAATATTTTTATATTGTAAGGGCTGTTTGTTTGCCGTAAAAAATGTAAAAGTCCGTAATTCGTAAATGACTTACAATTCAATTACAACTACGACGTTTGTTTGAACCATAATTTGTAAAAGACTTACGCAACTCAACTACCACTCACTTGCAACCCAATTACCACAAACTTACAGCTCAGTTACAGTTAATTATGTGGTCATGCAAATTTGTATTATTTTTTATGTTAATATTAAAATTTTTAATATGTAGCATTTTTAATATTTATTTGCAATATTAAAACCTTTAAATCACTAAATAGTTAATTTTGTGGTCAACTTTTTCACTTACGACTTATACATTACGACAACCAAATACCGTAAACTATACACTTTCTCACTTACAACTTTCTATTAGCAACCAAACACCATAAAACCTACATGCATGTAACTCATTCACAATTGTAAAGAACTTTTACCATTACGAATTCCGGGCAATTACGACAACCAAACAGAGCCTTAGTTTTCGAAACAGCAATAACCCTACGAGCATTACGTCAATTTTGAGGAACCTCCCCCTCCCCAACCATTTGAGACTATTTGAACAAATACCTTCGTCCTTTTTTCTTCTTGTTCTTTACCATATTCCATTAATCCATCCCAACTCAAGGCATCCAACAAAATGTTTGATCTTTACCATCTTCTTGTTCTTGTTCTTTTTTATTTTTGGTTGTGTAAACCTTTATTGTGTTGGATAATTTTTTATATTATTTTCTAAAACATGGAGATAAAAATATTGCAAAGATAGATCAAATTCCTAACATCCTACTATAAATTAAAGGAAGATAAATAAATCTGGCTTGAGAAATGCAGTCATGTAATCACTATCTTAAAGGATCAAAAGCCCACCTCAATTGTCCAGCTGTAAAATCGACTTTGTTCCCTAGCGGTAAAAGATCATTCGGATTCACCAGCCTTCGGATTAGGACGGTAGGCAGAGACGGTAAGCAGAGCCTCTTACTCATATGGAGATTTCTTACTTAGAAAATAAAAAGAACAAGAACAAAGAATTTTCTTAACATTGAAGCTCTTCTCATGATGAGCAGACCTCAAGTTTTTTCAGAGGAAAAGAAAAAAGTAAAAGTTATGTATTTTGAATGATGAAAAATGTGCTCTATTTACAGGCTTTTGGGGTTAGGGGTTAGAAGATTTAAAACCTTGTGTTAATTACATGACCTGGTCAGCAGAGTTTTTATAGGTGAGTTAAAGAATAGGTTAAAGTTTGAAATAGTAAAAATAAAACTCAAGCTTTCAACATGGGTAATGCTAAAAAAAAAACCCAACAGTCCCTCCAAACGTTTGAGTTTCAGGGAAGATAAAACAAAACGATAATACATAACAAAGTAAATTGTCTAAATACGAATAAAATCGAGAAACATCATTTTGTGGATTCAGGTCAGGTGGACTACACTTGAAACCTTCCTTAGTGAATTTATCGCCATTTGAGAGATATAGTGGACTATGCCTAGAGCTAGCCTCTTTAACAAGATATTAATAGAATATCTTCATCTATTGATCGAGAGGTTAAGCGTTAAAGGTCATGCTCACAATAATCAACTCATGAGAGTTTTTAGAGGTCAGTCATGCCCCTCCCCCAACCGCGGTCATCACGATTCCTCTCACGTAGGTAGTCCTCCAATGGTACTACAGACAAATGTTATATCCTTCACACTATATGTGCGAGACTTATTAAGAGTTTAACTCAACCTTACTTAGTTGTATCATTAGAGCATCATCACCATAAAGAATGGGTAGTACTTTATGCAAATGTAGGATATAGATATATACGGGTGGATGCTCTACATGAGTATCACCGGTCTAACTTGTTTCTAGCACATTAAACTTCTTTCATGGAACTAACTTCCAATCAAGTAGGTTGCGTTCCCATTGTTGGTGAACTCTACTATAGGCTTAACTCATCTCCCTCGATGAATATAGGATCACACTCATGGAAAAAACCCCCAGTCAGAATGACTTTATACTTTTCAGGGTCAGACAATAATTTAATAGTCTTTTACTTTTCAAGCGATGACAGTTAGATATTTACTCTTTACGATCACATTATTACGACCCTAGACATCCCTTTATAAGACATATAAAGCCTTGGTTGATAGTTAGAGTCCCTGCCTATTTAAGATCATAAGGTATAAAGTTTTTCAAGTGACCTTAGTTTTAAAACCAGCAAATTATCCCATAAAAGTTTATAACAAAGTATACCTATACATTGTATTTGATTATTGAAGTAATTAAGGTATATATATGTATATACATATATTTAATATGCTAAAGGATAATCAAGAATTTTATTTTTCTGGAACACCCCGTTCCTGGAATACGTATCCAGATACGTGTCCCGATTTTTGGTTGTTTTTTTATTTTTATCCTTATTTATTTTCTCATTTTTATTTTTATTATCATTTACTATCAAAACCGTATTTTGTGAACTCAGAGCTAGCCTAAATCCGAACCCGGGACCCGATCTCTTTCATTCAGTGATATTACTTGATTTAATTTGCCTAGTAGTTGGATTTGGCTTATTTCAATTATAAATGTTATCTTTTAGTATTTTGAATTTTTCATAATTTTCTGAAAATTTTCTGAACTATTTTTTTAGAATTTCCTAATTTCAGTGTCGACCGGTGTCACCGATCGATTTTAGGATTTTTAATTTGCAATTCGGGTTAAATTTCTTAAATCTGGTTTCACTATATTCCTCAGAATAATATTTTCTATTTTAGAGAATTTTTGGAGATTTTTTTTTTGAATTATTTTATTTTGATAATTCTGTTATTTTTTGTATTTTCTCGAGTCTGAAACATTGACCGAATATTTTCCCTTTTCCTTTCCTTTTTTTCCTTTTCCCTTATCTTTTCCTTTTCCTTTTCCTTTTCCTTTTCTTTTTCTTTTTCCTTTTCCTTTTCCTTTTCCTTTCCCCCTTTCCTGATTCTTTTCTACCCTTCCATTTTCTTCTCTTCTTCCTCTCCTTCCTCTTCTTCTTTTTTCTTCTTTCTTCTTCTTTCTTTTCTCTTCCCTTATCTCAGCTGACCAAAACATCTTCCCCTCTCTTTCTCTCTCCTTAATCTCCTCTCTTACTACTTTCTCTACACTCACTCTCACTCTGTCTCTCCCCCCAACCTCTCTCCAAGACACCCCGACGGCCCTCTCCACCTCCAGCACACCTCGTCGGCCAGCATCGTCGTTGGCCAACTTCGGTACTCTCTTCTCCTTCTCTTTTTTTCTTTCTCTTCAGGTTCCCTCTCGCTCCTCCAAATTCTCTCTCTCTCTCTCTCCATCACTCTCTTTCTCATTCTCTCCTCTCTCTCTCTATACCTCCTCTCTCCACCCCCAATGACTGGCTCCTCCAGTTTCGGTGCCACCCAGCCGATGGCCAAGCCTCTCCGACCATATCCCTTCCCTCTCCCTCACTCTAACACTCTTTTTTCCTTTTTCCATCTCTTTTCTCTCTCCCACTCCATCAACTCCTCCCTCTCTCTCTCTCACCCCTCCCTCTATCTCCCCCTCTTTCCTCATATCCGGTCACCCAGACTGTCGCCCTTGGCCAGCCGGCCCTGGCTACGCCACCAGGGCGTCATCCCTCTGGCGCATCTCCATCTTTCTCTATCATTTTCTCTCTCCTCCCTGCTCGCTTTCTCTTTCTGCTCTGGTCTTGGTTCTCTCTCCTCTCTTTTTCTCTCTTAGCACAGTGTACATGTGCGTTTCTCGGAGTTCCTCAATGTTCAGGCTGTGGTCAGAATTAGGCGAGTACCTTTTCTGGGATTGCGAGTATCACTTTTATGCGCTTGTACGAGTTGGTGTAATTGCACTTATGGTTGGTTGTGTATTTGGTGAGCGGTATTGTATTTGTGTATTGATGATTGTTGTATTATGGGCAATGGAAATAGTTGTGTAGTTGGTCCTTGTATTGATGTATCAGCAGTGTGTTTGTATCTGGGTGTGTGTGTTTGTATCAGTGGCGTGTTGTATCTGTGGTGTTGTCTGTTGCTTGTAATAGTGTAGATGATTCTTGTATATATGCATGTGATTGTACTAACGGTGGTACAGGTTGCAAGTACTCCAGTTACAGCCCTCGGGCGAATCTATCCAATAGGTCTTGGCCTTGTACCCTCTGAGTTTCATGGTAAAGTTGCCGCGAGAGACTCTTTGCGGGCTATCCAATAGGTCTTGGCCTTGTACCCTCTGAGTTTCATGGTAGCTTGGCGGAGTAGTTCGCCCACTTAGTTCTAGTGGACCGCATATGGTTTGTTACTATTATGTGTGTGGGTGTGTGTTCGTTTGATACTAATGTTTATGTAGGTACATAATCAGCCTTCGGGCTTATCACTCACTCCGCCTGGAAGGCGAGTCTAGCGCTTTACCACTAACTCCGTCTGATCGTAGTTACGTCGTGAGCATGGCTTCACCACGTGTGTTAACATAGCGTTCAAACACTCGCATCGTTATGTGCGTTAAGCTGTGCCGCGCATGGTAACCACGTCGAGCGTGATGGCGTCTACCGCAGTATACTAGCTTCGCCCCATTATTGCTTCACTCCGCTTAGATGTCCACTTGCTGCTTGTCCGCTAGTCTGTCTAGCCCTCTTGCTTGTCTGCTTGCTATCTAGCCTTCGGGCTTAACTGCTCTATGATTCTTTTTGCTCCACCTGGTAGGTGAGCTTAATGCTCAATATTTACCGTGAAACTCGCCTGAGCATAGCTACGTCATAGCATTAGCAGAGTGTTCATACTCTGCTTCATCACGTACGATTGGCTCCGCCGCGTACGCGTTAGCGTCCATCATTGCTCTCTAGTTTGACCCTAGTTTCAGACTCAATCATCAGAGTTAACCTTTGGGTTCTCTACCAGCTCCTCTAGCAGGTGACCTTAATGTTTTGTATTTTATTAGTTGGCCTTATCATGAACATGGCTACGCCAAGTGCGATAGCATTGCAGTCATACGTTGGTTTCATCACGAGCGTCTAGTTGTACCGCGAGCGTGGTTTCTCCATATCTGAAGACCCAGCATTCATACGCTCGCTTTGTCATAGGCGTCTAGATTCGCCGTTAGCGTGACTTCGCCATGAGCGTTAGCTGGATGTTCATACATCGCTTCGCCACGAGCGTTAGGCCGGTCGTGCGGGTTTAAACTAGAGATGCACTCTAGCTACGCCAGAAGTCTGGATCCACCGTGTACCTAGCGATATATACTGCTAATACGGTTTAGCTATACTCTAGCCTTACTTAGCCTCGCTTGTTTTGTTTGTCAATGATAGGTAGTAAAAAAATGCATATTTATCACTACATTTACTATCACATTTTCATATTTATTCCTACAATTATGCACTATTACTAATGTTTTATTATTTAATGTGTGCAGGCCTTGAGTAATTAATTAAATAAAGAATAAAGCCTTAAATGAAGCCCAAAAGCCCACGTCCAAGCCCAATGTAAAAGTTGCAATTACTAAAAGAAGAGGAAAGGGATAGACTTCTACTCAATCCTAATTACTTGCAGGGCAAGGATAAAGATAAAAGGAGAATGGTGAAAAGATAAAATTCGTTTTAAAAGATTTGGAAGATTTGGATTTACGGTAACTTGCTTCCCAAGTTATCCCGAATTTTCAAAATAAAGAGCAGATATACAACTTCCAGAAGGATATACCCAGATGGACGGACCAGAGGAGTCCACGCGCGAAAGTGCGTGGCCATAGACCACACTATGGCCGCGTTTCCGCGGCAAGATGGACGAGTCTGGCGATAAGATTTTGTGGGAGAGTTGTATTGGGACTCTACTTCTTTCAGCGCCTATAAATACCCCTGCAGAGTAACAGAGAGGGGGCGTCCAGTGCAGTACAGAAACAAATCTAGGGTTTTCTTAGGCTAACTTGTAGATTGTAATTTAGGTTTTTTTTATTTTTTTTGTAATTTTTATGTAACTGAGAGGAGAGGATACTTTCATGGAGGAAGGAGATCAAACTTGTACTGAATGTGACAATCGGTGTAAGTAATCTTTTCTTCTATTGTTAATTGAATCAAATCAAAGTTTATTTCTTTTTGTTCTATTCTTGTTTTGTTTTTCTTTCTCTCTTTTGTGTTTGTGGATCCATGTGAAACCAAGAGCTTCGAAGGTGCCTTCTCCTTGCAAGTGTCGTTGATGGTTTATGATGATGAATATCTACTTCCATGGTAGCGTAGTTTGCCCTTTTTATTTCGTAGTATAGATCGAGAGTAGGGGAGATCTCATATTCCATTCTTCTTTTGCCTTCAAAGACAAGGTAAGTCGTTGCAACGGATCAAAGGTAAACAGGTCGAAGAGATAAGTATGTTTTTTTTAGTTTTTAGTTTTCTTTCTTTTATTTTTAGTGTAAATCACCAAATTCCCAATCTTTTTCACACTTCTTCAATTTCATTGTAAATATCACTTCTATTTCTTCATCTTCTTAATCTACCACTTTCTTTCTGACTTGACTTTAAATTAATAGTAGCAATAAAAGAGAACTTACTAAACAAGCTTCCATCGCTAGTCCCTCCCTGTGGATCACGACCCGCATAGCCACTTGCTATAGCGGTAGAATTGAGTACCTTGCACATCTTTATTTCTAAATCTAAAATTCTTTATTTTGTGTGCAGGTAAAAACTCAATCAAAATTTTGGCGCCGTTGCTGGGGAGGGACGGTAAGTTTCTCTCTAAACCAAAAAAAAAACTAATTATTTATTTATTTATTCTTTTTGTTTGCAGGATCAGAGAACAGGAAAACTAACAGCAGCAAAGGACATATAGCAACTCTGTGCCTCTGCCCTCGAAGGCAGAGCAGCAGAGCCTACTACAGAGCCGCGTTTGCGCGGCAATAGCCGCGTTTCCGCAGCCTGTGTAGTTCACTACTCACTCTGTTTTCTGCAGGTTACTGCAAATTGAAAGATTTGTTTACTGCTCTGTTAACTTTTCTCTGTGATCACCCTGCACACTGCTAATTAATTAACTGTAACCTATTTGTTGAAAAATAAAAAAATTAGACTCTTGCATATAGGCACGTGTCTATTTAATTTTTTTAATTTTTGTTGAAGAGTGCTGGAGACAAGGTACGTTCGCATTGCATATAGATTAGGAAGCACCCATGGCTGATTTACTGCTTTTGAGTGAATATTTATCTATTGCTTTACACGTGCACTAAATTGACTTAAGGGTTTGTCCTATAAATAAGATAAAGTGGGGATTTAATCACCCTTCCTTGGCCCATAAACAATCTCCTCACTCACTAACCCAAGCCTAACTAAAAATGAGTAGACGTTGGCCCTAGGGACATCTCGGACTCAATTAGGAGATTATCCTAAGGAGGAACTGAAGGTTCACCTAGAGGGGGGGTGAATAGGTGATGGCTAATCTAATGGTCACTTAATGCCAAATAATACGGAAGCTAAAACAATTATGACCTAATTAAATCTTTTACACTAAACACTATGTATAACACAAGAGTGTTGCCGAATTCCCCGTGAAGGGCTCTGGACAAACTCCTCTAGATTCCCCTTGAATGGGTTGAGGTGCCGCGTTGGCTCTCTTGGTTGAATACAAGTGTTAGTCAACAATCCCAAGCAATATATCAATACGAGCACAAGTAATATATCATACATATAAAGGTAAAGACAAGATAAGTAATGCAAGATATAAACAAGGAGATAGAGAGAGAAATGGCAATCGCAAACACAAGGGTATGTTTCGAGGTTCGAGCACACTTGCTCTACATCCCCGCCTTCGACACACGAAGGATTTCCACTAAGCAAGATCCCAATGGATCTCTCCCCAGTGCCGCAACACCTACAAGCCCTCGGACTCTCTAGTCCCGTACACATGCAAGCCCACTAGCTTGCCGAGGCCGCACCTCAAACCACGAGTTCACAACCGAACTCTAAACCACCGCGAGCACACTTGCCCGCCTCCTCAAGGAACAAAGAAAAGATCTTTGGTGATCACAACACTTTGATCACCTAAAGGCACTCTCACTACAACACTCCTATAGAATGAATAATCAATGGATAGCTCAAGTGTTTGTGTGAGAAAAACAAGGAAAGAGATGGTGGAGGAAAACTCAAAGAATCTCTTTTAACACACTCTAAATAAAATCTTCCTTTTTGATTGGAAGTATTTGCACTCAAATATGTGGAGAAAACCCTTTTAAAAGAATGGGAAAAACTGGCTCAAAGCTCTCCTAAAATCTTATTACAAAACAATGACAAGACCCTCAAATTTATAGGCCAGAAAAATATAGCCGTTTGGGTCTGTCAGAGCTGCCGGTCGACCCGTGCGGTCGACCGCCAACGGTCAGAAATCCGACCGTTGGAGCCACGGTCGACCGCCGGGTCGACCGACCCACTGGAGCTGAGAGTTGAACTCTCTGTCGGTCGACCCGTACGGTCGGCCGAACTTTCCAGAGAGCAGAGCTCTCTGGAGCGGTCGACCCGTACGGTCGGCCGTCCTCCAGTGCACAAAGGCGTGCACATCTGTGCACGTCGGTCGACCGGTCCGGTCGGCCGACTCCTGGATTAGTCGACTATAAAGGTTACTAGTCGACTTATCCGAAGCCTAAAACAGTTTTCTAGGATTAAAAAGTTAGTCTTTTTGGCTCAAATAAAATCCCATAAAATATATAAAAATCTACAAAAATAGTTTAACCAATATACTTTGATATACAAACATGCTTGCACAAAATCAAGACATGTTATAAAAGATTGGACTATTTTTGTAACTTGAAAATATTTGGCTCATGATAAAAACTGTATTTTCCAAAACAATATTTTTCCAAATCTTCATCAAATACAAAAACAAGATATACTTTTAAGGCATAGTGTGTATGGATATGATCCACTACACAATCATAATGAAATATCTATGTTTTGTCATAAAGCTCTAAACTTGGTTTTGGTTAAAAGATAAGTACATGAGAAACACCAAAAACCAAATAGTATTTTCTAAACTAGAAAATCTTTTGTAAAACAAAACGATCAAGAGTGTGTGCATGGTATACTTGAGCAATCCACCAACTACTCTATCCTTTACATTTTATCTAAAACAAAAACAAAATCTTATACCTAGACACAAGTCTTCATCTTCTTGAAGTCTTCACTTGAAGGCTTCTCATCTTCTTGACTTGGTCCAAGCTTGATCCAAAAGCTCCTTGGATCACACCGTGCTAACTCCAAATCTTGACATATTATCCTTTGTTGAGCTATGCACCTACTAAGATCTTGATAATGAATCTGTCACTAATTAAACACAAGATCATTAGTAAACATAACTTCATGAGTTGATCATCATCAAAACTAGGGTGATAGGCCTTTGGGCCAACAGGAACGGTGTTAGAATTTGACTCCTATCAAATCAGTGTCTAGGAAGGGGATTGAGGGCCGAAAGCCCAAAGATTGGTGGTTATTTAATTAAGGAACGTCTTTGACGGAAAACCTCCCACCAATCTTACCCTGACCTGGCTGATTAACTTGTGGTCAAAGTCTGCATTATACCTCCCGTGGATAGTCTAACCAGTTAGGAGTCGTCTAGGTCATAGGTCTACCCTAACTTAGGTTAGAATTTTTTTTTCTTTTTTATTTGTTTGTGTTTGTATTGTGTGATATGGCCTATAACAACAATGTTTTCAATTTTAATCCATATTACACACCAACCTCTTTTTCGGATATTACCAACCCAGCACATCCTAACTTTAACCAACCTAGTGTGCCGGAATGGTCTTATCCGAATGAATATAACCCATGCTCCCCATCTGATGACCATAATTTCCATAACAATTTCAACTCTTCACAGAGTCCATGGGGTTTCGCTTCCCCCGAGTCCAATCTTCAACCAACTTGTCCTCCTTATCCACCTTATCCACAATATTTCAAGATTCATACTCAGATCCACGAGTTCAAAATAGAAAACCATCTATCTTGAAAATGATGAGTATGCATGAGTCCAAGCAACAATCACAGAATCTGATCGACTCACAATTTCATCACGATTGTCCCAACAACACTTCCTCTTTTCAAGTCCAATCACACCAAAATGATGCACCAATCGACTATGAAAAGATGCTTGAAGCCATGACTCAGGTTAGAATTGCTCGTGATTATGAAATAGATATGATGGTTCAAACTTTACGTTCTCACCGTTCGGCCATTTCTGATGTCGCTAACCATTCTGTTAGAGCCGACGAGTCAAGTTGCTTTGGAAAACAAGATTCTAGTTCAGTACAATCATTTAAACTTGCCCAAACTCTAATTTTTGAAAATGACATTGACAGTTTGGCAAGTTATTCATTTCCTGAAATAGAACTTGAGAATGATAATGATCTTGAACCTCAACCTAGTGATTCAATTTTACTTCCTGATTCAATAATGACTCCGGTGTCTCCACCTGATTTCAATCTTTTCCCCGAGTCAATATTGAATCCTGTGCCAATTCATCATGAAATTGAATCACCCATTTTGATGATCATATTGAACTTGACCAATTTTAAAATTTTGAAAGTCCCATGGATAAATTGGCAAGTTCTCATTTTTATGACATTAAACTCAATGAGAAATGTGACCTACATTCTCAAATCTGTGATCAAGTTCAAATTCCCGAATCAATATTGACTCCTGTTTTGTTACCCGACTTAGGTAGTATTTTAGAGTCAGTTTTGATTCTCACACCTATCATTCCTAAACTTGAATCACCAATATTAAGTCACATTCCATTGTGAAAAAATAATTGTGAACTAGAGTTTCAACTTCTTGATTTGGACCCACTTCTTGAACCGAGCTCGACTCCTGAACCCTTACTTGATTTAAGTTACTTTCCTGAGTCGGTATTCGTTCCCGTACTTCTGACGTCCAAGTCAATCATTCCATCTTTTCACACTCCATTTTGGGACAAGGCAGTTGACACAATTGACTCTGAAAATAATTATGAAATTTGAAAATTTGATGGGGTGGAATTTTTAAAAAATGTTCATACAGACATCATTTTAGTGGGTTATACAAGAGAGATTTCTGGTGGGTTCCTCCGAATTCCACAAAAAGTAGATTGGGCCGCACTCCGTGGACCAATTAGACCACCACCGGAACCACCACCTTGAGGTAACATCTGCCTTCCCTTTCTTCTTTTTCATGCATACACGCATTCATTCATACATTGAGGACAATACATGAGATAAGTGAGGGGGAGGGTTTACTAACATACTAACATAGGTAGATACTAAAAAAAAAATGAAAAAAAAAGGGAGACAATACTTTGACTTATCTTTTGAAAGAAATCTCAGTTAGTCTTAAGAATTAGGAAAATCATGATTAGGATTTCTAAAAACTTGGTCAAAATAAATAAATTGTTGAATTTTTAGGTATAGGAGGAAAAATTGAATAAGTAATTTGTCGTGATTTTTACCTTAACGAAATGTGCATACCTAATACATTTACATATCTAGGATTCTAAGATAAAGACTCTTGTGCCCTATAAAAAAAAAAAAAAAGGGAAATTCACTGATTAAGCTAGATACATGTGCCTCAAGAAGCATAAGTATTCACGCTAAAGGTGGTTTTATAAATAAAGTCCTTAGTTTTGGCCTAGTTCACTCGAATCCTTTAGTCCTGGGGTGTTTTCTCACCTGGTGCCCTAAAACCGACCGGTTTGGGAGCCACCGACTTTAAGTTTGCTACATGGGCGGATTAGAAAGCCTAAGAAAACTAAGAAAAATTAATTATATATGTACTAACACATCTAATAGTCAATTAGTTAGGTATGAGGGCCTCATAAAGCCTTGATACCTACACGAAAGAAAATTAGATGAGTTATACATATTAAAAAAAAAAGAAGAGAAAATAATAATAAAGAGGCATGAGAGTCCAGGTTAAAGAATTTCTAGTAAAGATTCACAAGGATGCATATGACTTTTGTAACGAAAAAGATTATACAAAAATTTAGTTTTGATCCTTACCTAAAAAGGATAACAATTTACTATATAAAGACTAAGTTTAAGAATGAATAAATATGATAATCCTAAAAACTTATAGATTACTTAGTTTCTTCAAACATATTTCAAATATTTTCCTTTTTATGGATTTTGTGGGTGTAATCCGCTGAAAACCCTCACGTGACAACACTCGTCCTCTAGGGTAACCTAGAGGTTTAACGGCTTGTTGCACATGCTAAGTGCAACCGTGATGCCTACGAAAGTGAGTTAGGATAGATTAATTTTTCTTTTCTCTTTGATTTTTACTCGAGGACGAGCAAAAAGATAAGTGTGGGGGTGTGATAGGTAGTAAAAAATGCATATTTATCACTACATTTACTATCACATTTTCATATTTATTCCTACAATTATGCACTATTACTAATGTTTTATTATTTAATGTGTGCAGGCCTTGAGTAATTAATTAAATAAAGAATAAAGCCTTAAATGAAGCCCAAAAGCCCATGTCCAAGCCCAATGCAAAAGTTGCAATTACTTAAAGAAGAGAAAAGGGATAGACTTCTACTCAATCCTAATTACTTGCAGGGCAAGGATAAAGATAAAAGGAGAATGGTGAAAAGATAAAATTCGTTTTAAAAGATTTGGAAGATTTGAATTTAGGATAACTTGCTTCCCAAGTTATCCCGAATTTTCAAAATAAAGAGCAGATATACAACTTCCAGAAGGATACACCCAGATGGACGGACCAGAGGAGTCCACGCGCGAAAGTGCGTGGCCAGAGACCACACTATGGCCGCGGAAACGCGGCCATAGCCGCGTTTCCGCGGCAAGATGGACGAGTCTGGCGATAAGATTTTGTGGGAGAGTTGTATTGGGACTCTACTTCTTCCAGCGCCTATAAATACCCCTGCAGAGCAACAGAGAGGGGGCGTCCAGTGCAGTACAGAAACAAATCTAGGGTTTTTCTTAGGCTAACTTGTAGATTGTAATTTAGGTTTTTTTTTTTTTTTTTTTGTAATTTTTATGTAACTGAGAGGAGAGGATACTTTCATGGAGGAAGGAGATCAAACTTGTACTGAAGGTGACAATCGGTGTAAGTAATCTTTTCTTCTATTGTTAATTGAATCAAATCAAAGTTATTTCTTTTTTGTTCTATTCTTGTTTTGTTTTTCTTTCTCTCTTTTGTGTTTGTGGATCCATGTGAAACCAAGAGCTTCGAAGGTGCCTTCTCCTTGCAAGTGCCGTTGATGGTTTATGATGATGAATATCTACTTCCATGGTAGCGTAGTTTGCCCTTTTTATTTCGTAGTATAGATCGGGAGTAGGGAAGATCTCATATTCCATGCTTCGTTTGCCTTCAAAGACAAGGTAAGTCGTTGCAACGGATCAAAGGTAAACAGGTCGAAGAGATAAGTATGTTTTTTTAGTTTTTAGTTTTCTTTCTTTTATTTTTAGTGTAAATCACCAAATTCCCAATCTTTTTCACACTTCTTCAATTTCATTGTAAATATTACTTCTATTTCTCTATCTTCTTAATCTACCACTTTCTTTCTGACTTGACTTTAAATTAATAGTAGCAATAAAAGAGAACTTACTAAACAAGCTTCCATCGCTAGTCCCTCCCTGTGGATCACGACCCGCATAGCCACTTGCTATAGCGGTAGAATTGAGTACCTTGCACATCTTTATTTCTAAATCTAAAATTCTTTATTTTGTGTGCAGGTAAAAACTCAATCAGTCAACTCATCTATGCATCTTATCCAGCTCTTCTTATTGGTTGACTAGTCCTGTCTAACCCTATTTGTTCACTTGTCTGTCCAGTCTTGTCTGTCCCATCTTTTTTGCTTGCTTATTTAATCTTGTCTAACCCCGCTTGCTTTATGGTCTACTTGTCTCTTGCCTACCTAGCCCCACTTGTCGCTTACCTGATCAGCCGTGCTTAGCTCTATATTGGTCGAACCTTGCTTGGCCTAGTTTGCTTGCTTGCTTGCCCAAACTCTGCTTAGCCTCACTTGACTACTTGCTCGATTGATTGCTTTATCTGATCAACTCTATCTAACCCTGATTGTCAGTATGCTATCCAGTCTTGTCCAGATTTGCTTAGTGGTTTGTCTGTCCAGTTTGACCTAGCCTAGATTATATGCTTACCTGTCCAATCTAGTCTAACCCTGCTTGCTTACTTAATAACTTAATTTATTATTGTTGACACTCTAAAAAAGACAAGATTCCTAACTGGCCTGAACGATGTCTAAACTTGTTGACATCTACAAAAGATAAGTGGCAGACAAACCGACGGTCAGTTTTTCACCTATCTCAATGAGACGAATCAGCAACTTGAACTCTACTAATCCAGTAAAGCAGACAGTAAGCTAAGATCGTCCTTGAAAGCCGTAAGAAGGCCCAAGCAGGTCCAGAGACACTAAGTTAGCTCAATACTTAATCTCGCACGAACCCACGAGATAAATCTCGCATGAGAAACCAAAGTTGCTTAGCATCGCAGGAAGCTCCTTCATAGCCTCGCTGCGAGCTAACTTACATTTTCGCCTGAAAATGCACAGTTAACTCCGCAGAAAGTTAGCTTCGCTCGAAGCTCCACGCAGCCGCGCAAAAGATTGACTGGTAGTTTCGCCATAAGTTTTATCTAGCTCCGCTGAGAGCTTTCTTCTAATTTCGTCAGAAGCTTCTTCCAGCTCCGCTATGAGCTCAATGCAACGACTCGCTGCGAGTCCTTTATAGTCATTTTGACCAAGCAAATTTTCAGATGAAATCAAATCTCCAGATGAGATCATGTTGATTGAAATCAAATTTGGCAGTTGCCTGCCATGATCTTTTGACTCTCCCAATCAGGTAAGAAGATCAGGAGAGATCTCTCAATTAACTAAAGAGGATCAAGGGAGTATCCCTCATTTAGCAGAGGGATTTGGCGCTACATGCTATTCCTAACTTCGCAGATGTTGATTCTAACCTCGCGGCGAGGCTACTTTTCAGATACAAAATAGATTGACTCAATATGTTTCCAGATTTTCAGGGCGATTATACCCCTGTTCTCCCTATAAATAGCCTACCAGAGGTACACAAGAGGGGAGAGGGAAAACGGGCCAGGATAGAGAGGAAATTAGAGATCTACTCTCTCGCTTCTAAGAATTCAGAGAATTACTTCTCTAATCCTACAAGGATAAATTCAGGGTGCTAATACCCTAAGATCTTCCTTCCTCGAGAAGGAATTCCCAAGCCGAGGTAGTTCAATCATCTGATCGATTGCATCGTCAAGGGATAAAGTGGTCGCGCACTGATCAGATTCCTACCGGCACATTTTTTCAGAAATCTTAGAGGAGATCTACCTGTAATTTTCTTTTCAATTACTTATAATTTAGCTCCTCGATATATTTGTTGTAAGATCCCATGAAAGAGGCAATAGTTGGGATCGTCCATGCGTCCCACTTCATTAGGGCGTCGAGTATCCGGCAGCTTCAATTTATTCCCTTTGTGGAGTAAATAGAATATTGCATCACTTGTTCATTTTTGAAGGAGTACCATTTGGAGGAAACTTAGACTCCTGATTATTGAAGTCGCTCTTCTTGGTCTTCAAATGAACGTCCCCTGACAATTCAACGGACATAGTCTCTTTCCCTTTGGCTTGGGAAGACTGCGCCATGTCGTTGCGTCCCTTATTATTCATACCCCATTTGCCTTTAGGGATAGATGGTTCGAACTTCTTGGCCGACTTTTTAGCTATCTCAGCTTGTTCGACTAGTTCCTTTCAAGTATGGGCTTTGATAGCCCCCACACGAATCTCCACTTGGTCCAAAAAATTATGCCTGCATGTCTGCAAGAGCATGGGTAATAACATCCCTACTGGGTACATCAGAGATAAGTTTTGAATCGCTCAATGTAGTCACGGACAGATTCGCCCTTCCTCTGTACGATAGAGAGGAGTTTGTCCATGGTTACCTCAGTGTCATCCTCGTAAAAATGAGAAAGAAATCGAGTTTCTAAGTCGATCCAAGAATTGATGAGCCCGGGGAAGGCTCGGAACCAGTCAAATGCTACCCCCTTCAGGGTGCTTATGAACAGTCTGGCCATAATTGCATCGTTATCTATAACGTTATCGGTCTGAGACCGGAAGTAGTAGATGTGCTGATTTGGCGAGCTCTTACCATCACATGTATGTAATATTGGTGGCTTGAACTTTGGCGAGTATGGTACTGAATCCCATTCCAAGGGGTAAGGGCGGACTGCCCCTACTTTCTTTAGTTCATCCCTCTGGGATAGGAATGCGATCTGAGCTTGGATGCCTTAAAGAACTTCAGCATCCATAGAAGAACTTTCCTTTGACTTCTCAGTCTTGGATTGTTCATCGTTATGATGTTCTTCCCCATTATGATTACTCCCGGTATCATTGTTACTCCGGTTAGTGAGGAGTTGGGCGAGCATCTGTTGAATGTTGTCTAAGGCTTCTTGTTGAGCCTTGGAAGTTTGCTCCTGAGTTTCTAACCATCGACGGAGGTCATCATTACCATTATCAGCATATGTACCGATATCCTATCTGTTCGTAACGAGCTAACCGTTGCCGAAGAGACATACCCACTGTCTTCGTCCTCCTCATCAGACCATTAGAAAATCTTCTCATTGGCTATGGTGAGATTACTGCAGTTGAGGAGGATGGTTGCTCATAACTGTAGGGTATTACGACCCTAGATCTGGTGCTTCGGAAGATACCTTCTTCGTGCACTAAGATTTGGCCTAAGCTCGGGCTATAGTCCGGACCTGGAGAACTGAAGGGAGGAGAATTAGCACTACGCGGCGCTTGTCTGCCCTTACGCGGTTCCCGTCCCCTTCCGATCATATTGACGGATCTTGAACCGAGAGATTGGCGATTCCCTCACTGACTATGCTTTGCATGATATATTGCCGGATGACCATAAAGAAGCGGCATCTATCAGACGAATGGCTCTCTGTTTTTACTATGATCCAATAGTAAAGACACTCTACCGCCGCTCATATGATAGTATCTTCCTCCGTTGCCTTTCCAATTCAGAAAGAAGTGCTTAAAGAAGTGCACACGGCATATGCGGAGCTCATCAACCATGTCCAAAACTCAAGAATCGATTGCACAGGCTTGGATATTATTGGCACTCTTGAAGACAAAAATAAAACGAGTTTTTGAAAATATAGTTTTTGGTTTTAAGCTTAAGTTCTATGCCTTAAAATAATTCAAATAGTCTGTAATATGGGTTGATCTTTGATCAAACATATTTATATTTCCAGTGCTTATATGAACTTATTTTTGTGGATTTTATGTGATTTTATGGGATTTTGTGGGTATTTAAAAGCCAACATTTCAAATCCTATAACCCTAGTTTTTGGGCTGCTAACGGTCGACCGACCGGTCGACTGAAGCCTGGATCGATCGACCGACCGGTCAACTGACATGCATAGAAGTGCACAAGCTTTAGCGGTAGACTGAACGGTCGACCGTTCCAGAGAGTCTGCTCTCTGAAAATGGCCCCGGTCGACTAACCAGTCGACTGACCAGACAGGCCAACTCTCTGGTTGTGGCCTCAGTCGACCGGGTGGTCGACCAACAGGAAGTTTTCCTTGGGGCGGCTGACCGACCGGTCAACCGACAACCCCAATGGTCAGAATCTGATCATTGGACGGTCGACCGAACGGTCGACCGACAGGCCATTCTGGGCATGTTCTGGACCCCAACAGCTATATTTTGGGAATCCTATAAATATGGGTTCCCTTGGCCTGTTTCTTCTAAGATTTATAAAAGTAAAATTTCTCATCTTTTCAAGTATTTTCAGCAAGGTTTTAAAGAGTTTTTGTGTCAAAATTCTTTATCTTTATTTGTTTTCAAAGTTTTGAAAATCAAAGAAAATCAAGTATTTGAGAATTCTATTCTGTTCTTCATTTTATATATCCTTCAAGAAGTTTTTTCAAGTATTTTCTTTGTTGTTTTATTTTCATATACTTTGTTTTTCTCACATACTAGAGCTATCATCTCAAATTTATCTTTAGAATCTTTGAATTGTGAGAAAAATTATTTATGATCCTTTGAGATCACCAAGAGAGAATTTATGATCATTGGATCACCTAGTTTTATTTCTTCTTTGGTTTGTGCTAGGCTTGTGCCTTCCTCTTGTGTAGAGGTGACTGTGTAGAGAGAGGAGTTGTGTACTCCCAGTGTTGAGTTGTAATTCCTCAGTGAAGGTCCCTTTGTGGAAGGTCATATGTGGACATAGTGAAAATCCTTTTGTGTGAAGGCAGGGACGTAGAGCAGTGGCTCGAATATCGAAACATATCTTTGTATTTGTGTTAATCTATTATCTCTCAAGTCTATCTCTCTTTATTACTTGCATTTCTTTACATTGTTCATATTCATATGCTAGATATACTTTGTATGTGCCCACACTTGTGATCAACCAAGAGAGCTTATTAAACACCTCAACTCTTAGTCTAGAGGAATCTAGAGGAGTTGTTTTAGAGTCCTTCACAGAAAATTGGAGCCCACTCTTGGTTACACATAATGTGCTCGCAATTGAGTTTAATTCCGCATCATTTGTCCTAAATTAGCTTGTACACCTATTCAACCCCCCTCTAGGTGTACCTGCAGTAGGCTTAGAGAGGACTGGGTGAGAGGATCGGGAATGCTTATCTCTTGTAGGCAGGTTGCCCCCGATTCCGATCTTGGATATAGGTGGAGGCTTCATGCGGAGACTTTCTGTGTTCGTCAGGCTTCACAGAGTGGTTGGAGGAAGTATTCATTGCCTTTTTAAACTGGATGTATGACTGAGCTTGGGATAGAACCTTACTCATCAGGGTGACATTTACTTCAGAAGATGTCCATATAAGGGGTGAGAGACTTGCAACCCACTGATTTATGCGAGTGCAGAGACGTCCTCACCGCAGTTGGGAACTTTGGCGAGATGGCTTTGGAAGAAGCAAATGTAGGATTTGAGGCTATCACCTTGCCTCATTTTAACAAAGAGGAGGTGATGGTTGTTCTTCTTAGCCTCCTGACGAGAGACGTACTGAGTGAGGAATGCTTCAATTACCTCCTCGAAGTTGTGGAGAAGTGCGGAGGTAGAGAGTAGAACCAATCTGAGGCTACGCTTTTCAGGCTAGAAAGGAAGGCGAGGAACATGCGAGGATCATTGCGATCATAAAGCACCATCTTGTCCTGAAAATGTTTGATGTGTTAGACCGATTCGCTCACTCCGGAGTAGCAGTCGATGGTCGGAGTTGAGAATTTCCACGAAAACTCGCACTTCAGGATCTTTTTGAAGAGGGGGAGTCAGAGAGTTTGACATTTGAAAGCGTTGAATGGTTTTATAGCTTAGCCTCCATGATCCGTCTTTGGATCAGCTCGTTGAGGGCTGGGAGTCAGGAGATCCATTGGCTTTGGCTCGCTTCCCGTCTGCGTCGATGTTTGGTTATTCTAGAGGGAAGTAATTTGGGCCTAGAGTTAGTTATTAAGTTGATTCATTGTTTCATGTTCGCGGATGGCATTCTTGCGGTCGTGAGCCGCCTGCTCGCGATCGCAATCTGACTGGGCTTGTTGCTCCTTCTGCTCTTTAAGAGTTATAGCCCTTTAGGTCTTCTTTCTGGATTATTTTGAATCATCGGATTTGAGTTTTAGTAGCGAAAGTTATGATTCAAATAGTAAAATGTATCCATCAGAATTCGAGTCAAAATTGCTTCATCTCATCTGTTGATCTTCTCTCTATCTATTTATCTCTTTGGATTTTGAATTTGGACTCTGTATTTGATGTTATCCTCGGTTGATCTTTAGCTAACCAAAATGGATTTATAAAAATCAAAATTTTACCGGTTTTCATTTGGTATTATCTTTCTGATTTCTCTGATCTTCAGCTGAACATTTGACCCAATCCTTGATTTGTTCTAACTAGATCTGGGATCATCCTCAGCTAACCAAATAGATCCAGTTAAATCTGATTTTAATTGGTATTTATTTGATTTAATCTTTTTTCTCTTCATGCTTATCTTCTGCAAAATAGACATTTAAGACAAGCAAATTAGCAGATTTATTACACGATAAATGTAGGAGTGTAATGAAAAAAATGAAAAATATGTGTACGATTATACCCCCCACACTTATCTTTTGCTCGTCCTCAAGCAAAACAATAAAACTAAACCAAAAATTATTAGACCCCTTTCGCAGGTTACGCGATTGCACTGAGCATATGCAACAAGCCGTTAAACCTCTAGGTTTCCCTAGAGGACGAGTTTTGTCTCGCTAGGGTTTTCAGTGGATTACACCCTCAAAATGCATAAAGAAAGAGAAATAAAGTGTTAGTATTTTGAAAATACATTTTGAAAGAGAAAAATATTTGAAGTATTATTATAAGAGTTCAAGTAATCTATAAGTTATAGGAAAATCGAATTTTTCATTCTTAAACTCAGTCTCTATTCAAAAACTTGTAATCAATCAGGATAAGGAGTCAAACTATATTTCTCATTAAGTCTATTATCTTACCTTAAGTTATATGCACCTTTGTGACCATGAAATTGTGACTCAAGGTTCTTTAACTCTAACTCTTATGCTTTATTTTTTTGTTTTTTTAATTTTTTGTTTATATTATTTCTTAGTTCTATTAGGCTTTCTAATTTGCCCATGTAACGAGCCTTAAATCGGTGACTTTCAAACCAATAGTCTTAGGGCACCGGGTGAGAAAACACCCCAAGGACTTAAGAACTCGAACAAACAAGGCCACAAAACTAAGGATTTTATTATGTGAACCGCTTTTAGGCATGAATACTTATGCTTTATGAGGCACAAATACCCAGTTTATCAGAGCATATATATATATATATATATATATATATATATATATATATATATATATATATATATATATATATATATATATATATATATATATATATATATGTTGACACTTAAAAAAGACAAGATTCTTATTGGTCTGAACAATGTCTAAACTTGTTGACATTTACAAAAGACAAGTGACAGACAAGCTGACAACCAGTTTTCACCCATCTCCGAGGGACAGGGAAGCAACTTGGACTCCACTGATCCAGCAAGCAGACAGTGAACCCGGATTGTTTCTAAACAGACCTCAGCAGGTCTAAAGATGCTAGCACTTAGCATCGCATGAGCCCAAAGGGATAGCCACACTTGAGAGGCTAGGATCACCCGACTTCGCCGTGAAGCCATTCAAAGCCTCGCCAGGAAGCTAACTCATAGCTTCGCCAAAGGAAGTCAGCTCCGCCTGAAGCCACATGCAACTGCGCAAAAAGGGTATATGGTAGCTTCGCAACAGATGACATCTAGCTCCGTCGAAGAAGCCTTCCTCTGACTTCGCCAGAAACTGCCTCCAGCTCCGCTGTGAGTTCAAGGCGGGCAGCGCCACTATTGGTCTGCTACGGTCAACCTTTGACCAATCAAATATCCGGATGAGATCAGATCTAATCAGATCAAATCTAATTAAGATCAAATCGGAGATCAAATTCGGCAGTTGATTGCCACAATCTCTTGACTCTTCTAAAAACGAGTAAGAAGATCAGGGGAAATCCTCCAACGATATGGTAGCACCCCATTCCCGGGATACGTACCCAGATACGTGTCCTAACTATTTTGATCATGTTATTATAATTTTCTTCTAATATTAGTTTTTAAGTTGTGATTTCTCATATTACTGTGTATCGGATCTGGGTTCTCAGATCTAGAGTAAGTTCTGACCCGGACTAGGAACCCGATACCAGCCAGTGGCCCGATTTGACTTTCTGATAATCCGATTTGATCGATTTCAGTTTCAGAGATTGTTTTATAATATTTTAGATTTTTCATGATTTTCTGAAATTTTTCTGCAAAATCTCCAAAACTGGTATCATTTGGCATCGCTGACTGATTCCCGGATTTTTAATTTTCAAATGGGATTGAATTTTCAAAAACAGCTTTTGCAGTACATCTTAAAATATCATTTTCTATTTAAAAACATTTTTTGGGATTTTTCAAAATTTATCAAAATTTGACCGATTCTGGTGTCGGCTGTATCGCCATAAAATTCCAAGATTTTTATTTTAAAAACTACATTATATTTTTCAAAACCGATTTAACAAAACATCTTAGAATAATATTTGCTATTTTTGAGAATTTTTCGGAACGATTCTGAAACAGTCAAATTTTCGCCTTATTAAAATAATAATATAATTTGTCGTTCTTTCTTTTTCTTGTTTTTTCCCTCTCAACTCCTCTACTTATTACTCCCAGAACATTTTATCAATTTTATTATTTAATAAAATATTTATTTATAAATTTTTAACTATTTCTTTTCATCTCTTTTTAATTTTTCAAATTTCTTTTCATTTTCTTTCATTTTCTTCCTTTCTTTTCTTCTCCTTCACTCCAACTCCCATACCCTGCCACTCTCCCAACGCAGCAGCGGCAACAGCGGTAGCAGAGGGAGCAGGTGAACAACCCCCCCATTCATCATTTTCTTCCAATTTTCTTCTCCTTTAAACTCTTCCTTCCTCCCTTTCTTTTCCTTTCCATTCCAACTATCTCCCTTCATCTTCAACCCTCAACCAAACCAAACCCAACTCACGCACGCCGCCTCCACCATCACCACCGCCACCTCCGGCGCCGCCCTAGCCGCCGCCGCCGCATCCCCCATCACCCCACCACCCTCCTCCACTTCCACCAACCCCAAATTTCACCTCCTCCTCTTCAATTTCACCCAAAACCCATAACCTTACAAACTTCATCTCCTCTAAAATTCCCATCACCACCACTAATTCCACCACCCTAACCACTCCATCACCACCTCCTCCTCCTTCTCCAACTCCCCAACACCACCAAACATCCCCACCACCAGCACAACCACCACCACCACCAACCACCAACACCACCTCCACCAAACTACAACAACATCAACATAATAACTCACCCCACCTCTCACTCCTCCCCTTGAGCCGCGCGCGGCCGGACCCTACCGCCGGCGGCGCCGCCGCCGGCAGGCCGCCGGCGCCGGCGGTGGTCGGCCGGCCACCCCCACCCACCTCCTTTCTTCTTCTTTTCCTTTCTTTCTTTCTTTCTTCTTTTCTTTCTTTCCTTTTTCTTTTCATTTCTTCCCTAAATAAAACAAACTTTCTCTTTCCTAAAATACCCCCCACCATTCCCTAAAACTACTTCTCTATATTTTCCAACATATCCCTCTTTTATTTCCTTATTTCTTTCTTTCCTTTTTTTTCCATTTTTCTTTTCCTTTTTTAAAAACAATTCCAACAAAACTCTTTCTTTCTTTCTCTCTCTCTCTAACTAATCCTCCTCTCTCTCTCCTCCCTTGTTCTCCCAAAAATATATATTTTTTACTACTACTACTACTATTATTATTATATATATATGTTTATTTGGATTGTTGGCTTGCACGTGGTGTTCGTGGATTTCCCAGATAGTACTAGGTATCGCGTTTCGGTTTTGAGGCGAGTACAGTTATTTTTAACATGCATCTATTTTGTCATTATGCGAGTACTTTTAATACACCTAAAAATAAATACTCTTGTATTTTAAGCCTGGAATTGATATATGGATATGTTAGCATGCTTAGCACTTCTTATCGTAAATTTAATACATGATATCATACTATGCGAGTTAATATATTATGTTGCACTCGGTATTTACCCGACCCTGGACGTGTTATGCTTGATATATGATTTATGACACTGATATATGATAATTACACCGACACCTGGCATGTTACACTGGATATATGATTTTTGACACCGGCACTTGGTCTTTACACCGGCACACGGTATTTGACACCGATATTTGCCATGCTATGTTTGACACCGATATTTGCCCTGTTATATTTGACACTAATACTTGCCATGCTATATGTGATATGTGACACCTGATACTGATACTTGCCATGTTATATTTGGCATGTGATACCTGACCTCGGTACTTGTCTTGCTACACTTATCACTTGATATTAGACACCGATACTTGATATGTCGTACTTGACACCTGCTCCTGACACCCAGTATATGATATGCTTTCACGTGGTACATGTTGGCCCAAAGGCCTATCACCCTAGTTTTGATGATGATCAACTCATGAAGTTATGTTTACTAATGATCTTGTGTTTAATTAGTGACAGATTCATTATCAAAATCTTAGTAGGTGCATAGCTCAACAAAGGACAAAATATCAAGATTTGGAGCTAGCACGGTGTGATCCAAGGAGTTTTGGATCAAGCTTGGACCAAGTCAAGAAGATGAGAAGCCTTCAAGGGAAGACTTCAAGAAGATGAAGACTTGTGTCTAGGTATAAGATTTAGTTTTTGTTTTAGTTAAAAATGTAAAGGATAGAATAGTTGGTGGATTGCTCAAGTATATATCACACACACACTCTTGATTTACTTGTCTTTTCATAAAAGATTTTAACCAAAAACCAAAATAGTATTTCAAGTGATTTTTGGTGTTTCTCATGTTAGTATCTTTTAACCAAAACCAAGTTTATGCTTAATACCAAAAACACAGATATTTCATCTTGATTGTGTAGTGGATCATATCCATACACACTATGCCTTAAAATGAATTATAATATCTTATTTTTGTATTCTGAAGATTTGGAAAAAACATGTTTTGTAAAATATTGTTTTGGAAAAACAGTTTTTATCATGGGCCAAATATTTCCATATTACAAAAATATTTCAAACTTTTATAACATGCCTTGATTTTGTGCAAGCATGTTTGTTTATCAAGTATATTGGTTAAAACTATTTTTGTAGATTTTTATGTATTTTATGGGATTTTATATGAGCCAAAAAGACAAACTTTTTAATCCCAGAAAAATTGTTTCAGGCTTCAGCTAGTCGACTTATACTAGCTTATTAGTCGACTAACCCTGAAGTCGGCCGACCGGGATGGTCGACCGACATGCACAAACGTGCACGCCTTTGTGTACTGGTGGACGGCCGACCGTGCCGGTCGACCGCTCCAGAGAGCAGTGCTCTCTGGAAAGTTCGGTCGACCGCACCGGTCGACCGTGGCTCCAACGGTCAGAAATCCGACCGTTGGCGGTCGACCGGCAGTTCTGACAGATCCCAACGGCTAGTTTTCTGGCAGCCTATAAATTGGGGTCTTGTCATTGTTTTGCTACAAGATTTTAGAAAAGCTTTGAGTCAGTTTTTCCCAGACTTTTTAAAGGGTTTTCTCCACAAAATAGTAAGCAAATATTTCCTATCTAAAGGGAAGAATTTATCAAGAGTGTAAAAGAGATTTCTTGAGTTTTTCACCAAAGTTTCAATCCTTATTTTTTCTCACACCACACTTGAGCAACCATTGATTATACATCCTATAGGTGTGTTGTAGTGAGAGTGCTTTAGGTGATCAAAGTGTTGTGATCACTAAAGATCTTTTCTTTGTTCCTTGAGGAGACGGGCAAGTGTGCTCGTGATTGTTTGGGTCCTAGTGAGGACTTGGTGTTTTCGGGTTCGGGTGCGAACTCGTGATTGAGGTGCGGCCTCGGCGAGCCGGTGGGCTTGCGGTGTGTACGGGACTAGAGAGTCCGAGGGCTTGTAGGTGTTGCGGCACCGAGGAGAGATCCATTGGGATCTTGCATAGTGGAAATCCTTCGTGTGTCGAAGGCGGGGATGTAGAGCAAGTGTGCTCGAACCTCGAAACAAACCCTTTGTGTTTGCGATTGCCTTTTCTCTCTCTCTCTCTCTCTCTCTCTCTCTCTCTTTGTCTCTTGTTATATCTTGCATTCAATTATAGTGTACATCTTTATATGCTTGATATATTCTTTTGTGCATAATATATATACTTGCGTGGGATTGTTGCTGACACTTGTATTCAACCAAGAGAGCCAACGCGGCACCTCAACCCATTCAAGGGGAATCTAGAGGAGTTTGTCCAGAGCCCTTCACGGGAATTCGGCAACACTCTTTGGTTATACGTGGTGTTTAGTGTAAAAGTTTTAATTAGGTCATAATTTGTTTTAGCTTCCGCATTATTTGCATCATTTGGCATTAAGTGACCATTAGATTAGCCATCACCTATTCACCCCCTCTAGGTGAACCTTTCAATTGGTATCAGAGCTTGGTACTCTGATTTGGTCTAACAACCTAGAGTTAAAGATCCTCATTTTTAGGCTAATCACAATATTTGTACACACACCATGGACTTCATGTCACCACCTTCCTTTGACATTCTTAACATCCAAATTTGGAAGGTTAAGATGTCATTGTACCTCAAGGCCTTAGGCATTCATGTATATCTTGCCACTACTAATAATGCATATTCTTTAGATGGTAAGAATTTTGAGGCTAATGCAAAAGCCATTCATGCTATCAAATCAACCCTAAATGATGATTATTTATCTAGGGTTTCTAATGTTGAATCGGCTTTTGTAGTATGGAACATCATCACCTCCCTCGGCGAAAAAGATCTATACTATGCGGGGAGTGACTCGGACGTTGGAAGCGACATCTCCAACGTGTGCTATATGGTCCAAGGGGATAACCCCCTTGAGGTAAACTCCGAATCCGATGATAAGGACATGTCATATGATGAGCTCACTTCATTTTGTCAAACAATTCTTGAAAAATATGACATGCTTAAGAAAGAAAATAAAAATTTGAAAAAGAACATTGCTTGCATGCATGTAGAACATGATACATTTAGATCTAACATTGCATGTTTAGAAAAAGATAACAAAAATTTGAAAAAGAATTTTGATGCCATGCTTGATGAAAAAGATTTATTAGAAAATAAAATGGCATGCTTGGAAAAAGAAAATAAAGATTTGAAAAATGAGAATGTTTCCTTATTTTCAAAATTGAATGATTTGTGTGAAGGAAACAGTACTTTGAAAAATAAAATTGATTTGGTGAAAAAACAAAAAGAAGTTGTTTTTCAAGAAAATATTACTTTGAAAAGAAAATTTGTTGAAAAAGAAAAAGAATTTGTTTCTAAAAAGAAAAAGAAAAATGATTCTATATCTCACCATACTTTACATGCCACAACTAATGAGATTAAGAATTTGAAAAATAAAATGGATGGTTTGAGTTCAACTTTGAACTCTTGTGCTTTTAATCATTCTAGGTTAGAGTCAATGTTTTCAAAGAAACAAACTCCACACATTCATGCACATCATAACCATGCATTTGCTTATGTTGCACAATATGATCATACACATACACATGAGCATACTAAGGTGTACGTATGTACACATTGTGGCCGCAAAGGCCATTTAGCAAAATATTGTTATGATAGATTCGATCATTTTAATTTTGCTAAGAATAAAAATTTTTGGGTTCCTCAACATAAGACTAACCCCCGTGGACCCAAGAAAATATGGGTACCAAAACCCCCACCATTTGCTTTTGATGTAGGTGAGGGCTCTCACAAGACGTGAGAGGATTGATGCCTTGGTAGTGGATGCAATAGACTTGATGGACATACTTTTGGATGCATCACTATCAAGGAGCTTTAGTGGAAAGACCACCATATTTGGAGCTTTAGAGTTGGTAATAAATTTCTAAACTCCTACTTTTTATGTTCATGCTTGTTCATTCATAATATTCATAGCATGTTCATGTTTTATGATTTGTGTGCTTCATGTGGTATTTACATGCTTAGATGTAGAATGTGTCAAACTTGCTTTTATACATGTACACTTAGTGAGTATCAAATTGATTCATATACATTCACTCTTCATGCTCATTTGTACCCACTATATGCATATGTATAGACTAGTTTTGATGATTCTCATTTATACATGCTTTGCCAATTTTTTATGCTTTACTTCATGTATATGTATTTTAAATTCAAATCTAATAAATATACATGCATACCCGTGAATCTCTTGCCTTCATGCAAACATCATTAATAGACTCTTTTAATATTGGGATATGTATGTGTATTATTAGGATTGGATTAATCAAACATATACCATGATGATTAGTGTTTTGATGAAAAATGATTTTTCGTGTTTTTGTTAAAAATGTGACTTATGAGCGTCAATGACTATTTTCATAAAAATGCTAGTTACATGATCGTTTAACACTCACACTTTTGTTAAAAACATTTTGAGCCATATAGACCATGAGTGCTTAAATTTTTATGTATCTAGTTATGTTTATGAAAAACATAAGATTTGATATATTTGAAGGATCTTTAACTAGTTTTTCAAAAACAATTTATACTAGTTATTTATTCTTCAAATAATTTTTGAGATTGACACATGATTCTATTTTTTTCTCAAAATTTGATGCTTCATGATTTGAATACTAGTTTATATGTTAGTTTTTGTCAACACTAAGATTTATACTTGTACATATCGTGGGCCACAAATAAATCTATTTATATTTGTGCTTGAATGCTTATTTGAACCCATGAAATGTGCTTGTATTGCTTGGTTTTGATGATACATACATTTTTAAACTTATATTCCCACTTTTTGGATTTGATTTATGATCATGTGTTTTCATTTCATGTATATGTATATTTTGCCAAACTTTAAGATATACATGTATACCTCTTGAGTCATTTGCCTTTAATGCAAATCTATTTATATGGACTCAATTGTGTTTAAGAGACATGTATGTATACTTATTGTTGTCAAAACATACATATATCTTGAAATATATATTTTTTTAAAAAAAAGTGTGTGTGATGATTTAAAGGAATATTGAGATTTATTGACATTTCTTTTTGACTTATTCCTTGCTTGAAGGATTTCGTACTAGTTTTAAAACATTTTCATATTAAATAGTGCAATCTCTTCATTTGGTAGAGTATATGATAAGCTTACCTTTCAATTGGTATCATTGGATATTTTCAATTGGTATCAATATGATTCTTATATACTCATATTTTGATTGTATGTATGAATGCTTTCAAATTTTAAATTATATCAATTTCTATTGGTATTATCTTTTCATACATATATATGTGATCTATTTGCTAAGCTTAATTCAACTTTCAATTGGTAATTCTTAAAGCTTATGCAATATGTTTTCAAGATTGATATCAAAATTAAAAAAAATATGTTGATATCTCAAAATGTGTTTCTTGAGAAAAGTTCAAAATTTTGTTTTGATAAAGAAAAATTCAAAATTTTTGATTTGTATTTCCTATATGCAAGGAGAGCTTAACATCTCTCTTACATATAGATTCATGTTGAGTATATTATAAATTGAGGAGCTTGACAACTATTCTTTATATGATATACGTATGTAGGGGAGCTTCACATCTCCTCTTATGCATTACATAATATGTGTTATGTGAGTTAGGGCTTGTCATCCCTTCTTCATGTAATGCATATGTGTAGGGAAGCTAACTTAGCGTCTTCCTCTTCATGGATATATATCGCATATAAATCTTTATTGATTGATTTGTATTACCCCTTCTTGATCTCTTTGTTTTTGACAAAAAAGGGAGAAAAAAACAAAATTTTGTTTTATTTGATTTTAATTTGAACCCTTTGTTGATGATTGACAAAAAGGGGGAGAAGTATTTGAGTATATATGCATGTTTTCATTGCTTAAGGGGGTGTAGTATTTGTCTTCCTTGTTATTTATGCATATATGTTTTGTTTTGCAAATAGGAGAAAAAGATTTATTTTGTTTCATCTCCATCATTTGCATACATATTTATGAGCTTCATTGTCATATATTATTATTTATGTCTATGCATGAGTTAAGGGGGAGCTTCCTCGAAGCTTTACTTTAATCCATACATATATAACCTCATGAGTTTTGTCATCATCAAAAAGGGGGAGATTGTTGGCCCAAAGGCCTATCACCCTAGTTTTGATGATGATCAACTCATGAAGTTATGTTTACTAATGATCTTGTGTTTAATTAGTGACAGATTCATTATCAAGATCTTAGTAGGTGCATAGCTCAACAAAGGACAAAATATCAAGATTTGGAGCTAGCACGGTGTGATCCAAGGAGTTTTTGGATCAAGCTTGGACCAAGTCAAGAAGATGAGAAGCCTTCAAGGGAAGACTTCAAGAAGATGAAGACTTGTGTCTAGGTATAAGATTTAGTTTTTGTTTTAGTTAAAAATATAAAGGATAGAATAGTTGGTGGATTGCTCAAGTATATATCACACACACACTCTTGATTTACTTGTCTTTTCATAAAAGATTTTAACCAAAAACCAAAATAGTATTTCAAGTGATTTTTGGTGTTTCTCATGTTAGTATCTTTTAACCAAAACCAAGTTTATGCTTAATACCAAAAACATAGATATTTCATCTTGATTGTGTAGTGGATCATATCCATACACACTATGCCTTAAAATGAATTATAATATCTTGCTTTTGTATTCTGAAGATTTGGAAAAACATGTTTTGTAAAATATTGTTTTGGAAAAACAGTTTTTATCATGGGCCAAATATTTCCATATTACAAAAATAGTCCAAACTTTTATAACATGCCTTGATTTTGTGCAAGCATGTTTGTTTATCAAGTATATTGGTTAAAACTATTTTTGTAGATTTTTATGTATTTTATGGGATTTTATATGAGCCAAAAAGACAAACTTTTTAATCCCAGAAAAATTGTTTCAGGCTTCAGCTAGTCGACTTATACTAGCTTATTAGTCGACTAACCCTGAAGTCGGCCGACCAGGACGGTCGACCGACGTGCACAAACGTGCACGCCTTTGTGTACTGGTGGACGGCTGACCGTGCCGGTCGACCGCTCCAGAAAGCAGTGCTCTCTGGAAAGTTCGGTCGACCGCACCGGTCGACCGTGGCTCCAACGGTCAGAAATCCGACCGTTGGCGGTCGACCGGCAGTTCTGACAGATCCCAACGGCTAGTTTTCTGGCAGCCTATAAATTGGGGGTCTTGTCATTGTTTTGCTACAAGATTTTAGGAAAGCTTTGAGCCAGTTTTTCCCAGACTTTTTAAAGGGTTTGCTCCACAAAATAGTGAGCAAATATTTCCTATCTAAATGGAAGAATTTATCAAGAGTGTAAAAGAGATTTCTTGAGTTTTTCACCAAAGTTTCAATCCTTGGTTTTTCTCACACCACACTTGAGCAACCATTGATTATACATCCTATAGGTGTGTTGTAGTGAGAGTGCTTTAGGTGATCAAAGTGTTGTGATCACCAAAGATCTTTTCTTTGTTCCTTGAGGAGACGGGCAAGTGTGCTCGTGATTGTTTGGGTCCTAGTGAGGACTTGGTGTTTTCGGGTTCGGGTGCGAACTCGTGATTGAGGTGCGGCCTCGGCGAGCCGGTGGGCTTGCGGTGTGTACGGGACTAGAGAGTCCGAGGGCTTGTAGGTGTTGCGGCACCGAGGAGAGATCCATTGGGATCTTGCATAGTGAAAATCCTTCGTGTGTCGAAGGCGGGGATGTGGAGCAAGTGTGCTCGAACCTCGAAACAAACCCTTTGTGTTTGCGATTGCCTTTTCTCTCTCTCTCTCTCTCTCTCTCTCTCTCTCTCTTGTTATATCTTGCATTCAATTATAGTGTACATCTTTATATGCTTGATATATTCTTTTGTGCATAATATATATACTTGCGTGGGATTGTTGCTAACACTTGTATTCAACCAAGAGAGCCAACGCGGCACCTCAACCCATTCAAGGGGAATCTAGAGGAGTTTGTCCAGAGCCCTTCACGAGGAATTCGGCAACACTCTTTGGTTATACGTGGTGTTTAGTGTAAAAGTTTTAATTAGGTCATAATTTGTTTTAGCTTCCGCATTATTTGCATCATTTGGCATTAAGTGACCATTAGATTAGCCATCACCCATTCACCCCCCCTCTAGGTGAACCTTTCAGTACAAATACCTGGACCTGACATCATGACTCCTGACCGGACACTACCATACCTGATACCTGTGTCTTATATGACATATTCATGGCTATCACTTTTACGGGGACTTGATTATTATATTATTACCATATATTTGGTACTCCTGTACTCCTGTATACTTGAACCCCTGAAATAGGGAGGCTCCTGACATTACTCCTGATACCATACTCCTGTTGATCCCCGTAATAGGATAATCATGAATATGGGATTACTATGAATACTCTGTGGACATTATCACCGGACAAATTATAATAATTAGACAACTTACACCGGGATGGGGGAGACTGATGAGTACCGATATAGTTTCCATGTTTATGATGGTCTTATAGTGTCGCGCGGCCATGTACTTGGATTCGACCTGGAGGACACCAGGCGTTTCCGTGGGGTGTACTGGCACCCCTACTCCCTTGCCTGCCGGTTGTACCATAAGCCCCTGGGCCTATTCCTGTGGGAGCGGTGACATCCTATTCCTGTTCGGGCGTACAATAAGTCCCGGTACCTAGCGGTACGTTCCGGCTCAGTACCGGATACTCCTTGACCGTTGTCCCGGGTATGTACGGGACCCATTCTAAGCATGGTTCGTCGATCCCCATCAGTTTCCAATAACTTACTCTCGGATCTGTATGCTGAGGTATGTGGGATGGGACACATACCGATGTATACAAATCAGATGAGTCTTAATAATTAATAATAACATGCTCCTGATATATGGCTAGCTATACCCTTGGTTTATAATGCCCACCACTTATACTTGTGCTATCTAGTTGGATTATTTGATTGCTTTCATACTGTTTCATTATTATATTGTGAAGGTAAATTCAGATTATATAAACTCAGATTACAGTGACGTGAGGTATAGGGTATATATATGAGGGTTTCCTTGTTTGGATTATTCCTTCGACGTACTAATCTCGGTAATGTGAGCTTATATAACTTATTTCCTATAGTAACTTTACTCACTGTCTTATTCATGTTCTTACATGCTTATATTCACGATACACATTTCCTGTACACATGTATTTGTTATGCACGCCACCTGGCTTTATTGTATGTACTCGCTGGGGTTGCTAACAACCCTGGATTCTCATGTCCAGATTTTAGAGCCTGGATCATGGTGGCTTGGCTGTAGTAGATTAGAGCGCGCAACGGATCCTCTCGTGGTGATCAGAGTGTAGCAGAAGCTTGGACGTCGTCATAGCTCTTCCTCCCAGTACCTCTCCTATTTGGCTCCTGAGGCCCTCTTGCTACTCGTGAGCACCTCCCCATTTTTGTATATCTCTTCATGTTTTATGTACTTTTATATTTTCTGGTAATGTAACATTCATGTAATGTTGTATCATTCTCTGTGATAACCATGTACTTGCGCTATTTCTGTTGGAATGTATGTTACCACTGTGCTTCTGTCTCTGATTCTTGCCCGTACTGATGCTTAGCGTATATACGTGAGGGTATCTCTGACCTGCGTATATACGTCGCAGTGGCGTCCCCGTACCCGCCGGCTCGGGGCGTCACAATATGGAAAGGATCAAAACAGATTAAGAGGATCAACCGACCTGCCATTTCTAGCTTCGCAGAAGCAAATCCTAGCCTCGCAACAAAGCTACTTTCCAGATTTAAACAGATTTGATTCAATCTGTTTTCATATTTTCAAGGGACGGTTATACCCTTGCCCTCCTTATAAATAACCCACCAGGGGCGCAATGAGGGAGGACTTCTTCGAAGAGCTTCCTCAGACGACACGCACAAGAGGACTCCACAAGTAGAGGCTTCTTCACGACGCACCGTGCGCTCTTGAATTCAGAGACTTTTAGAGAATTGCTTCTCTAATCAGGGTGTTGATACCCTAATACCTTCCTTTCTCTCAAGGAATTTTCGGAACCAGGCGAGAAGGAATTCCTAATTGAAGGCGGTTTTGAGAAGTAGTAAGAAGGTTCTACCAACCTTCTGTTCTCTGATTCCCCGAACCAGGCGAGAAGGGAATCTCATCGCTCACATCGTCAAAGGGATAAAGTGGTCGCGCGCTGACCAAACTCCTATCGGCACACTTCTCCAGAATCTCTGAGGAGATCTACTTGCAATCTTTTTAAGAATACTTGTAATTTAGCTCATCAAACTCTTTTTATTGTAAGTTTTCCCCTTTTCAAATCAATGGAAAATAATATATATATATATATATATATATATTCTTTTTATCTTTATTTTTGAACCCTAAGTGTGTAAGTGTATAAAGCATGCATATATCATCAAGGTAAAAAATCAAGACTAAATTTCTTTTCTAAATTTTCTTCCTAACCTTGAAAATCAAACAAATAATCTTATTTTGACCAAGTATAAGAAATCCTAATTATGATTCTCCTATTCCTTAAAATTGATTTAATTTCTTACAAAAAATAAGTCAAAATATTGTTTCTACTTTTAAAAAGTTTTTAAAAGTAAAGAAAATGTTAATAATATTTTTTTAATAATAAAAGAAAAACCTTAGTTATGTTAGAACCCTCCTCAACACCTATCTTATGCATTTTCCTTAATGTATGAATTAATGCATAAATGCATGAAAAGAAGAAAGGGAAGGAAAATATTACCTTATGGTGGTGGTTCCGGTGGTGGTTTGATTGGGTCAAGCGTTGCTACCCAATCAAAATACTGTGGTGACTCATGGAACCCACCTTTATTGACCTCTTTTCTATTTACACATTTACAGTCCCTAATATGAATAGGATCATGAAAGATTCTATAATGAAACTTACTCTCTTTATATGACCAGTCCTGGAAAGTCATCACAGAGTCATCGTGGTCTATACCTATGTCCAACAAAAGAATGTGACTGGGTGGAATGGTTGACTTGGGCTCAAAAATGATAGGTTCAGGAACCAATAATAAATCGGGAAATCAACTTTGAGTTTGAGAGTCATTTTTGGTGCAAGAGTTGAGTTCAAATCTAAGAATTAAAATTCACATTCTTTTCCCATCAAAGGAATGTGACTATCCAAATTGGTGATTTCATTCCTAGATCTATGGGTACAAAAATAAATGTTAGCTCAGAAAATTAGTCCAAATTGGTTAAGAATACCGGAGTCAATATAGATTCAAAAATGAAAACTGAATCATAAAGTTGGGATTGGGTTCACATTCATGATCAAGTTCAATCTCATTAAAATGAAAACTTGCCAATTCATCTATAGGTTAATATTAATCAAGTTCAAGATTTTGTGGTGAAATTGAATCTTGGTCAAAGTCTTCGAGATACCATGATTCTTGGTTTTCATCAATATGGTTAGAAGTGTCGAAAACAGTCAAAGATTGGGTAGGGAGAGTTTTCTTATTCCTATGCATGTTTTTCAATCTACTTAGTCTTACTTCTATCATATTGAGTGGATTGTTTTGTTGGTATTTCATAAAGGGGGAGAAAATTCAATTTTCATATTTCAATTGGTATTTGTATTTCCACTCCCTTGCTTTATTATAGAAAATAATAATTTCAATTTGGTATCATATGTTTAAAAAGAATAATACTTTTAATTGGCATCAAATTTGTTTTATTGAGAAAATTCAAAATTTTGTTTAAAGGAAATATTTAAAAGTTTTGATTTGTATTGCCTATATGCAAGGAGAGCTTAACATCTCTTCTACATATAGATTCATGTTGAGTGTATCTTGTATTGAGGAGCTTGACATCTCTTCTTTATGTGATACACGTGTGTAGGGGGAGCTTCACATCTCCTCTTATGCATTGCATAGTGTACGTTATGTGAATTAGGGCTTGTCCTCCCTCCTTCATGTAATGTATCTATGTAGGGAAGCTTCACATCTTCCTCTTCATGAATGTATATAGCATATACCATTTACTTATTGATCTATGTTTACTTTCTATTGGTATCAAGATGCTACCTTGACATATTTTCAATTGGTACCTTAATTGATTGTCACCCCTATTTGGTTTTTGTTTTTTGTTTTAGACAAAAAGGGGGAGAACATTGTTTTTATTTACCCTTTTGTTGATTCATTGTTTCGAACAAAAAGGGGGAGAAAAATTTATTGATTTAGTTTTGCTTTTACTCCTTTATTGATGATTGTTTCTTTGTAGTAAAAAGGGGGAGAAGATTTTGTGTTGTTTTGATTGTTTACCCCTTTGTTGATGATTGACAAAAAGGGGGAAAAAGATTTTGAGTTTTATATATGCATATTTATGTTTTGCATATATTAAGTTTAATTTAGTTTAATTTTAATTGGTATCTAGAGCATGTTTTGTTTTTGAACATTTCATTGGGTATCAGAGCCTTTCATTGTTTTTGCATTGTCATTCATTACATATTTATGTATATTTGTTTATGCGTGAGTTAAGGGGGAGCTTCTTTGAAGCTTAACTTTAATCCATGCATATATAACTCCATGAGTTTTATCATCATCAAAAAGGGGGAGATTGTTGGCCCGGAGGCCTTTCTCTCTAGTTTTGATGATGATTAACTCATGTAGTTATGTTTACTAATAATCTTGTGATTTTAAGTTTCAGATCATTTAGCAAGATATTAATTAGTGATTGCTTCAACAAGGAGTTTAGAAGCTTTCACTTGGTGATTCCAGGGCTGAGCATCAAGATCATACATAGCCTAGCTCGTGGATCACGGTTTGGGATCGAGTCGGCTTGAAGATGGAAGATCATCAAGAAGACTTAGGTATCCTAGTTTTAGTTTAGTGTGTTTAGATCCATGTGTAAAGATAAGAATAGTTGATATGCTCAAGTGCACAACACACATGTTTTATGTTTGGATATTGGTTTTTCGTTTTTGGTTTAACCAATATTTGTTTTCAGAATAGATTGATCAAAACAAGTTTACTTGATTTTTATGTATATTAGATGTGTTCAATATACATACATGCTTCATATCTTAAACAAGCTTATTTTGACTATCCTATTCATGTATTGAAAAATCAAAGTTTGATAAAATACATGTTTTGGTTTTTAGTAAAAATGTTAAAACACAAAAATGGTTTCATATGCTTGATATTTGAGTTAAAATGTTTATCACATGTTTATATATCAATGCAAAATGTTAAAACTATTTTTGGGGACTTTTACAAGACTTAAAAGAATTTTTAGAAATATGTTTAAGATGTTTTTCTGACCCAGTTTCTGACTCAGACTGTGGCTGACAGGCCAGGTCGGTCGACCGCAACGGTCGACCGAACCAAGGGCCAGTCGACCGTTGCGGTCGACTGACGTGCACAGCCTTGTGCACGTTTGGCAGACATAGGGTCGGTCGGCCGACCAGATAAGAGAGCCTTGCTCTCTGTATCTGGGCGGTCGACCGAGCGGTCGACCGGAACAGAGAAGTCTGCTCTCTGTATCTGGGCGGTCGGCCGGGCGGTCGGCCGATTTGCTCCAACGGTCATATTTCTGACCGTTGGCGGTCGACCGGGCCGGTCGACCGCAAGCCTGTCAGGCTGACAGATCAGCCTAACGGCTAGTTTCTGGTTTGGCCTATATATACCCCATTTCTTGGGGGTTTTAAAAGAAGATTTTCAAGAGCAAAAATTCCTAGTTTTCTGAAGTGTTTTTACATGTTTTAAAAAGTGTTTAAGTGCCAAAAAGATCAATCTTTATTTGTTTTAGAGTTTTTGGAAAAATCAAAGAAAATAGAAAAATTGGGAGATTTGTATTGTTCTTCATTTTTATCTTTTACAAAGAGTTTTCCCAAGTATTTTTCTTTGAGTTTTTGTTTTCCAAACTCTAAGTTTTCCACACTTGACCTTATCATCTATCATATTCTATTAGGATCTTGTTTAGTGGAAAGAGAGATTGTTTGTGGTTGAAAGAAACCACTTGTTGTAAACACCCTTGCTTTTGTTGTATCCCTCTTTGGTAGAGGTTGACCGGGTGATTGGTTTGCTCCCTCTTTGGTAGAGGTTGAGTTGGTTGGTTTGCTCCCTCTAGTGAGAGGTGGAGTTTGGTTTGTAAACCCTCTTCGGTAGAGGTGTTGGTTGTTGTTGTTTGGCTACGGGCCTACCCCTCGGTTGTGAGACGGTGTTTGAGAGAGGAGTTCAGTACTCCTATTGTTGTAACAAATCCTCCTCGGTGGAGGTTCTCTTGGTGGGAGATAGTGGATTGGAAATCCTTCACGGTGGTGAAGGCGGGATGTAGAGCTAGGGGCTCGAACCTCGAAACATATCTTATTGTTAGCGTTTGATCCATTGTCTCCTAACTCTCTCTCTTTTATTTGTGCAAAGCATCATTATTCATTCATATCTTGTATGCTTGTGTTGTCCTTGCATTTGATTCATATTGCTTATCCTTATATGCTTGGATTGCTTGTGTGTGTACCTCACTTATACTTAACCACAAGAGCTTCATATAGCACCTCAACCCTTATCTAGGGGAATCAAGAGGAGTTAGTCCAGAGCCCTTCACGGGGAATTCGGCTACACTTGTTGGTTGTATTAAGTGTTTGTGCAAATTTGTTTTAGCTTCCGCATTTAGCGCATTTAGATCTTAGATTAGCATATACACACCTATTCACCCCCCTCTAGGTATTTTTCACCTTTGACCCGTATCGACGATGTACTTTTGTTTGAAGGCGATCAAAGTATGACAAATAAGCTCTTCTCCATTCCCGATTTACACTATGAAATGAAGGGGCAAACTACACTACTATAGAAATAGCTATCCATCACCATAAGTCATCAATGGCACTTGCAAGAGTAAGGCAACTTCGAGGCTATAGGAGTCATTTGGATTCATAAACACAGAAGAAGGAAGCAAACAAAAACAAGAATAGAAAAGAAAAGAAAACTTCGATTCGATTTAAATAACAATGAAAGAAGAGATTACTTATACCGGTGTCACCCTCAGTACAAGATTGTTCTCATTCCTTCATGAAAATCTCCTCTCCTCTCAGTTACATAAAGAAAATAAAAATTACATAAAAGAAAACTAAAAACCTAAGTTACGAACTACAAAATAGCCTAACTTCTACTCTCTGCTTGATCGTTCCCATTTGCCTTTGAAAGTTTAGGTATTTATATGAGAAATAGAGAGGGTAGCGGAGTAGGAAGATAGGGGACACTACCTATTGCTGAATTTGAATCCTCCCTTTATCTCCAAACTTGATTTGATGTCGATATTCAGTTCTGATCTGCAGCTTGTTGGCATGTTGATTACTGAATATGACTTACCAAATGATAGAATTAGAAATAGTGATCAACTTAAGAGTTGTAACCCTTTATGTCTTCTTTCTGGATTATCTTGAATCATCATATTTGAGTTTTAGTAGCGAAAGTTATGATTTAAATAGTAAAATGTATCCATCAGAATCTGAGTCAAAATTTCTTCATCTCATCTGTTGATCTTCTCTCTATCCATTTATCCCTTTGGATTTTGAATTTAGACTCTGTATTTGACGTTATCCTCGGTTGATCCTTAGCTAACCAAACTGGATTTATAAAAATTTAAATTTTACCGTTTTTATTTGGTGTTATCTTTCTGATTTGCTCTGATCTTCAGCTGAACATTTGCCCCAATCTTTGATTTGTTCTTATTGGCCCAGAAGTCCATCACTCTAGTTTTGATAATAATTAACTCATGTAGTTATAGTTTACTAATGATCTTATTATATTTAGTTTCAGATATTTGATTAAGATATTAGTAGGTGTTTGCTTCATCAAAAGAATTTTGGGGATAACACATGTAGATTCAAGAGCTCACGCGTCAAGATCGCATCTAGCACTCAGTTGGAGTCAAGCTCGTTGGATCGCTTTTGAATCGAGTCGATTTGGAGAAGGAGTTCTATAAGAAGACTTTGGCTTGTGTTTAGTTTTGTTTTGTTTAGATCTTGTGTAAAGGTAGATAGTGTTGTTAATGCTCGAGTTCACACACACAAAAGTTTAAAGTTTATTTGTTTTGGTTTTCGGTTTAACCTGTTTTTGGATTTCATATCAAAAATAAAGATATATATCTTATATGTATATTGGATTCTATCCATATACAATATGCTTCAAATTTGTTTCCATATCATGTTTTTGTATTTATACAAGTTTTGGAGAAAACGGTTTTTCATTTCAAAAATTCAAGTTTTAGAAAATATGGATTTTGTGTTTAAGCCTAATTTCAAAATCACAAAAATAGTTCAAATAGTTTGTAATATGTATTGAATTTTAGTCATACATACTTGTACTTCAAAGATCTTAAAAGAACTTATTTTTGTGAAATTTATGAGTATTTTATGGGATTTTTTAGAAGTTAAAAAAACCAAGTTTTAATCCCTATAATTTGTTTGACCTGGCCTTCTGCCGGTTGACCGCTCGGTCGACCGAATCAGAAGTCAGTCGACAGGGATGGTCGACCGATGTGCACAAAGCGTGCACGGCCAATTGGCTGGTAGGCCGGTCGACGAGTGGTCGACCGTCCAGAGAGCTTTGCTCTCTGGATCTGGCCCCGGTCGACCGGGCGGTCGACCCGCCGAGAGCTTTCTCATATAAATTGATATTGATTTGATTTAAGTTGCATTAGAAAGAAGACTTCAATATCTACAACTTTATCATATATACTTATTCCCAAATTCGAACGTTTTCAGCTCGAAAAATGTGTTCCACTCTGACCCATTTTGCTGCCTGCCAGGCTGGGCCGGTCGACAAGGAAGGTCGACCGGGACAAGCGGCCAGTCGACCGGCCGGTCGACCGGACGTGCACAAAACCGTGCACGTCGGCTATTTCTATAGACGGTCGACCGTGCGGTCGACCGACTGTGACCAGATTGGTCTCTGTTTGTTTGGGTCGACCGCCAGGTCGACCGGCAGCTGTCAACGGTCATATTTTTGACCGTTTGACGGTCGACCGGGCGGTCGACCGCCAGGCCTGTCAGGCTGACACGTCAGCCTAACGGCTAGTTTTGAATTTGGCCTATATAAACCCCATTGTTTGGAGTTTCTCCTAAAGATTTTTATGCCAAAATTTCCTGACCTTTACTAGTGTTTTAACAGTGTTTTCAAAAGAGTTTTTTGTGCAAAAAGGATTCATTCATCTTGTTTTAGGTTTTTGGAAAAATCAAAGAAAATAGGATTTGGGATATTTGTATTGGTTTCCATTCTATATCTTTTACAAGAATTTTTTTCCCAAGTATTTTCTTTATGTTCTTGTTTTCTAAAACACCTAATTTTCCACACTTGAGCCATATCTTCTATCCTAAACTATTAGGATCTTGTTTTTGTGGAAAAAGAGAAAAGAGAGAGTTTTGAGGTTGTTGTTGTGGCCTCTAAATTGTAAACCCTCCTTACTTTTGTGAATCCCTCTTCGGTAGAGGTGATCGGAGTGGTATTGGTTTGGATCCCTCTTTGGTAGAGGCGATTGTGTTGTAAACCTCTTCGGTAGAGGTAGTGGTGTTTGTTGTTGGCTACGGGCCGTATCCCTCTTCGGTAGAGGTGGATTGTGGTTGTATTGCCTCGGTGGCATTGTAAGGTTGAGAGAGGAGTTTGGTACTCCTATAGTGGATGGGGAAATCCTACACGGTGGTGTAGGCGGGGATGTAGAGCAAGGTGCTCGAACCTCGAAACATATAGTTGTGTTTGCGTTTGCTCCACTTGTCTCTTTAACTCTCTCTCACTTTATATTTGTGCATAGCATCATTCTTATTGCCATAGCATATTATATACATTGCTTGTGTTGCCATTGCATGATTCATATTGCTATATCCTTGATTGCTTGGCTTGATTGTGTGTGCACATTGCTTGGATTGCTTGTGTGTGTGTGCCTAACTTATACTCATCCAACAAGAGCTTCACATAGCGCCTCAACCCATTTCAAGGGGAATCAAGAGGAGTTAGTCCAGAGCCTCGCAAGGGGAATTCAGCAACACTTGTTGGATTGTATTAAGTGTGTTGCAAGATTTGCATTAGCTTCCGCATTTAGCGCACATAGTTTTGCAATTAGTCCTAGATTAGCACTTACACCTATTCACCCCCCCTCTAGGTGTTTTTCAATTGGTATCAGAGCCAGTGCTCCTGATACTTAGGCTTAACATCCTAGGAGTGAGATCCATTTGCTTGCTAATCTATTATTTGCATTTGCTTGTTTGCACATATATAGTTTACCATGGCACACATATATGTATGACCCTTCCAACATTCATGTTTGGAAGATTAGGATGACCGTTTATTTACAAACCCTAGGTCATAAAGTTTATCTTGCTATTACCAAGGAATCCTTCCTTAGTGATTGCAATCATATAGGGGCCAATGCTCAAGCCCTAGAGGCCATTAGAAGCACTTTATCTAAAGATTATCTTTTACGTGTTTCTAACCTTGATTCCGCTTTTGCAGTGTGGAACAAGTTAACAACAACCACCACCACCTCCGAGCTTCAAGTGCCAAACCAACCGGAGGAATCTAGTGGAGAATCCGATTCACAATGCTTCATGGTCCAAGGGAATGACTCCCTTGAGGTACATTCGGAACCCCACTTAGATAGTGATGATTGCTCTAGTTCTTCATGTGACAATTTTGATGCTCATGCTTTAAATGAAGAACTTTCTATTGTTTGTGAAAAATTATTTGAAAATTATAAGATTTTGAAAAAGAAAAGTCTAGAAATTGAAAAAGAAAATAAGAGTTTACATTCTAGACTTGATGTTGTTTTGCAAGAGAAAGAGGAGATTGCTAATGAGAGGGATTCATTAAAATCTCAACTTGATCTTGCACTTAAAGAAAATAACTTTTTGAAGTCTAAAAATGATTGCCATGCTATTTTGAAGAAAAATGAAAATTTGTCTTCAAAAGTTGATTTTGTTTTAAAAGAAAATGATTCTTTGAAAATTAAGATTGCTTCAATTTCTAAAGATTTAGAAATGTGTTTAAAGAAAAATGTTGTTTTACAAAATAAAATTGATGCACGTGTTTGCCATGCTAGTGTAGCTTCATCTAGTCTACCTAATGCATGTACCACTTCTTCTATGATTAAAAATGATATAAATATATTGAAGGAGAAAATGGATTGTTTGGGCTCCACTATGAGCCAATGTGCTAAGAACCATACACGGTTGGAAATCTTGGTTCGAAAGAAACAAGTTCCATCATTTATGCATGCACACCCTCCACGGCATGCACATGCTCCACACGGACACCATCAACACATGTATGCTCATGTGTACACATGTACACATTGTGGCCGAAAAGGCCATCTTGCTAAATTTTGTTATGATAGATTAAATGTTTCAAATTTAGCAAAGAAATTTGTTTGGGTTAGGGAAGGGACTAACCCCCATGGACCCAACAAGATGTGGGTACCAAAGACCACCCCTCCTATTATTTTTGATGTAGGTGTGGGCTCTCACATAACGTGAGAGTGATGACACCTTGGAGTGAATGCGTTCCGAGCTTCATGGAAATCAATTGGATGCATCACTTTCAAGGGAAGTTTGATGGAAAGGACCACCATGTTTTGGAGACAAGGAGAGTTGCCTTCTAGGGTTTGGTAACAATTCCTAACTCCTTATTATTGTTTACATGCTTTCATATTCATTTGTTTTATAGCATATTTTCATTGTCTATGGATTAGTATGTACATGCCATGTTTATTAGATCCTTGACATACATGTATAGTATTTGAGACACGCATGCTTATATAAACTCATATTTAGTGTTCTCACCTTTTGTTTAGCTATAATGTACATCATGAATCAAATACATGTGAATTTACATAGTAATCATGTTTTAGTTTTCTCATGATGATTTTTTTGTTGTTTTATGCTTTATGTGGTATAAACTAGTTTAGATGTAGATTTTATCAAAACTTGCATGTATGCATGTACACATAGTGAGAACAAATTGACTTTTATATGTTTGCACTTCATGCTCATTTGTACCCACTATATGCACATGTATAAGCTAGTTTTGATGATTCCTTCATTTATACTTGCTATGCCTATTTTCATGTTTTTACTTCATGTATATGTATTTTGAATTCAAACCTAATAAATATACATGTATACCCATGAGTCTTTTGCCTTCATGCAAATACTTTTAATAGACTCGTTTACGGTTGGGATATGTATGTATATTGTTAAATTTGGATGAATCATACATATACCTAGAAGTTTGATAAAAGAATTTTTGATGAATCTTTGCTTGTTTTATATAGCAAAATAATATTCGTGTTTGTTTTGAGACTTCATGTTTTGAATATATGTTTAGATGTTAGTTTTTATTAAGACTAGGATTTATATTTGTACATATGATGGGCTACAAATAAATCTATATATGTTTGGGATTGAATGCTTGTTTGTTCCCATTAGATGTGCTAGTATAGTCTGGTTTTGATGATTCATACATTTTAAACTTGTATTCCATTTTTGGTATTTGTTTTTATGATTATGAGTTTTCATTTCATGTATATGTGTATTTTGCCAAACTGAAGATATACATGTATACCCCTTGAGTCATTTGCCTTTCATGCAAATATCTATTATGGACTCAAAGTGTGTTTAAGGGATATGTATGTATACTTCTTGTGTTGACAAATCATACATATACCTTGAAAAGAATTGGTATCAAATTGTTTTAATGAAAAGCTAAATTTTCATACTTTCATGCTTTTCATGTTTTCTTTGAATTGGTATTTAAACTTCATGTATATGTTTACCTTGTCTAAACTATTAGATATACATGAATATCCTTTTTGAGTCACGTGCCTTCATGCATATATCCTTGTGGACTCGTTTGTATCTTGGATATGTATGTATACTTTGGTTTGTATTAGACATACATATGCCTTGAAGATTAAATAATATTAATTTTTAGTTTTCTTTTTTTAAAGGAATAATTGAACTTAATTGAACAAATTTTCATGATTGTGATCTCCATACTTGACTTGTACACTCACATTTATTATTTGCTCATGTTTTGTTTTCATGAGACATTTTTATGCTTAATTGGATTAGAGTGTTGATTATCATGTGGATTTCATTTTTATGAAAAATGATTTGTATTTATTCCTTGCTTGAAGGATTTCGTACTAGTTAACAAAACTTTTCATTTTAACTAGTTCATATTCTTCGTTATAATATGAGATATACACTTGACCCTATTCTTTCAATTGGTATCATTGAACACTTTCAATTGGTATCAATTTTTGACCTGTTTGTATACTCATATATGTTTTGTATATGTATGCTTACTCTTTCAAGAATATCAATGTCAATTGGTATCTAATTTTCATACGTATATATACTTGTTTATGCTAAGCTTGAAAATTTCTTGATTTGTTTTCAATTGGTATCTTAACAAGCTTATGCATATGTTTAGTTGGTATTTCATAAAGGGGGAGAAAATTTGATGTCGTCTTTCAATTGGTATTTGATTTCCACTCCTTGCTTTATGTTAAAATATAGTTTCAAATTGGTATCATATGTTTAAAAGAACACATTTCTCTTAATGATATCAAGATGTTTATGTTAAATGTTTTAAATTGGTATCTCAAAATTTTGTTTAAGAAAAATATATTTATTTTACATTGCCTATATGTATATAAATTCATGTTGAGTGTATCTTGTATTGAAGAGCTTGACAACTCTTCCTTATGTGGTACACGTGTGTAGGGGGAGCTTCACATCTCCTTTTATGCATTACATCTTTTGTGTTATGTGAATTAGGGCGTGTCTTCCTTTCTTCATGTAATTCATATATGTAGGGAAGTTAACTTAACGTCTTCCTCTTCATGAATGTCTATCTCATATACCATTTATTGATCCATGTTGAATTTCTATTGGTATCTAGATGCATTTCATTGACATATTTTTAATTGATATCAATGTTTTGATGTTTAACCCTTTATTGATTCTTGTTTAGAACAAAAGGGGGAGAAGATTTGTATTGTTTAGAATGTTTTGATTACCCCTTCTTGATCCTTTTGTTTTTGACAGAAAGGGGGAGGGAAAAAAAAAGTTTGTTTATGTTTTTACCCTTTGTTGATGATTGACAAAAAGGGGGAGAAGAATTTGGTGTTATATGCATGTCTTCTTTGTATGCATGTACTTGTTTTAGAGAAAGCAAAAGAACATGTTTTATATTTTATTTTAATTGGTATCTAGAGTATGTTTTGTGTTGAATATTTCATTAGTATCTAGAGCATCTTGTTTATATGCATTGACACTCATTGCATATTTATTGTTTATTTGTTTATGCATGAGTTAAGGGGGAGCTTCTTTGAAGCTTAACTTTAATCCATGCATATATAACTCCATGAGTTTTGTCATCATCAAAAAGGGGAGATTGTTGGCCAAAAGGCCTTCCACTCTAGTTTTGATGATGACTCACTCATGTAGTTATGTTTACTAATAATCTTGTGATTCTAAGTTTCAGATCATTAGCAGGATATTAGTTTGGTGATAGCTTCAACAAGAGGTGTTTGGAAGCTTATCATGGTGATTCCAGTGCCAAAGCTTAAGATCATACCTTTGCACTCGGTGGATTGCGTTTGGGAGCAAGTCTACTTGAAGATGGAGATCATCAAGAAGATTTAGGTATCCTAATTTAGATAGTGTGTTTAGATCCATTTGTAAAGATTAGAATAGTATGATATGCTCAAGTTCACAATAAACACACATAAATTCAATATGTTTGGTTGTTGATTGAATCGGATTTGGATTTCAAATACATGTATCGGGTTTTGGATTTGAACCGGTTTTTAGTTCTACAGATCTGCTTGACACCCTTCTATAGTTATTATCATAACTTTTTATTTTTATATTCAAATAACATGATTCAACTTTCATTTTAAAGATAACTTTCAGATCTAAATTTCTTATTTAATAACCTTTTTCAGATTCTAATTTTAAAGTTATCAAATATTTGGTTGAAATCTGTCCTTGTTCTGAAAACAGGTTACAGTTTCTGTTTTGACACCTGTCAGTATTTTGTTGATAACTTTTTAATATAAATTGATATTGATTTGATTTAAGTTGCATTAGAAAGAAGACTTCAATATCTACAACTTTATCATATATACTTATTCCCAAATTCGAACGTTTTCAGCTCGAAAAATGTGTTCCAATCTGACCCATTTTGCTGCCTGCCAGGCTGGGCCGGTCGACAAGGACGGTCGACCGGGACAAGCGGCCAGTCGACCGGCCGGTCGACCGGACGTGCACAAAACCGTGCACGTCGGCTGTTTCTGTAGACGGTCGACCGTGCGGTCGACCGACTGTGACCAGATTGGTCTCTGTTTGTTTGGTTCGACCGCCAGGTCGACCGGCAGCTGTCAACGGTCATATTTTTGACCGTTTGACGGTCGACCGGGCGGTCGACCGCCAGGCCTGTCAGGCTGACACGTCAGCCTAACGGCTAGTTTTGAATTTGGCCTATATAAACCCTATTGTTTGGAGTTTCTCCTAAAGATTTTTATGCCAAAATTTCCTGACCTTTACTAGTGTTTTAACAGTGTTTTCAAAAGAGTTTTTTGTGCAAAAAGGATTCATTCATCTTGTTTTAGGTTTTTGGAAAAATCAAAGAAAATAGGATTTGGGATATTTGTATTGGTTTCCATTCTATATCTTTTACAAGAATTTTTTTCCCAAGTATTTTCTTTGTGTTCTTGTTTTTCAAAACACCTAATTTTCCACACTTGAGCCATATCTTCTATCCTAAACTATTAGGATCTTGTTTTTGTGGAAAAAGAGAAAAGAGAGAGTTTTGAGGTTGTTGTTGTGGCCTCTAAATTGTAAACCCTCCTTGCTTTTGTGAATCCCTCTTCGGTAGAGGTGATCGGAGTGGTATTGGTTTGGATCCCTCTTTGGTAGAGGCGATTGTGTTGTAAACCTCTTCGGTAGAGGTAGTGGTGTTTGTTGTTGGCTACGGGCCGTATCCCTCTTCGGTAGAGGTGGATTGTGGTTGTATTGCCTCGGTGGCATTGTAAGGTTGAGAGAGGAGTTTGGTACTCCTATAGTGGATTGGGAAATCCTACACGGTGGTGTAGGCGGGGATGTAGAGCAAGGTGCTCGAACCTCGAAACATATAGTTGTGTTTGCGTTTGCTCCACTTGTCTCTTTAACTCTCTCTCACTTTATATTTGTGCATAGCATCATTCTTATTGCCATAGCATATTATATACATTGCTTGTGTTGCCATTGCATGATTCATATTGCTATATCCTTGATTGCTTGGCTTGATTGTGTGTGCACATTGCTTGGATTGCTTGTGTGTGTGTGCCTAACTTATACTCATCCAACAAGAGCTTCACATAGCGCCTCAACCCATTTCAAGGGGAATCAAGAGGAGTTAGTCCAGAGCCTCGCAAGGGGAATTCGGCTACACTTGTTGGATTGTATTAAGTGTGTTGCAAGATTTGCATTAGCTTCCGCATTTAGCGCACATAGTTTTGCAATTAGTCCTAGATTAGCACTTACACCTATTCACCCCCCTCTAGGTGTTTTTCACTATCTCTATAGGATCTTGTTTTTGTGGAAAAGAGTTGATTTGTGGTTTATTGAGACCACCAAGAGTTGTGACCTTCTTTGTGTTTGTTGTTATCCCTCTTGTGTAGAGGAGATTGTGGAGATTTGGGTTTGTTGGTATCCCTCTAAGCATAGAGGTGATTGTTGGACTTTTGGCTTTGTGCCTATCCCTCTAAGTGTAGAGGTGATTATTGTTGTTTGGCTTAGTGCCTTATCCCTCTAGTGAGAGATGATTGTTGTTGTGCCTAGCCTCTTGTGTAAAGTGGTTTGTCGGAGAGAGAAGTTGTATACTCCTAATTTGTATTTACTAAATGCTCAGTGGAGGTTCCCCGTATGGGAAGTCCTGTGTGGACGTATAGTGGCAATCCTTCTATGTAAAGGCGGGGACGTAGAGCAGTGACTCGAACCTCGAAACATATCTCGGTGTTTGTGATTGATCCACTATCTCTAAAATCTCTCTTATCTTGTATTGATTCATAATGCTCATATCTCATACATGCTTGGTATTGTTTGTGTGGGCCCATACTTGTGTTGAACCAAGAGAGCTTCTTATAGCTCCTCAACTCTTATTTAGAGAAATTTAAAGGAGATAGTTCAAAGCCTGTCACCGGGAATTCGGCTACACTCTTTGATTACACTTAGTGTGTTGCAATTAGTTTTAATTCCGCTTCATTTGTCATTAGATTAGCCGTACACCTATTCACCCCCCTCTAGGTGTATTTTCAATTGGTATCAGAGGTTACGCTCCTGATATTAGGTTTAACCACCTAAGAGTGAGATTTTGCTAGCTAATCTAATATTACATTTGCACACACATATAGTTTATACACTCATAGACTTCATGACCCCTCCCATAATGATACTTTCAACATTGATGTTTGGAAAATTAAGATGTCCATGTACCTTAAAACCCTAGTTATGCATGTTTACCTTACCGCTACCAAGAAATCTTATCTTGATAATAGCAAGCATATAGAGGCCAGTACATAAGCCCTAATGGTACTTAGAAACACACTTAGTAAAGAATATTTATCTATGGTTTCTCATTGTGATTCCGCTTTTACAGTGTGGAACACTTTGACCTCTCCCGCGCTACAAACGATAAAACATGTAGAGAAGGAATCTTGTGAGGATGAATCCGAACAAGCTTGCTACATGGTCCAAGGGAATGACTCCCTTGAGGTAAACTCGGATACTCAACTAGACGATAGTGCTAGCTCTTCCAGTGATGACTATATGGATATCGATGCTTTAATGAAAAACTATCTATTGTGTGTGAAAACTTTCTTGAAAAATATAAAGTTTTGAAAAAGAAAAGCTTTAGATTAAAAGAAGAAAATAAAATTTGTCTTCTAAACTTGATATTGTTTTGTAAGAGAGAGATTAGATTTCAATTGAAAGGGACTCATTAAAATCCCAACTTGACCTGGCCTTACATGAAAATAAAATTTTGAAAAGTAAAAATGATTGTGATGATGTTGTGAAGAAAAATAAAGTTTTATCTTCAAAACTTGATTTTGTTTTAGAAGAGAATGAAGCTTTGAAAAATAAAATTGCTTTAATTTCAAAGAATTTGGATTTAGTTTCAAATAAAAATAAATCTTTGAAAAATGATTTGTCTTCACATGTTTGCCATGCTACTATAACTTCATTATCTATTATTGCATGCTCCACTTTGTCTTCAAGTATTGAAAATGATATTGTACTTGATGAAAAGTGTTGATTGTTTAGGCTCCACTTTGAGCCAATGTGTCATGAACCACACACGTTTGGAATCTATGTTTCGAAAGAAACATACTCCACCTATGCATGCACACAAATCATGGCATACACATATTCATTATGTTCACACATGACACAATATATGCTCATGTGTACACTTGTACACATTGTGGACGTAAAGGCCACCTTGCAAAATTTTCTTATGATAGATTAAATATTTCAAATTTTGCAAATAAATTTGTTTGGGTTAGGAAAGGTGCTAACTCCCATAGACCCAATAGAGTATGGGTACCAAAAATCACTCCTATTTTATTTGATGTAGGTGTGGGCTCTCGCTTGACGTGAGAGTAATGGTGCCTTGATGGTGGATGCGTTCTGAGTTAAATGGTGACAATTTTGGATGCATCAATTTCAAGGAAAGTTTGGTGGGAGCACCACCATGGTTCAGAGACCTAGAGATAAGCCCTATTGTTTTTGGTAACTATCTCTAACTCCCATTTAGTTTACATGCTTTCATATTGTTAATTTTTAGCATATTTTGATTCTTCATGATTATTATGTTAAATGTCATGCTTGTTAGACTTGTGATATGTTGGCCCAAAGGCCTTCCACCCTAGTTTTGATGATGATTAACTCATGTAGTTATGTTTACTAATAATCTTGTGTTGTTTAAGTTTCAGATCATTAACCAAGATATTAGTTGGTGATTAGCTTCAACAAGGAGTTTAGAAGCTTTTCATAGTGATTCCAGGGCCAAAGCTTCAAGATCACACTTTGCCTAGCCCATGGATGGAGTTTTGGAGCAAGTCAACTTGAAGATGAAGATCATCAAGAAGACTTAGGTATTCATAGTTTAGATAGTGTGTTTTAGATCCATTTGTAAAGTTTAGTATAGTTGATATGCTCAAGTGCACAACACACAAAAGATTTATGTTTTGGATTTTGGTTTTCATGAATAGTAGATCAAAACAAGTTTACTTTATTTCTATGTATATTAGATATGTTCTAGATATACATACATGTTTTAAACTTGCTAGACAAACTTATTTTGACTATCCTATTCATGTATTGAAAAATCAAGTTTGATAAAAATACAAGTTTTGTTTTTGATAAAATTTGCAAGACTCAAAAATGAATTGATATAATTGATATATGTCTTGAAATTTTATCACTTGTTTGGGTTTAAATATAAAATGATAAAACAAGTTTTGTGGATTTTTAGAAGACTTAAAAGATTTTTTAAAATATTTTTAAACTGTTTTTCTGACCCAGATTTCTGTTCCAGGCTTCAATCAGTCGACTAAGTCAACTGACCTAGTCGACTTGGGTGAAGTCGGTCGACCGACGTGCACAAATCTGTGCACGTTTGGAGTCACTAGGACGGTCGACCGTCCGGGTCGACCGGGATGAGAGCAGTGCTCTCTGTTTGTTTGGGTCGACCGGGCCGGTCGACCGTGGTTGCCCAACGGTCACATTTCTGACCGTTGGCGGTCGACCGGGCCGGTCGACCGTCAGCCTGTCAGGCTGCTACATCAGCCTAACGGCTAGTTTTCTGATGGGCCTATAAAAACCCCATCTCTTTGGGTTTTTGGAAAAGGTTTTTACAAGAGAAAAAATCCCAGTTTTCCAGAGTTTAAAACAAGTTTTTAAAAGAGTTTTTGGGCTTTAAACTTCTCATCTTTATTGTTTTGGGTTTTTGGAAAATCAAAGAAAACTAGGTTTTGGGATTTTGATTTGATCTTTCATTTTCTATCTTTTACAAGAGACTTCCCAATTAGTTTTTCTTTATTGCTTGTTTCCAAAAACACCTAGTTTTCACACTTGAGCTATCACCTATCCTATTCTATTAGGATCATTGGTTTTGTGGAAAAAGAGAAAAGAAAAGAGAAAGTGTTTGTGGTTGAAAGAAACCACTTGTTGTACACCCTTATTCTTTGTGTATCCCTCTTAGGTAGAGGTGATCGGGTGATTGGTTTGCTCCCTCTAGTGAGAGGTGGAGTTTGGTTGTAAACCCTCTTCGGTAGAGGTGTTGGTTGTTGGTTGAATTGGCTACGGGCCTACCCCTTGATTGTGAGGTGGTTGTTTGAGAGAGGAGTTTGGTACTCCTAGAGTTGTAACAAATCCTCTTCGGTAGAGCTTCCCTCGGTGGGAGATAGTGGATTGGAAATCCTACACGGTGGTGTAGGCGGGGATGTAGAGCTAGGGGCTCGAACCTCGAAACATATCCGTGTGTTTGCGTTTGATCCATTTTCTCTCAACTCTCTCTCTCATTTATTTGTGCAAAGCATCATACTTCATTCATATCATATTTGCTTGTGTTGAGCATAATTCATATTGTCATATCATATCTATTTGCTTGTGTTGTGCCTTGCATAATTCACATTGCTATATCTTGTATATGCTTGGTTGTTTGTTTGTGCCTCACTTGTACTAAATCAACAAGAGCTTCATATAGCACCTCAACCCATTCAAGGGGAATCAAGAGGAGTTAGTCCAGAGCCCTTCACGGGGAATTCGGCTACACTTGTTGATTGTACTAAGTGTGTTGCAAAATTTGCATTAGCTTCCGCATTTAGCGCACTTAGTTTTGTATTTAGTTTTAGATTAGCACTTACACCTATTCACCCCCCCTCTAGGTGTTTTTCATGATATACATATGTAGTATTTGAGATATACCCATGTTTATATGAACTTATATTTTTGTGTTCTCACTTTAGTTTAGTTATTGTGTATATTATAGCTCTAAAATACGTACATTTACCTTAGTGATCATGTTTGTTTATGGTTTTGTACCTCATGTTTTGATTACATGTTTACATGTAGTTTTCATTAAAATTTGTGTGCATACTTGTACAACTAGTGAGCCACAAATTGATATGTTGCTCATTTGTACTTATTAGATGTACTAGTATATCTTAGTTTTGATGATTCTTATATTTCAACTTGTATTCCCTATTTTGTTCATGTTTTTCATGATAATATGTTTAGATTCATGTATATGTTAATTTCGTTTAAACCTTTAGATATACATGTATACCCTTGAGTCACTTGCTTTTCATGCAAATTTTTATTATGGACTTAATTGTGTTTGGGATATGTATGTATACTTCTAGTTTAGACAAAACATGCATATGACTTGAAGTTTGTATTATTGTGATTAAAATTAATTTTCATGTTTTTCATATTTTATTCCTTACTTGAAGGACTTCGTACTAGTTTACAAGATTATCATAAAACTAGTTGCGTTATTCTTCATTTTGGTAGAGTTTTCAAATATGTTAAACTAATTTCAAACTCATATTTTTGAAAACCCCGACCTTCTAAGGGCGGTTGGATGGGCGACCATGCCTTGTATACTCAAATTGAATATCCTTTTAACATGTGCATGAATAGAGTGGTAGGTATGAGTTATGCATTTGATTCTCATTATATTTTCAATTGGTATCACAATTGATATTTTTATGTTTGTATACTCATATGTGTTTTCTATATATGTATGTTTTAAACTTCAATTAGTATCAATTTCAATTGGTATATTCATTTTCATACATATATATATATGATTTGATTGTGCTTACAATATATTTACATCGTAAAGCACAAATTATGTTTATGTTAAGCTTGATTTACTCTTTAATGTCAATTATTCTTCAATTAGTATATTATACAAGCTTATGCATTATTTTTATTAGTATTTCATGAAGGGGGAGAAATATTCGTGTTTTAACTTTCAATCAGTTTTATTTTCAATTAGTATCTTACTCACATTCTTTATGATAAAAAATACTTTATTTTGGTATATGCTAACATTTTCAATATTGGTATCAATAATCTTAAATTGGTATTATTCTCAAATTTGGTATCCTTATTGCAAAATGAGTTGTGTTTACCCAAAAATTTAGTTTTCACTTTCAATTGGTATCAAAATTTATAATATATATTTCAATTGGTATAAAAAACGTACAATATTTCATTTTCTATTGGTATCAAGATTTTACAAGATATTTTTAATTGGTATCAAAATTTATTTTCAAGAGATTTCATAATGTTTTGATATGTGTTGCTTATATGCAATGGGAGCTTAACATCTCCTCTATATATAGATTCATGACGAGTGTCTCATATTGAGGAGCTTGACCTCTCTTCTATATGTCATACACGTGTGTAGGAAGAGCTTAACATCTCTACTTATACATTGTATATTATGCTTTATGAGGTTAAGGTCTAATCATCTCTTTTCATGTAATGCATGTATGCAGGGGGAGCTAACTTTGCGTCTCTCCTCTTCATAAATGTATATCGCATATATATCCTTATTGTTTGATTTGTTTTCGCCCTTTTGTTGATGAATTGACAAAAAAGGGAAGAAGTATCTGATGAGTTTATATATGCATGTTTTTTTTTTCATTTCCTTGTTTATGCAAAAAGGGAAAAGAATTTGGTGAATTTATGCATGTTTACTTCCATTTATGCATGTATGTTTGTGTTTAATTTATGAGCATTCATTGACTATCTTTATGTTTATTGCGATGCATGAGTTAAGGGAGAGCTTCTATGAAGCTTAAATTTAATCCATGCATATATAACTCCATGAGTTTTGTTATCATCAAAAAGGGGAGATTGTTGGCTCAGAGGCCCATCACTCTAGTTTGGATGATGATTAACTCATGTAGTTATAGTTTACTAATGATCTTGTTATATTTAGTTTCTGATATTTGATCAAGATATTAGTAGTTGTTTAGCTTCAACAAAGAAATTTTGGGGCTAACACATGGAGATTCAAGAGCTCGCGCGTCAAGATCGCATCTAGCACTCGGTTGGAGTCAAGCTCGTTGGATCGCGTTTGGATCGAGTCGATTTGGAGAAAGAGTTTTACAATAAGACTTCGGTTTGTGTTTAGTCTTGTTTTGTTTATGTCTTGTATAAAGGTAGATCGTGTTAATAATGCTCAAGTTCACACACACACACAAAAGTTTAAAGTTTATTGGTTCTGGTTTTTTGTTGAACTGGTTTTTGGATTTTATATCAAAATAAAGATATATATCTTATATATATATTGGATTCTATCCATATACAATATTCTTCAAATTTGTTTCAATATCATGTTTTTGTATTTATACAAGTTTTGGAGAAAACGGTTTTTCATTTCAAAAATTCAAGTTTTAGAAAATACGGATTTTGTGTTTAAGCCTAATTTCAATATCACAAAAATAGTTCAAATAGTTTGTAATATGTGTTGAATTTTAGTCACACATACATGTACCTCAAAGATCTTAAAAGAACTTTTTTGTGTGGAATTTATGTGTAATTTATGGGATTTTTTAGAAGTTTAAAAGACCAAGTTTTAATCCCTATAATTTGTTTGACCTGGCCTTCTGCCGGTCGACCATTTGGTCGACCGTACCAGAAATCGGTCGATCGGGATGGTCGACCGATATGCACAAAGCGTGCATGACCAATTGGCTGGTGGGCCGGTCGACCGTCCAGACAGCTTTGCTATCTGGATCTGGCCCCGATCGACCGGCAGAGAGCTCTGCTCTCTGGTTCTAACCTTGGTTGACCGAGCTGTCGATCGGTAGGTCAAAACCTGGGATCGGTCGACCGGGCGGTCCACCGGCAGGCTGCAACGGTCATAAATTTGACCGTTGGCCAGTCGACCGGAAGCAGACTTTTCTGCTGACTTTAACCCAACGGCTAGTTTTTGGAATGGGGTATAAATACTCATCCCTTTGTGCTGTTTTGATCAAGAATTTGAAGAGCAAATTTTCTCATCTTTATAAGTGTTTTAGCAACAAGTTTTCAAGAGTTTTTGAGCTAAAATATTTTATCTTTATTTGTTTTCAAGGGTTGAAAAAATCAAAGAAAAAATAGAGTATTTGGAATATTGGTTTTGATCTTCATTTCTATCTTATTCCAGTTGTTTTCCCAAGTATTTTTCTTTACAATTTGTTTTTCAAACTCTTTATTTTCTCACACTTGAGCTATCTACTCTATCCTATTATAGGATCTTATTTTCGTGGGAAAGAATTGGTTTGTGGTTTATTGAGACCACCAAGAGTTGTGACCTTCTTTGTGTTTGTTGTTATCCCTCTTGTGTAGAGGAGATTGTGGAGATTTGGGTTTGTTGGTATCTCTCTAAGTGTAGAGGTGATTGTTGGAGTTTTGGCTTTGTGCCTCTAAGTGTAGAGGTGATTGTTGTGGTTTGGCTTAGTGCCTTATCCCTCTCGTGAGAAGTGATTGTTGTTGTGTCTAGCCTCTTGTGTAGAGGTAGTTTGTTAGAGAGAGGAGTTGTGTACTCTTACTTTGTATTTGCCAAATCCTCAATGGAGTTTCCCTGTGTGGGAAGTCCTGTGTGGACATATAGTGAAAATCCTTCTGTGTGAAGGCGGGAACGTAGAGCAGTGGCTCGAATCTCGAAACATATCTCGGTGTTTGTGATTGATCCACTATCTCTAAACTCTCTCTTATCTTGCATTGATTCATATAGCTAATATCTCATACATGCTTGGTATTGTTTGTGTGTGCCCATACTTGTGTTGAACCAAGAGAGATTCTTATAGCTCCTCAACTCTTATTTAGAGAAATTTAGATGAGATAGTTCAGAGCCCGTCACTGAGAATTCGGCTACACATTTTTGTTATACTTAGTGTGTTGTAATTAGTTTTTAATTCCGCTTCATTTATTATTAAATTAGCCATACACCTATTCACCCCCCCTCTAGGTGTATTTTCAGTTCTAACTAGATCTGGGATCATCTTCAGCTAATCAAATAGATCCAGTTAAATCTGATTTTAATTAGTATTTATTTGGTTTAATTCTTTCTCTCTTCATGATTATTCTTCTACAAAATAGACATTTAAGATAAGAAATTAGCAGATTTAATACACGATAAATGTAGGAGTGTAATGAAAAGAATGCAAAATATGTGTACGATTACACCCCCACACCTATGTTTTGTTCGTCCTCGAGCAAAACAATAAAACTAAATAAAAGATTATTAGACCACTTTCGCAGGTTACGCGATTGCACTGAGCATGTGCAACAAGCCGTTAAACCTCTAGATTTCCCCTAGAGGACGAGTTTTGTCTCGTGAGGATTTTCAGCGGATTACATTCACAAAATCCATAAAGAAGGAAAAACAAAGTATTAGTATTTTGAAAACACATTTTGAAAGAGAAAATATTTAAAGTATTATTGTAAGAGTTCAAGTAATCTATAAGTTATAAGAAAATTGAATTTTTCATTCTTAAACTTAGTCTCTATACAAAAACTTGTAATCAATTAAGGTAAGAAGTCAAACTATATTTCTCATTAAGTCTATTATTTTACCTTAAGTTACATGCACATTTGTGACCGTGAAATTTTGACTCATGGTTCTTTAACTCTAACTCTTATGCCTATTTTTTTAATTTTTCATTTATATTATTCCTTAGTTCTATTAGGCTTTCTAATCTGCCCATGTAACGAGCTTTTAGTCGGTGACTCTCAAACCAATTGGTCTTAGGGCACCGGGTGAGAAAACACCCAAAGAACTTAAGAACTCGAGCAAATAAGGCCACAAAACTAAGGATTTTATTTTATGAATCGCTTTTAGGCATGAATACTTGAGCTTTATGAGGCACAAATACCCAGCTTAATCAGAGGATTATATATATATATATATATATATTTTCTTTTTCTTTTTTTTAGTAAGGCATAAGAATCTTTGTTTTTGAGCCCTAAGTGTGTAAGTGTATAAAGCATGTATATATCATCAAGGAAAAAATCAAGACTAAATTACTTTTCCAAATTTTCTTCCTAACCTTGAAAATCAAATAAAGAATCTTATTTTGACCAATTATAAAAAATCTTAATTATGATTCTCCTATTCCTTAAAATTGACTTAATTTCTTACAAAAAATATGTCAAAATATTATTTCCATTTGGTTGATCTTTAGCTAACCAAAATTGATTTATAAAAATTTAAATTTTACCGGTTTTTATTTCGTGTTATCTTTCTGATTTGCTCTGATCTTTGGCTGAACATTTGCCCCAATTCTTGATTTGTTCTAACTAGATCTTGAATCATCCTCAGCTAACCAAATAGATCCAGTTAAATCTGATTTTAATTGGTATTTATTTGGTTTAATTCTCTTTCTCTTCATGATTATCTTCTACAAAATAGACATTTAAGACAAGAAAATTAGCAGATTTATTACAAGATAAATGTAGGAGTGTAATGAAAAGAATGCAAAATATGTGTACGATCAATGGCCTCGCCTTTAGATGTGACACCATTAAGAGTAATGATTTGCTTCTTTGGTGCCATCGACACTATATGAAGAGGCTTTTTGTGGAAGGTTTTGAGTTGGATGGAAGGGAGATCTTGAGTGTGGACTCAGATCTCAACGAAAGCACCAGTTTGTGGCGGTGATTTTCCGCCACAAATGATCGAGCAGTGGATCCTCGCCACAAGCGAGGGATGTAGTAGTTGGATAGTGCACTTAAACAATATGCAATACAGATAAGAGAGAGAGAGAGGATTTTATGTGAAAAACCCTTAATTGGGAAAAATTACGGGAAGGAGGAGGAAATTCACTATAATTCTCAAGTTACAATGAGTATAGGAGTCTGATCGATGTCGGAAGTCTGAAAGTCTGAAAAGGTTTTGAAAAAAAGCTTCCCTTCTTCGCTGGAGGGGAGGTCTGCTTATAATTAGTTGTTAGCATAGAGGAAGACAATTACGGGTGAGATCTTCGTGATTGCACATTTAACACTTATAATGGTCACGATTAGTAGTGTTGGTTCGTTGGGATTACATGCAAGAAAGTTCGCCACTGGCCAAAACTGCCCGCGCTGAACGTGAAAGATAACATGGTTGTTGGCGGGGATCATGGGTGACGTATTGCTGGAGCTGCTTGATTTAGAGCGGAGGAAGCCTCAAAGCATCTTGAGAAGGTCGAGAATATCATGGACTTCGGAGGAGCGCCCTGATGTACCTTGAAGAATTGAAAGATGAGGGAGACGTGTCACCATCTTGGACGGGGTCAAATCTTGATCACTACAATAAGATTTTGAACATTAAAGCATGTGATATTTCTGAATCCGTGAATTATTGAATTAGCTAAGCGCTTTACCAATTTATATTTGGGTGCTCCGATGGGCCCGGATTGACGTCAAGTGGAGTGAAATGCCTTGAGTCGAAAATCTAGAGCGTTAAGAGATGGATAACCCATTGTGTTTGGATATAATTGCATATGAGCATCATAGTCAAATTTCATATCAACAGTCAGTATATTGTATAACATATTCTCTCATTGTACCAAATTGTTAGAACTGGCAAAAAATAGCTGTAATTTTGTCATCTAAATGGCAAGTAGAAAATTAATTGTTCGAATAAAAAAATGAGTGCTTACGTATTACGTACCGGAAATATTTGACTTTCGTCCACGTGTGAAATGTGTGGCACCGGTGATATAAATTTGTTGACTCATTGTCCAAATCGAGCATACGAGAAAATTCTCCATGCCTTTGAGATAATTGATGGCTCACAAAATTTTTCTCTACATTTAGTCTATGGTGTTAACGGATGGGCACAATTTAAGCAAAACATATGTGTCTTCATCGTCTGATATTTCTACTGCTTAGTAATACTCGTGTGCAACTGGCCACTTGCATGTTAAGCGAATTTGATAATCATTTTGGATTAATTTTGCAAATTGATGGATTTTCTCTACTAATTCATGCCTTGTGATTGACTTTCTCACTAGCATACGTTTTACTATTCCATCAATGTATGTTGTGTTGTTAGTTTATTATTAAATCAACAAAAAAAAATAGACATTCACATAAGACATTTTACCTATTTACCAAAAAAAATATTACTTGTTAATTCATTACAACTAATTCAATCTACAGTTGAACTAATGGAAAACAAAACAAAACGAGGGCTCCACATCCCTATGGATTCCATATTGAACAAATTCATGGTAACAACACTTCAGGGACTTGAAATAAAAGATAATTCTATCTCCATTCTAAGCTTCAAAAAGACCACCTCAAGAATTCAATTAATACTCGGTTTTCATTATTTTTATCTTATGCTGAGGATCAGTCAAATTTCCACAAAAGAAAAAAAAGAAAAAGAAAAATCCTCCCCAATTTCATCAATACCAGCAGCTCCTACAGCTAAATCTAACTACAGTGCCAAACCCAAGCAAAAATGGAGCTGGAAGAGAGGAAATTTTCAGAACCAATTGAATTAAGCCAGAAGCAAAAACATGCAAAAGATCCATTTTGATTAGTCTGCAGGACGAATTCAAAGAAAATAGAAGGTGGGCACTTGCATGTAGTTGTGACCGGGGTTGGGATCGGGATCGGCCGGGGATCGGGATCTGGGGGGAGGGAGGTCGGCATGTGGGTGCGGGTTGAGCTGACGGGGATTAAGATCGGGGTAGAGAGAGAGAGAGAGAGAGAGAGAGTAAAAAGTAATATATATATATATATATATATATATATATATATATATATATAGAGAGAGAGAGAGAGAGAGAGAGATGTATATCAGCCTGCGGGCTGAGAGTACTTTGTCAGCCTGCAGTGACGTGGCTCAATTTGTTACCTCACTGACTTGCGGCCCGCTTTTAGGAAGAAGTTAAATTATCAAATACCCCCTTTTCGATAACTTTCCTTATTGTTTATTATTATTTTTTCCCCTTTTCTTGCCGCTCTTTATAGGATTTAGGTTATTGTATATAAATTACTTTTCGCCCTATTTCCTTACCTCTTTTTTGAAAGATCTAGTTTCTACTTTTCAGCCTGCGATAAATTTTTTTCTGAAAATATAAAATCTTTTCAGATCAATTTTTTTAGCCTGCGATAAAATTCTACTTTATAGTTTAATTTAAACTGCGACCTTAGTCAGAGACTTTGGTCGCTGTGTACATTTAAACTGCGACCTTAGTCAGAGACTTTAGTCGCAATGTACATGGTTAATTGCGACCAAGGTCGCAGTTATGTTATTGATAAAGATGGCCAGCAACTGCAATCTAGGGTTGCATTACATGGACTGCGACTTAGGTCGCAATACGTTAAGTAAGTGTTTCCTTTATATTAACATGCATAGCGACCAAGGTCACAGTGTTGTTTTATTAAGTGTTGTTTTGGATTAAGTCATTTTTTGAATTTAAATGAAAAATGAAAAGTTTGCTGAGGGGACGCGACTTGGAGTCACTCCGAGAGACGCGGCCTGTCATAAAGATTTTATGAGATCTTTAAACGTCAAGTCTACGTTGTCTACGCGCCGGCTCTTCATTGGGTTTAGGCGTTAATGTCTTTTAATGCCAAACCGGCGCTGGCGGTTGGAGACCATTAAAGCCGACGGTTCTGATTAATGAACCATTAATTATGGTTATTATGGGCTGCCTATAAATAGGGCTCACCCTCTCCCTTTAACAGCCCATAATTAGACTGTTTTCTTTCGAGAGCAATTGCTCTGAGAATTTCTGCCTTCTTCAGAGTCTCTAACAGGGGCCTGCCTCCATGGATGAAGATGACCCTATGGACGAACTTGATCGATGTTCGTCCACAAGGGAAGAAGTCATAGACCTCATCGTCCATAAGGGAAGAAGTCATGGTGGGTAGTATACCCTGTGAGGTCTCAAAACCTCCTCTCTTACCCCAGAAGTGACATCGAGGAAATTCCATGCTCACTGGATAACCTTCTGGTGGAAGAGATGTTCATCAACGAAGGATCGTATCCCGCCACTTTGGAGGGTCAGGTGGAATCGGAGGATTCTGCTGCCACCAGACCTCAATAACACCACTGCTCTTAGTCAACAAGGGCTCTTTTGATGTTTAGTCTTCTTTGTACTGCTGTATTGTAACACTCAATCTTATTGTATAAGAGAGCGTCTTTTGATGTTTAGTCTTCTTTGTACTGCTGTATTGTAACACTCAATCTTATTGTATAAGAGAGCGTTTTGTATCATTTTCACATGCCTGGAGATAAATGCCTGGACATAAATAAAAATCATATTTGTTTTTTTAATAAACTATGACGTTGGTCGCAGTCATGCATTGCAAACAAAACAACTTGGACCAGAGACGACACTGCGACCAAGATCGCATAAGACTACATTGCAAATAGAAACAACTGCGACCAGGGTCGACACTGCGACCAAAGACTGCGACTAAGCAACTTCTGCGGTGACGTGTCACCTCGTCGCAGTGTTGTTGTTGATTAAGACTAAAGACCAGCAGCTGCGACGAAGGTCGCAGGTTATTTTTTAAGACTGCGGCCAGCAACTGCGACCAAGGTCGCAGTGTTGTCGTTGATTAAAAATAAAGACCAGCGAATGTGACCAAGGTCACATTCTTATTACTATTTTTTAAACTTCTAATCCTCGTCATCACCATCGTAATCAGATTCGTCGTCAAGAGTCATGCTTTCGTCTTCTGTATCGCTTTCCGTCTCTTCCTCCTCTTCAGCGACATTCTCCTCTTCGCTTTCTTCCTCTTCATGTTTGTATTTTGGTTCATCAATGAACTCTCAGAATGGGTCGTCTGTATCAAGCTCATCCTCTGACCCGTAGCGAGGCATATCTTCAGAACTATACATCCAATCATCATTAGATGATTGGCTTCTTTCCGGTGAAGACGCTGGAGAAGACATTTTTTTGAGTCTATTGACCGAACAGTGAGAGTAACGAGTTTGAGCAAAAATAATTTAGTATGTTTGTAATCCTTTGCTGATGACCATTTATATATTTTTAATCCCGGAATTTCAAAGGGTTTAAGCTCTCAAACCACGTGAATATCTACCAAACTTATTTTCTACCTTTTCCCAAAATTGTGTATACTTCCTAGGTGACTGTTCAGTTATCCAAAACAGTTTAAAAGTTAATACACTATAACTTTAAATTACTTTGAACTCCAAAACAGTACATTATTGCGACCATAGTCGCATTGGGAACTGATAAATGATTAACTGCGACCATAAATTGCATCCGTAGTAGGATTGCGACTATGGTCGCAGTGTTTAAGAGCAGCAGTCGCAGTTTGGATATGTAATTAAAAGAGCTTATAAGTTAATATAGTGAGAAAGAGACCTTACAAAAAAATAGAATTAAAAGCTTTTAAAAGAAGACAAAATATAATTGAATATCAGAAGATCAGGAAATCCTAATCCTCGTCATTATCCCCATCATAAGCAGATTCATCGTCTTCATTCTTCTGCTCTTCCTCTTCATCACTTATTTCCTCATCATCTTGTTGTTTTTGAGGTTTTTTTGTTTCACCGATGAACTCCCAGAATGGATCGTCTCTATCAAGCTCTTCGCCTGACCCGTTGATAGGAAGTGAGCCTACAGCATCAGAGGACATGCTTTCATCAAGCATGTCTCCGTCAAGTGGCAGAGGAATAATGTCTTCTTCACTAACCCACATGAAAACTTCATTATCATCATGAATAGGAGGATCAGTTAATACATTATTTGATGTAGTGAGATAGTCAAAAGGAGTGAAGTCCAGACTGATATCAGATTCACTAGAATATCCTGAAGACAAAGGACCGGTGGGGGAACGATTGAAGTTGAAATCTAAGTGTTCAGAGGAAGAAGATGGGGAAGACATGATTCAAGAATGAATTTTTTTTGGAAGTTTTTGAAATCAAATTGAAAAGGAAGAGCAAAAATATAGTTTTTAGGTATGAGATAATATATTAGTAACAAGCATTATATAAAGGTGAATATTTGTGGAAGAACATGAATAGTAATAATAATTGTTAGAGGTGATGGTTGAGTATGGTAAGAAGTGGTAAAAAAAATAAATATTTAATTGAAGATTTATTGCGGGAGAATCCGAAGTACAAATTAACTTTTTATAGAATTGTTTGCCTATATCTTTAGATTACGTATAGTGCACATCTTTCCTTTCTCGAGATTAACATTAGTGCATCTCTTTTTTCTAGACTGTTGTTGTATCACGGTAGAAAGAATATTAATTACTTCATTTAATTCAGTGTAATTAATATAGTAATTTTTATAAGATTTGATATACGCGAATTGATCTTAGGGTCGCATGGCTAATCCACCCTAGTCGCATATTAAAAATCTTTTACATAAGACATGGGAAAGAAGATTGCGACTTTGGTCGCAGTACTGAAGGAGGTCGCATTGTTGTACGATAGAATGCGACTAGGGTCGCAGACGTTATATAAAGAAGTTTTGTTATACAATGACTGCGACTAGTGATTGCGACTGTGTCGCAGTTGTCATATAAAATTGAAATTATATTGTATTAGGTCGCATAAAAACATTTTGTTATACTATGAGTGCGACTAGTGACTGCGACTGTGTCGCAGTTGTTATATTGTATTAAGTCTGCGACCATGGCATGTTTTTTAATTTTCAATGCTTCTGCTTATTTTACATTATATTGATCCAATTTTTTTTAATTATATTTTTCGATGTATTAAAATTACGAATTTTATAACTGTAGTATATTTAACTGAAATTTTGTTTGTTCATGACTTTATTCCACTTTAGAATTAATAAAGGGGTATTTTTGTCAATTTGTTTCGCGATTGTTTAGGCGGGATTTTTTTAATTTTTTTGGCGCCAACACACTGCGGGCGATGTGTGGCATATATTCAGCCACGTCCCGCCGGCTGAGAAACTCTCTCAGCCTGCAGGCTGAGGTATATATATATATGGGGTTACTGTACCTCAGCCGTCAGGCTGAGAGAGTTCTCACAGCCGGCGGACGTGGCAACATCATAGCCACATATCTGTCATAAATTTTGGCGGACAAAACATGAAAAATCTCGCCTAATTTAATGTCAGTCACTTCAACATTGTATTTTCCGAAAATACCCTCCCTCATAACTTTTTACCTTATGTAAAAAAGTTGCCTTTCAAAAAAATTTACAGCTCTAAAATTTCACCCGTTCATTCTGATCCAATTAGTTCTTTGTTTCACAAATTTGATCCATTTTTTTAAAAATATATTTGCAACACATGGCGCCAAAGAAATCATCCGCCGAGAAAGGTACTAAAAAAATGATATTTTTCAAAAATTTTAGGTTTTGTGTATTTTAATAGTTTTAAATTTTTTCCAGATTTATTTCCGTTTAAGTCTTTTTATTTTTTTTAAATCTTGGTACCATGTTCGCAATTAAGAAAGAGATTTTGAAACTTTAGATGACGAATAAATTTTTAAATTTATAAATTTTGTAACACAACGATAAAGGTCCATTTTTTTTCTAGTTTTTTCATTTCCTTCTATTTTTACTATGTCGCAGTATTTTCGAAAAAAGTGATGTATATGTATGCGACCTTGCTAATATTTTTTAAAGAAAATTTTTTTCATACACTATATGTCGACCTCGGTCGCAGTTGTTAAAATTATAGTTTCAGATCTGTGCGACTTAGATTTTTTTTTTTTTGGACTTTTCCTTGTAGACGAATGCGACGTTGGTCGCAGTATATGAAACTTCCTTTTTTTATTACATACTGACGACATGGGGTCGCAGTTGTTTCAATATGAGTTGTAGTGTATTGCGACCATGGTCGCAGTGTATTTAACATCATTTATTTTATCATTCTCGGGTCGCAATTGTTTATATTTGCACTGTAGTCTTATGCGACCTTAGTCGCAGTGTCGACCCGGGTCGCAGTTGTTAGTGTTTGCACTGTAGTCTTATTCGACCTTGGTTGCAGTGTCGACCCGAGTCGCAGTTGTTTATGTTTGTACTGTAGATGACTGCGACGTTGGTCGCAGTGTCGACCCGGGTTGCAGTTGTTTATGTTTGCAATGTAGATAACTGCGACGTTGGTCGCAGTGTCGACCTGGGTCGCAGTTGTTTATACTATTACGGATGCTGATGTACAGAGACTAAGAAGTGAGCTTGCATACATGATACTTGCAGATAGAGAGAAGAGTTGGGATGAAGAAACAGAAATGATACGAAGGACAGTATTTGAAGACTAACAGTTGACAATTTATTGATATAGCACAATTTTTTATTTTATAAATGTAAAAATAATTACAATTGCAATTCATTGAATATTTTTTTTATTTTATTGATTTAATTTATAAACATTTCTATACATTTATTTATTATAAGTTCCATTGATTATTTCCAATTTACATTTGTTACACCTTGGATTTTACTATTGCGTACTGATGTTAGAAACAAACATGCGTTCAGTGATTGTATTGCGACCAAAGTCGCAGTAATGACCTGTTTGAGTTACAGCGTTTCCTTATACGGCGATACTTTAATCGAGACAGCGATCATGGTCGCAGTTACTTAATCATTTATCAGTTCCCAATGCGACTATGGTCGCAATAATGAACTGTTTTGGAGTTCAAAGTAATTTAATGTAAGAGTGTATTAACTTTTAAACTATTTTGGATAACTGAACAGTCACCTAGAAAGTATACAATTTTTGGGAAAAGGTAGAAAATAAATTTGGGAGATATTCACGTGGTTCGAGAGATTAAACCTTTTGGAATTCCGGGATTAAAAATATATAAAGGGTCATCAGGACAGGATTATAAACATACTAAATTGTTTTTGCTGAAACTCGTTACTCTCACTTTTCGGAAATAGATTCAAAAATGCCTTCTCCACCGTCTTCACCGGAAAGAAGCCAATCATCTAATGATGATTGGATTTATAGTTCTGAAGCGATGCCTCGCTACGGGTCAGAGGATGAGCTTGATACAGACGACCCGTTCTGGGAGTTCATTGATTAACCAAAATACATACATGAAGAGGAAGAAAGCGAAGAGGAGATTATCGCTGAAGAGGTGGAAGGGACGGAAAGCGATACGGAAGACGAAAGCGGTCATACTCTCGACGACGAATCTGATTATGATGGTGATGACGAGGATTAGAAGTTTAAAATTTGTATTTTGTTTTTTTTAAATATATATAACTTTGTTTTCTAAGGTTAATTGTGTGAATTACAGTTTTTACTACTATGTCTTGGTTGAAATGCTGTACAATTGTTACAAACCTTCATTTTAAATATTCTACTAATAGTCTTTATTGATGTTTACGCATAACGAATATACTGCGACCAAGGTCACAGTTAATAATTAAATTATTTCACCCGAATAAAATTTTAAAATGAAGGTTGCGACTTTGGTCGCAGTTGCTGGCCGCAGTCTTAATAAAATACACTGCGACCTTGGTCGCAGTTGCTGGCGGCAGTATTAATCAACAACAACACTGCGACCTTGGTCGCTATGCGTGTTAATATAAAGGAAACACCTACCTAACGTACTGCGACCTAAGTCGCAGTCCATGTACTGCGACCCTAGATTGTAGTTGCTGGGCCCTCTTTATCAATAACAACACTGCGACCTTGGTCGCAATTAACCATGTACACTGCGACCAAAGTCTCTGTCTACATTATATACACAAAAATTAAACTATATAGGAGAATTTCATAAGGGGTATTTGGTAATTTAACTTCTTCCTATAAGCGGGCTGCAAGTTAGTGGGGTGACAAAATTGAGCCACGTCACCGCAGGTTGAGAGAGTTCTCTCAGCTGCAGGCTGATATACATTTCTCTCTCTCTCTCTCTCTCTCTCTCTCTCTCTATATATATATATATATATATATATATATATATATATATATATATATATATATAGAGTTGATCCCCTAAGAACGGTTCTCACGAATTCATGTGAGAACTTTCACGTGGGCCGTCGGATCTGATAGAGATCTAGTTTTATTTGATTTGATCTATCAGATCCGACGACCCACGTGAAAGTTCTCACAGAAATCCGTGAGAACCGTTCTTAGGGGATCAGCTCCCTATATATATATATATATATATATCCTAAAACGAATAAAGAGCCCTTCGCAAATCCGGGCCAGCCTGAAAATATAGAGAAATTTATGTTTAGATTTCACAAACTCACGCGAACTTTAGCTATTTTCTACGTCTAAGTTCGTCAAATTCAGACATAAATTTTTAACTGTTTTTTGTGTCCAGATTTGACGAACCCGGACGCAAAATTTAGCTTTTTGTTTGCATCCAGATTTTGGGAATCCGGACGTAAATTTTATCAATTTTTGTGTTAGGTTTTGCTAAATTTAGATTCAAAAATAACATACCCCTGCACGCCCGCGCCACCCTGGCGACGCGAAAGCGCTGACTGCTGATGTGACACCAATGTAGTATATCAGAGGTCGACTTTGATAATTAAATGCGGGGGAGGTTTTTTTTTCCCTTGAAATTAAATATTATAATAAGATTTTTTTTTTATAAAACCCTTCAATTAAATACATGAATGATTTAACTAGATACGTATATAGCAAATGTACTGTATTCAAAGTCATTCTCTGGTTATCTTAATTTCACAATAACCCCAATCACACGAGAGGATTTTGTATTTTAAGCACATTGATAAGTTCACATCATTGACTATATTTGAAAATGGAAAATAATAGTGTATGCCAGCATGATTGTGCGCCCTCATGCACCATTTATGTCAAGATTCAAGATAAAATTAAACGTTCATAATCACATGCTTTGAAACGGTTGGGAGGTATGTACCATGTAAAATGTGAGTAGTTCGTAAACATGTCATGAAAACTGTGTGGAATCTTAGAAATTAAGCCATAATGTCAGGTTTATCAAAACCGATCGGGCAAAGTCCGGAGATTTTTCTAGTGACTCCGTCATAAATTGTGTTAGTCCGTCTGTCCTCTCTCTCCCCCCCTCTTCCCCTCTCTCTTTCATTGCTCAGCCGCCCGCTAACCCCCTCTCCCCCCTCTCAGCCTCTCTCTCCCTTCTCTCCTTCTCTGATCCTCTCCTCTTCGTGCGAGCTCTAACCCCTCCTTCTTCCTGTTGTGATTTCAAGGGAGGACGTCCTCACGATCAAGTCGACTGGAGTAGCGCAGCGGATATAAACTATAGGATCTACTAAGGTAATGTGAAGAAGAGAAGAAAAAAATATTTCAAAGTAGAAAGAAACCTAACAAACAATATACTGTGGTTCCACCGATCAAACGGACCGTGTGTACGTCCATAGGAGAAGGGGGAGAAACTTTATTAAAACTTTGGGGGTACAATAAGAATTACTTACGCCTCACGCTGAGAAGATTATAAGCCTTTGATGGTCGCCAAGAATAGGAACCCTTGTGGTTAAGCTTCTCTCATAAATCTCTCACCGAAATGAATTTCACCCTTAGGAATTATAAATTTATTAGATTCTCTTGGAATACATTGAAGGCCACCCCCTAAGGGGTTATTTATAAAACATAAAACTCTCCAGTCCTAAACAAACTCTATCAATCAGACTAAATAAAACTTTAATCCAATTCGGATTCAAAACAGATGCAGAAAAGGAAAACTGTCAGATCCAACAACAATCTCCCCTTTGATTTGAGTACGTCCAACTTCGAGAATAGCCACCATATTCCATGTGCTCGTATCACGCACAATTGAACAAACTTGACTTCATCTCCATCTCATCCCTCTTCTCCATAGCCCCTACTGGCCCAAAGGCCCATCACTCTAGTTTTGATCATGATTAACTCATATAGTTATAGTACTAATGATCTTGTGTTTATATAGTTTCAGTTTTTTTGTCAAGATCTTAGTCGGTGTTTAGCTTCAACAAAAGATTCGAAATCAAGTTTTGAAGTTAGTACGTATTGATTCAAGAGCTCGCACATTAAGACCGCATTAGTACTTAAGAGGAGTCTAGCTCATTGGATTACGGTTTGGACCAAGTCAAGATCGAGAAGAAGATTTTCAAGAGAAGGTTTTCAAGACTTGGGTTTAGTTTTGTAAGTGTTAAGATTTTATTTTAGACAAAATGTAAATGATAGATTAGCTTCGAATTGCTCAAGCTCATACACACACACACAAAATTTATATGTATTTTCATAAAATAGTTTTAATTTTAGAAAATACTGTTTTGATTTTTGAGCTTCAAAAGTATACATCCTTATGTTTCATGATTAGATTTCATCAAAATAAGTTTATATAGTTTATATGTGTTTTGGATTTCATCCATGCGCGTTGTTGGTTCAAATGCTTAGAAAAACTTATTTGATGTTTTATATCATGTGTTTGAGTTTTGTATTTATCAAAACTTATTTTTAGAGCTTATTGTCAAAAATATAGATATTTCATCTTATATGTATATTGGATCATATCCATACACACTAAGCTTCAAAAGTATTTAAAATATCTTGTTTTTGTATTTGAAGAAGTTTTAGAAAAATCGTTTTTCAAATTGAAGATTATTTTTGAAAAATACAGATTTTTGTTTAAGGCAAAATTTCTATATCACGAAAAAAGTTTAAAAAATTTGTAATATGTGTTGATTTTTTATCACACATATTTGTACTTCAAAGTATTTCAATGAACTTATTTTTATAGATTTTAAGTGATTTTATGAGATTATATAGGAGTTTAATAGACCAAGATTTTATACCCAAAATTTCTGACTGGCCTTCTAACGGTCAACCGGGCGGTCGATCGATGTGCACAGAAACGTACACGGGCCTTTGGTTTGAGGGCCGGTCGACTGTCCAGAGAGCTTTGCTCTCTGGATCTTGCCTCGGCCGATCGGGCGGTCGGCCGACAGGTCAAATGCAGGGTGCGGTCGACCAGGCAATAGACCGGCAACACCAACGGTCAAAAATATGACCGTTGGTCGGTCGACCGACAGGTCATTCTGACTGCAGATTTGACCATAACGGCTAGTTGTTGATCCATGGGATTCCCTTAGTCACTTTTAGACAAGATTTTGAAGAGGGTTTTAGAGTCAGTTTTTCCTACCTCTCTTAGAGTTTTTCTCCACTGTTTTTGGGTTAAAACCTCCATATCAAAAGGAGAGTTTTCAAGAGTGTTTTTAAAAAGAGATTTCTTGAGTTTTCCATCACAATTCTATCTTGTTTTTCTCACATAAACTTGAGTTTTCCATTGCTATATCAATCCTTTAGGGATTTTTGTTGTGAGAGTGTTTGTGATGATCAAAGTGTAGAGATCATCAAGTGTTCATCTTTTTATCTGATTAGGCGAACTTGTGGGTTCGTGTTGTGACAAGTTCTTGTTAGTGCTCGATGTAGAGGTACGGCCTCGGCAAGCTAGTGTGCTTGAGTGTGTTGTTCTTACGGGAACAAGTAAGGGACTTGTGAGTCCAAGAGTTCTAATGTGAACTCGTTGCAAGTGTTGCAGCACCAAATGATCTTGCGGGATCATTATAGTGGAAATCCTTCATAGTGTTGAAGGCAAGGACGTAGAGTAAGGTGCTCAAACCTCGAAATAATTCTCCCGTGTTTGCGGTTGCTCATCTCTCTCTCTCTCTCTCTCACTGTTGACACTTAAAAAGACAAGATTCCTATTGGTCTGAACAAATGTCTAACTTGTTGACATTTACAAAAGACAAGTGGCAGACGAGCTGAAGACCAGTTTTCACCCACCTCCAAGGGACAAGGAAGCAGCTTGGACTCCACTGATCCAGCAAGCAGAACAGTGAGCCCGGGACGTTTCTAAACAGACCTCAGCAGGTCTAAGATGCTAGCATTTAGCATTACATTAGCCCAAGGAGATAGCCTCGATTGAGAGGCTAGCATCATCCAACTTCGCCAGGAAGCTAATTGACAGCTTCGCCGAAAAGCCTCTTTTCGGATTTCGCCAAGGATTGCCTTTAGCTCCGCTATGAGCTTCAAAGCGCGCAGCTCCGCTATTGATCTACTACGGTCAACCTTTGACCAATTAAATCTCCTGATGAGATTGGATTCAAACAAATCAAATCCAATCAGGATTCAAATATGGCAGGTGATTGCCGCTATCTCTTGACTCTCTTGAAACGAGTAAGAGGATCAAGGAGAATCTCCCAACAATATGGAAAGGATCAAAACAGATCAACCGACCTGCCAAATCTAGCTCATTCAGAAGTCATCTTAGCCTCGCAGCAAGGCTACTTTCTAAATTCAAACAGATTCGGTTCAATCTGTTTCCATATCTTCAAAGGGGATCGATCAATCGAGAGAGATCGATTGGATCGGGAGAGACTTCCAAAAAAAAAAAGAGGACTCCACAAGCAGAGGCTTCTTTACAACGCACCGTGCGTTCTCGAATTCAGAGACTCTTTAGAGAAATACTTCTCTCTTCAGGGTGGCGATACCCTAATAACCCCCTTTTCCTCAAGGAATCTTCGGAACCAGGCGAGAAGGAATTCCTCACAGAAGGCGGTCTTTTGAGAAGTAGCAAGAGGGTTCTACCAACCCTCTATTCTCTGATTCCCGAAACCAGGCGAGAAGGGAATCTCATCGCTCGCATCGTCAAAGGGACAAAGTGGTCGCGCGCTGACCAGACTCCTATCGGCACACTTCTCCAGAATCTCTGAGGAGATCTACTTGTAATCTTTTTAAGAATACTTGTAATTTAGCTCCTCAAACTTTTTTTTGTAAGTTTTCCCCTTTGCAAACATGATGGAAAACAAGATGGCGACTCCGCTGGGGAAGATATTCTCCTCTGCCGAGAATCAAGTGTCGCAATGCGACGATCAGACCTTCGGGTCTATCTCTGAATTCAACAAAGTCGGTGCAGCCAGAGCTTCTCTGGCTAAATCTTCAAGGAAAGTCTCTGCGGAGACTGAAAAGGTTCCCTGCAAACCTGCTGCGGTGCTCTGGCGCAACAAGGAAGCATGCCCGCAGACCGAGCCCTGCACTCTTGAGAACTTGGTCATCCAGATCGACCAAGGAAGATTTGAAGAAGTCCTCTCTGGGGGTGACCTGACGCTTCGAGCACGGAAGCACAGGAAGGTCTTCACGACCAAGGTTTCAAATCAGAAACCAGAGGCAGAATTCTGCCAACACCCCACAGCCCCGCGTGTGGCTATTCAGGTTCCTCGTGAACCTAAGCATCTTCCGTCAAGGCGGATATGGAAGCCGAAGCAGAAGTCTCCAACCGAGGTTTCCGGTGTAGTCACGCCGAAACTGCGCCTCTCCCGCGAAGAAAAGGGTAAGATGCCTATCTACCCTAACGATGCTGCCAATCATGAAGTCCCGACGGCGATCATAACCGTCGCTCAAATCAAAGGCAGCAAAGCCTTCTGACAGCCTCGCTTTCACAAGCGAGGCACCATACCAAAGCATACTCATTAGATCCATGGCCGCGAGGCTAAGGTCAAAGAGTCATCTAAGGCTAATCCCCTTCGCGGCGGAATAGCGGATAAAGCACCTCGGCGTGCTCCGCTCTCTAGTTCATCAAGCACTAAGTTCGCACCTGCTGGCGAATCTAGATCTGAAGCACTATTCAGTGCTAATCCCTTTTGCAGGGATAAGAAGAATGGAGTATCGTCTCATGTACACTCCGAAAAAGCTTCTCTGCGAAGTTATCCAGGCTCTGTTGAGCCTGACCTACGAGAATTCCTGGTAAGCAAGCGGAAGCCGGAGCCCCTCCGAACTACTTTCCCCTGTTGTCAAAGAGGATGCCGACTTGTGACAATCCATTCAACCCGCTGCCGGCTACATCCAACCATGGCTGTATCTCCGCACCAGCAATCGGTGTTTGATCGGTTGTCCGCACATGTTCCTACGAGGCATCGCGGAAGGGGCGCCTCACCAGATCCAATCTCCGCCTCCGTCAATATGACCGGAAGAGGCCGAGAGCGACGCAAGGGGAGTCGGACATCTGATGGTCCCCCTTACAGTTCTCCAGATCCAGATTATAATCCAGGCCTAGGCGAGGTCTCGGTACAAGAAGAAGGTGTTTTCCGAAACACCAGATCCAGGGTGGCAATACCCTACAATTACGAGCAACCTTCTTCCTCGACGGCCCTGATCCCACCATCACCCGGGCAGTCACCTCAATCTTCAGACGAAGAAAAGGAAGACAGCGGGTATGCCTCGTCAGCGATGGTCAGTTCAGTGCGAACCGACAAAGCATCGGTCAACATGGCCGATAACGCTAACGATGACCTTCGTCGGCGTTTGGAAGCTCAAGAGCAAACCTCCAGGACCCAGCAGGAAGCCCTGGACAATATTCAACAGATGCTTGCCCAACTCCTCAGCAATCGGGGCGGCAATGATACCGGAAGCCACCACGATGAGGAGGAACACTTTAGCAATGATCCGAAATCCAAGGGAGGTTCTTCCCCAGATGCTGAAGTCCTTAAGGGCCTCCAGGCTCAGATTGCATCCCTAGCTTAGAGGGATGAATTAAAGAAGGTGGGGACAGTCCGTCCTTATCCACTAGAGTGGGATTCGGTGCCATACCCACCAAAGTTCAAACCGCCAACGTTGCATACGTATGATGGTAAGAGCTCGCCCAATCAGCACACCTACTATTTCCGGTCTCAGACTGGTAATGTCATAAGCAACGACGCCATCATGGCTAGGCTGTTTATTGGCACTCTAAAGGGCGTGGCATTCGACTGGTTCCGAAGCCTCCCTCCAGGCTCTATCAATTCCTGGCTCGACCTGGAAACTCGGTTCCTCTCTCGCTTCTATGAGGACGACACTGAAGTGACCATGGACAAGCTCCTCTCTACCGTACAGAAAAGGGCGAACCCGTCCGCGACTACATTGAGCGGTTCAGAAACTTATCCTTGATGTGTCCAGCAGGGATGCCGTTACCCATGCTCTTACAGACATGCAGGCACAACTTCTTGGATCAAGTAGAAGTTCGCATGGGGGCTGTCAAAGCCCACACTTGGAAGGAATTAGTCGAACAAGCTGAGATAGCTGAGAAGTCGGCTAAAAAGTTCGAGCCATCCGCCCCCAGAGGCAAATGGGGTACGAACAGCAAAGGACGCGGCGACCCGCCTCAGTCTTCCCAAGCTAAGGGGAAAGAGATTATGTCCGTAGAGTTATCCGGAGACGTGCAGTCGAAGGCTAAGAAGAACGGTTTCAACAATCAGGACCCAAGTTCCCTCCAAAACAATACTCCTTCAAAGATGATCAGGTGGTTACAATATTCCATCTGCTCCACAAAGGGAACAAGCTGAAGCTGCCGGATGCTCGACGTCCTGATGAGATAGGGCGCACAAACGACCCCAAATACTGCCTCTATCATAGGATGATCCACCATCATACTGACAAGTGTTATGTCCTCAAGGACAAGATACAAGCCCTGATTGACGCCGGCGTCCTCACACTGAAGACGGAGCAGAAGAAAGTCACTGCCAATATGGTGACTCTCGAGTTCGGCAGCACCCAAAAGGTCACGGTGCCTGATGGGACTTATCCAGCCCCCACACCGCGGTTGGAAGTCAAGCATCCTCCAGCCATGACTCAACACAACAAGGGTCTCGTCCCTTTGACATTGGAGACGGGGGAAGTCATGTGGATACACCCGGATCTCATCCAAGATATTCAACAGGGTTCAAGGCAACCCAACTCAAAAGGCAAGTCCTGCAATGTCATCTCTGTCCTGCCAGATGATGGTAATCTTACTTCGGCTTCCCTCAGCGATTCAGAAGAAGAGAAGCATGCCTGTACAGCGCAGGCAGATGCGCCTCAACAGACGGGCACCCGGTCTGGGAAGTCGTACCTGAGACAGTATGAGAAGCTTGCTGACGAGACACAACAACAAACGACGTCAGCTCCAACGCCTGCATCCACTCCAGTCCCGACCAAAGGGAGAGAGAAGCCTAAAGAGGTACGGTTCGACAATGTGTTGAAGAAACCGTCAGGCCAAGGCTTGATACGCCCTTTCGCTTCGATATACTGGCCCACTTGGCCAATATCCCAGCTCGTATCACAATACACGAGCTCCTGCGTCTCTCCAAAGAGACACGAGAAGCGCTCAGAGATGCTTTGGCCAACTCAGAGACTCTTCTGACATGCATACCAGAGGTCTCTAATCATGACGCCCAGTCTTCTTGCTCAGAATGCCATCATGTACAATCGAAGGTGCCTGCTATTACCTTCACGGCGGAAGATATGCTTCTCAAAGATAACAAGCATGATCGACCTCTGTACTACACCGGATATATCGGTTCAAGATGCATTGAAAGGGTACAAGTCGATCCGGGGTCGGCACTCAGCATCATCCCCAACGGCTTCTCTATTTCCTCGGCATACCACTGTACAGGTTGTCCGCAACCACTACTACAATATATGGTTTTAACGCCGGGAGCAGCCATCCACTTGGGAAGATTCGGCTCCGTTGCAGAATCGGAAGCCTCAAGTCAGAGGTAACGTGTTATGTCATTGACGCTGACACGTCATATAACCTGCTGCTAGGACGGCCATGGATCCATGCCAACTGGATCGTCCTTTCTACCCTCCACCAGTGCTTCAAATATGTGGAGGATGATACGACAGTACGAACTGTCTTTGCCGAAAGGCAACCCTTTAAAGGCGTGACAAATTACTTCACCGACGCTCTCCTGTATCAAGAGGCCGATGGAACGCATGAGGAGCCATTGCCAGATGACAGTGAAAGTGGCAATGAAGCGGATTCAGAGTCCGAGGCGGGCATGCCGGCCATTCTGACTGGCGAACCAATTACAGCATGTCTCACTGACCCCAAATGTAATACTCCTTCTGAGGAAGAAGGTGAATGGGTAATTAATGACAATATTTCTTTTGATTATCCTGTGAGTATGCGGTCGATCAAATCCATTATGGATGGCTCTCTGCACATGCCCATACATGAGCCAAGTGCGGCCAATACATCTATGGAGGTCATAGAAGGGGCTACGCTGGTGATCCCTCCTTCCAAACAAGGTCAGTCGCCGATAATCTTCGGTAGAGCTCAGCCACGGAAACCTACAACTGCAGACTCAAGCTCAGAGTCAGATGCTCCGCAGTTCTTCCATTATGCGCGGCCAGCCCGCCACATTATGAAGAAGATGGGATATAACTTGAAGCAGGGAGGCGGCCTAAACGTTGGAAAAGGGAGGCGCAGTCTAATGCGTAATTTTGTCCCGAAAGGGAAGCCTGCAAATTACTATGATAGTACACACAGGGGGTTGGGTTACGTCACGCCCACATCATCAGTAACAGTTCAGGTCAAAGACGACGGACCAATTCCATCACAGTCGGCTTCATCCTCCGACTGGGACTCCGATATCAGCATAGAAGAAATGTTCAAAGGCCTCGCCGCGAATATGACTTCAAGCTGTCAATTGGAACCTGTGGAAGCTGCCAATGATGAACCATGGGCCCAGCAGTTAAGCCTCCAATGGGAAAAACGGTTCGAACTGCGTGAGCCGCCTACTGAAGACAAGGTGATGCAGGTCAATCTGGGAAGTCAAGATCATCCCAAACCCATCTTTATAAGTGAAAGCCTATCACTTATAGAAAAGGAAGAATTGATAATGCTCGTAAAAGAGTATATAGATGTCTTCGCCTGGAGCTACGAAGACATGCCTGGACTTGATCCACAAGTCGCTATGCACCGACTAAACATCAAGCCCGACGTTAAGCCAGTCAAGCAGCAACGTCGGTTCCGCCCAAACATCATGGAGGCTATTGAAGCCGAAGTTCATAAGCTCATTGCTTGTGGCTTCATCCGGGAGGAACAACATCCAGATTGGGTGGCTAACATAGTCCCCGTCCTCAAGAAGAATGGGAAAATACGGATCTGCATCGACTACCGTGATCTCAATACGGCCTGTCCCAAAGATGAGTTCCCACTGCCCATCACCGACGTCATGATTGACAACACATGCGGGTTCGAAAGGATGTCTTTCATGGACGGCTTTTCAGGGTACAACCAGATTAAGATGTATCCCGACGATGAGAAGCATACTTCGTTCCGAACACCATTGGGGTATACTGCTACACCGTAATGCCCTTCGGACTGAAGAACGCCGGAGCAACCTATCAGCGGGCAATGAGTATGATCTTTCGCGATCATCTCCGAAAAACGGTGGAGTGCTATGTTGACGACATCGCCTTCAAAAGCCGCAACAAGAATGAACATCTTCGCGACCTGAGAACGATGTTCGACATAATGCGGGCTCATCAACTGAAAATGAACCCGACAAAATCCTTCTTGGGAGTGTCAAGCGGCAAATTCCTTGGGTTTATTGTCACATCAAAAGGAATTCATCTTGACCCAGACAAGGTCAAAGCTATTCAGAGCATGCCTCCGCCAAGGAACCTCAAAGAGCTTAGAGGCTTGCAAGGCAGGCTGGCCTATATCAGAAGATTCATCGCAAATCTCTCAGGCCGCTGTCAGCCGTTCACCCGGCTCATGCAAAAGGTGCTTCCTTCGTATGGGATCAAGCTTGTCAGGAAGCTTATGAAGACATCAAGAGGTACCTCACAAAGCCTCCAGTCTTAGTGGCCCCTACATCAGGAAAGCCATTCTTGCTTTATGTAAAAGCTCTGGATTATTCCCTCGGCGCCCTCCTCGCTCAAAAGGACGACAATGGCCATGAGCAAGCCATTTATTACCTGAGCAGAACTCTCATAGGAGCGGAATCTCGCTACAACCCTATTGAGAAAGAGTGTTTAGCTCTCGTCTTCGCTGTCCAGAAGACACGACATTATCTGGTTGGCCAAACCATACATGTCATCTCCAGGGTGAACCCTTTACGTCTTCTCATGACGAAGCCAGGGTCGTTGAACTCAGGATTGGCTAAATGGGCACTGCTATTGTCCCAATATGACATGACCTTTACCCCTCAAAAGGCGGTTAAAGGTCAAGCCCTTGCAGAGTTCTTGGCTGCGCATCCAGTTCCGGAACATTCAAAGCTTCACGAAGACATCCCTGATGAGGTCTTCGAATCTAATGCAACCTCAGTGAGGAAGTGTGGCAGATGTTCTTCGACGGAGCATCACGGATGGGCCCCAAAGGCAAGATTATTGCCGGAGTGGGGGTTGTGTTCATCTCCCCACAGGATCATATCCTTCCCAGGGCATTCTCCTTGACAGAGTCATGCTCTAACAATGTAGCAGAATACAATGCCCTGCTCATTGGTCTCCAGCTCGCCCATGGAATGGGGGTACGCTACCTTGAAGCTTATGGCGATTCAAAGCTGATCATTAGCCAGGTAAAAGGCGGATATGAAGTCCGCCATGAGGACTTGGTGCCTTACTATCATACAGCCATCGAACTGGCTAGCCTATTTGAAGGCTTCTACATCCGGCATGTGTCTCGATCTCAGAACACCAAGGCGGATGCTCTCGCTGCATTAGCGACAACGCTAGCCTTGCCAGCCGACACCGAGTATCACCTCACAGTCGCAACCCGACATCTTGTATGCTCTAAGCATATGCTGAAAATCCAAGAGGTCCATAATGTCTCTGCAGACCTCGAGCCGAGGGATTGGCGCTTCCCTCTCATTGACTATGCTCTGCACGGATTGCTCCCTGACGATCCTAAAGAAGCGGCGTCCATCAGACGAAGGTCCCCCCGTTTCTATTACGATCCTACCTTGAAGACACTTTACCGTCGTTCATATGACGGTGTCCTCCTCCGTTGTCTCTCTCATTCAGAGGCACAGGAAGTGCTTAAAGAAGCACATGACGACATTTGTGGAGCCCACCAGCCGGGTCCGAAGCTTAAAGACAGGCTACATCGGCTTGGGTACTATTGGCCAACTATGATAACCGACGCCATCCAATATGCGCGAAGGTGCAAGGCATGTCAGATTCACGCTGACTTTATACACCAGCCTTCGGAGTTGCTCCACCCTACTGCTGCTTCATGGCCATTTGAAGCGTGGGGAATTGATGTCGTAGGGCCAATCAGCCCCTCTTCGGCAAGAGGTCACCGGTTTATCCTAGCAATAACCGATTACTTCTCAAAGTGGGCAGAGGCCATACCGTTGGCCGAAGTCAAAACCTCCAATCTGGTTAGCTTCATCAAACACCATGTCATCCATCGATTTGGTGTCCCCAGGCGGATCATCCACGACAATGGTCCTCAATTCATAAGCCAAGGATTCTATCGGTTCTGCGATAAATACCGAATTCAGAATATGGCTTCAACAGCTTACAATCCTGCCGCCAATGGTTTAGCAGAAGCATTCAACAAGACAATCATCAAGCTGCTCAAGAAGTTTGTCTCCTCGAACAAGCGAGATTGGGACGAAAAGCTCGGTGAATGCCTTTGGGCTTACCGGACTACGGTTCGGACACCGACAGGCAATACGCCTTTCTCCCTGGTATATGGGTGCGAAGCGGTCTTCCCATTGGAAATCCAGGTGCCATCATTGCGAGTAGCCCTGACTACTAAAATGACATCAGAAGACAATGATCGCCTGCTCTTCAAGAGCTCGAAGCCCTGGACGAGAAGCGGCTGCAAGCTCAGCAACACATCGAGCTATATCAGGCTCGGATGTCAAAAGCCTTCAATAAGAAGGTTAAGCAAAGAACCTTCCAGAAAGGAGATCTGGTCTTAGCCGTCAGACGACCGATGATTATGACGCACAAGACCAAAGGCAAATTTCAGCCTAAATGGGAAGGACCGTTTGTGATAGAGACAGTCTATTCAAACGGAGCATACCGCCTTATGACTGCAGAAGGCGACCTACTCATGATGCAGATCAATGGCAAATTCTTAAAGAAGTACTATCCTTAATCAAGGATCTTGCTCTCGATCAAGTTAACATTACACCTCTGATCGAGATCCGCGCGTCCGGAATGCGCACAAAGAGAGCCTCTCTCTTTCTCCAAGCATATCAAATCTGTTGGTAGCTGGGGGTTTGCTTAAAATCCCAAGGAACCTGCTCCCACTTGATTCCCTCTCCAGAATCACTTACCAATTCTCATCCATAGAATGGTAAGACCACATATTCCGCTGTTACGTTAACATTAAACCTATGACAACAGTCCCCTCATTTCTCCTCATGAGAGCGAGACCTCCAAAGTCACTTACCAATTCTCATCCATAGAATGGTAGGACCACACATATTCCGCTGTTACGTTAACATTAAACCTATGACAGTGATTTCCTCGTTTCTCCCCGAGAAGACGAGACCTTTTCCAAATCCAATCCGACTTTTGAACTTGGTGGCTTCTCAACCAGTTATGTCATTACGACCTCTGAACTGGCAGATAGCCGAGTTTCATCTGTCATTGAGCTTAGTGGCGTCTTAATCGGTTATGTCATTGCGACCTCTGAACCAGTAGACAGCTAAGTCTCAACCTTGAGTCCTGTTGACATTTACAAAAGACAGGTCTCGATACTTGTTGACATTTACAAAAGACGAGTATCACCTATTTTGAGCTTGGTGGCTTCTCAACCAGTTACGTCATTGCAACCTCTGAACTGGCAGAAAGCCAAGCCCCTATCATTGAGCTTGGTGGCGTCTCAATTGGTTATGTCATTGCGACCTCTGAACCAGCAGACAGCTAAGTCTCAATCTCGAGCCCTGTTGACATTTACAAAAGACAGGCCTCATACTTGCTGACATTTACAAAAGGCAAGTATCTTCACTCCAGCCCCGCAATGGGCTAACCTCGAGACTGGCGACATCTCAATTGGTTATGTCATTGCGACCTCTGAACCAACAGACAGTCATGTCTCATTATCCAAACAGCAGAAGTCAAAAGGAAAATTTTCTATTAAAGCCAAAAAGATGGGATACATGGAGGAGCATATACAATGGCCTACAGGCGTATATAGTAAGATCGAATCCGATCCCCGAGCGAAGCTAGCCTCGTTCTCCTGTCATCAGCAGCCTGGGCCAGCGCCTGTGATCTCAGCTCAGCCTCATCGAAGTCCACCGCCTGAGCCAGACGAGCCTCGACCTCCGCCAAAGTCGCCCTCTGTGACGACTCCTGCCGCGCCAGTTCCTCACTCCGAGCCCTGAGCTGCTCAAGCCGCGCAGTCTCTTCATGACGCATCTGTGTAGCTTTGGATAAGAGGAGATTTGCCTTCCGGATCATCTCTTCGGCCCTCTTAACCTTATCTTCGGCATCAAGAAGAGCACTGGTGGAAGCGTCAATTGCACTCCCAACCTCTACTTGCTCTGTCTCCAAGGACTTCAAGTCAGAGGAGATAGCCTCAGCAGCCTCTTGAGCGGCGAGCTGAGCCTCGCGCCTTTGGGCAACAAGAGGTGTGAGCCGTTCATCAGCCAGAGACGCTGCGTCTGAACGATAGAGACGGCGCCATTCCTCCACGTCCTTCTCAAGGTCATCTACCAGGAGTTCCAGAGCAGTAGCTTGATGGTACCCATCAAAATCTCGAATGCAATCAATACCTCGGGAGAGGACCACCTTCAGCTTCGAAAATGGCACAGGCGAGCCTTTCAAGACTAGACCGATAGTCTGCTCCAAATTGTTATAGAAGCTATCGACCAGATTACCTATGAAGTCATTCTCAGCTTCATCAATCTTTGGTAGAGGGACAACCTCGGAGCAGTCTACCAGCCCGGCCGACATCACCGCAGAAGAAGAAGCGGGAACATCGACAGCAGCAGGACAAGCCAAGGACGATCTCGGCGGGGTCCTCATCGAAATTAATACACCAGCCACCGCAAGGGAAGGGCTGGCAACTACCTCTGGAGCAACAGGCTCATCCACCTGAGTTGGGGAGGCAGGGCTGGTGATCACCCTCAACTCCATACTCGCCGGCATCTCACTCGGGAGTGAAAGCATCTGTGGGACTGTCGTCTCCACAACCCCCGACCTCTCAGTTGTCATGGGCTGATAAGAGGGGAGGTCGCCATACAGCGCGTCCAACACAGCAGCATCCGCCGCGGTCGAAGCACTCGACTCGCCCTCTAACCTCTTAGGAGAACCCTCCGCTTCCTTCGAAGCTGATGCACCTTGGGGACGAATACCTGCAACAAAACCAAGGTCAAAAAGGAGACGCAGCAAACAGGCGAAGACCAAGAGATAGTAGTCATACCGAAGGCCGATGTCACCTCGTCAGCCGCATCGGAATCCAAGGGTCCCATCGGAAAGTTCTTACCAGACTCGACGTAAATAGCCGGCCCGCTCTCGCCCGCCGAGTCCCCTGCAGACCACTCAACAGAGCTTGATTCCACAGAACTTTCTTTGGAGGTCCCAACACCCGAAGGAACGACATCAGCCGCGCCACTCTCAGACTCTTGCGAGTGAGCGGAAGAGCTAGCTGCAGCCCTATAAGTGAACAGGGGATCGTAGTGTCCCCTTGCTCTCCAACTGCCTCAGCTCCTGCAACAAAAAGCAAATGATGAGTTATTTAAAGTGCGCTGAAGGCATATTAGATGGGGCCAATCTTACCAGTAGTCGGTTCAGCAACCGACGGCTCGGCCACTAATGGAGCAGCAGAAGGAAGCGCAGTAGAGGGTTCGCCCTCTACCACAATTGTAGGAGCATGGCGACGGGGCTTCTTCGCCAACGACTTCCTACGGGATCCACTCCCACGTTTCCTCTTGAAGTGGACATCAGAATCCTCTTCTTCCACTTCTTCCACATGTCGTGGGGGAGCTGTCCCCACCACGCCGGAGCCGGCTTCACAGGTGTCAGCTTCACGGACATCAGCTCCTGTCCCTACCTCAAAGCGAGGGCTCCCTGCATCAGAAGCCTCGCTATCATCCACAGCGATGAACTCCTCTATGCCAGGGACACGGACTCGTTTACCCTCCTTCTTCTCAGAAGCCTTCTGCCTCATCCGATGAGCAATCAATCTCACACCCGAACTATTGGCATTGAATCCAGGAGGCGTGGAATTCGAAGCCGCATACCATTGGCAGAAGCACAAGGTCGTCCGAAGGCCGGGATCTCTCAACGGCGTGCGTAGTCGCGCCCCAGTGCCATCTGCAGTAAAGAACCGCCAGGCACGAGCCCCATCAATGAGGCTCCCCATGAAATTCAAGTCCGGATTTGGGTTGCCCACGTACAGCTGGTCATACCCGAATTGGCGGGCAAACCGGCTCGGAACGTAGGGTTCCAGGTAGCAGGTGTCCCCACTCCTGAACAGCAAATGCGAGGGCCGGATGCTGACCAGCCACTCGAAAACACCTCGACTCATGGGAGAGTCACCCGATTCCGCATCATGGAATTCCTCATTGAACCCCGCATCCCGCATGCGAGCAAAACAGCGGAACAGGCTGTAAGCGTCATAACGGCGTACTAACTTACGGGCCTCAGCCACGTAGATCTTCTGCCATGAACAGCCCTCGAAGCGGCGGAGAAGTGCCGTTCGAACACCCTGCGGAGGATCCGCCCCAGCTCCAATCAAAGCCGGGCAGTGCAAGGCGAACCACGCCATCAAGTAGGTATACGGTAAACCTACCCTAGGATTGGGTCCGTCACAGGGCAGGACGACACCCTTTCCTCTCCTCGACACCGATGGTCTGCAGAAAGCCTCCGTTAGCGCACGAAGGCCCCTCTGGATACAGCACACCATAGCCGGGAGAAGACCCAGACGGTGGCCATGGACCAAGCGCACAGCCGGCAGCAAGACATTCGGGTGGACAATGTCACCCGAGGAAGACGGCACCACACATTTCTTTAACCAGATGGTTAAGAAACCGGCCAGCAGCGCCTTCCGAGACATAGGCCGACGAGCCTGGTGGTGAAAGCTCCGAAGGACATCACCTTCCTCAAAAGGACCATCATCTTCAGTCACGATGATGTCCTTTTCGGCATGCGCCTCCATCCGGGCCAAGATGTCCCCTTCAGCAACTCCGCAATGAGCAGCTTCAGGCGCACTCTTCATGGCAGGGAATAGATAGTTCCCCCAACTCTTTAAGCTCTTCGAGCTACTCTTGCCACCAGTGTGGATGCTGGAACAAATGTGCAAGTGGCACATCAATTCCCGGTAAGTCTCAAACAAAGCAGGCTCCTGCTTCTCCAGCAGAGCCAACTCCGCTTCACAGGGAAAGTACTCTTCGTACGGAAGAGACCCAAAAGGTAAGGCAGAGATTTCCCACATCTCATGCAGAGCCATGCCCAATTCACCAACTGGGGTGAAGAAGGTCCCCGAGGCAGGGCAGTATAACTCAAGGATGGCGTAGAAGCACGCCACCTTCATATCAATGCCGTAGCAGGTCGCCCTGACGGCCTCATGGAGGTTTAACTTCTCCAAGTCCTTCCCGAAATTAGCAAGGACATAGTTGGTCAACTCCGCCCACCATGTCTTGGGAGGATGAACCCAACCAGGGGTCCTGAAGTCAGTAGCGGGGTAATTCCCGCCAACTGCGCAGAATTGGGCGCCAAAAGTCTGCGCCACAGCCGGATTCTCTCCCACTGGAAGTTCTCGCGATACCTTCCCAGGGTACAGCCCCATTATGCCGCGAGGAGGGCCCGCCCCTGAATAGCCGGACTGATATGACAATCTCCCGACATGGACAGATTCAGCACTTCGGCTCACACTCCACGCCATCTTCCGAACCTGAGTCACAGCCGCGAAGGAGGACAAAGGGAAGTGTCGCTTAGTGGACGGAAGATAAGATTTCTCGCCATCCAACTGAAAAATCCACTGCCCTTCACCAGCCTGCAACTGGCGATCGGAATCAGGCGCAGCATCCCCGAACATGAAGTCAGCTTTCTGTAAGTCTGACGGTCGACATCCTCAAGCGGAGCAGTGGTTAAGATACTCCGCATGGTCTGCGGATGACCGCCTTGGATGAGCGTATCCCGGACAAGGGAGCTCCGCTCACTGAATAAAGAAGCCTCTCCATGGAACTGCAGGCTGAGGCTACCACCTGCTCGCCTGGATAACCCGAATAGACTGTTCGGGATACCGGAGGCGTAATGCACTGCAAAAAAAAAAAAGAGCTATGATTAGTTCATCAATCAAGTGGATATGAAAATACAAAAATTCACTAAGGCATAGCCTCGCTCAGTGAGAAAAGCCAGCAAGGCGATAGCTTCGATGAAGCTTGATCTCGTGGACGAAACTGCATCTTCACAGGAAGAAATCCGAAGCACCAACTTCGCTTAAGCAGGAAGTGGTATAGCCCTGAGGGCTGATGTCATCAAAAGGGCATTATGGTCAAAAGTCATTATAACTGAGAGGACTTATTCAAGCCCTTTTCCTCAAACAGTACGGAGATGGCCCAAGTTATGGCTTCGTGCGAAAGCCCAAAGAAGAACTGTTCAGTTCTTAACTCCCTGGTACAAGGAAAATAGGGAGGAGAACGAATTCTCTAATGAGGACAGATCATGCCTGATCGTCCTAATGGCCGAGTATCGGCTCCAAAGGATGGAGACCACTCTCTAATCAGATCGGAAAGTTCCTTACCAGCGATCGGTCGCTCGATGACCGGAGGAGGAGGGCCCTCCGCTGCAGAAGTCGCTGCTTCCTTACCCGCTCGTCTTTTGGGCGCCATTAAGAACTGCAAAAGTTCTCAAAGTACTCTGAAGCAAAGGAGGAAGAAGGAGAGGAAAAGACAGAAATTTCTCTGAAAAAGGAGATCTTTTCCATGTTCAGCCCGATCGGGCTTTTATAGGCCAATCAGCGCCTAAATCGAGGCCTCGAAAAAAGGGCACATGCCACCGTTTCGAATTAATTCGAAACAGTGCCCGAAGCGCCTGAGGCGCTTTCCCAAAGAGCGATGGTTCAACCCCACTAAAGGGTTAACTCCGCACAGGAGCAAAGTGCGGACTTCGCACAATCCTTCAAGGACTTCGCCAGGAAGCTTACCTTAGCCCTCTAAAAAGGTGCTATGTCCTTAGCTCCGCACACAGTTTAGCCCAGCTATGGCCAAACTCTCAGTGAAAGCAAGCAAAAAATCAGATGATCGGAAGATGAACTTTCATTGATTTAACAGGAAGGGTACATTGATATTACATCAAAGCTGTGTTTTATACAATACATCCAGTTGCCCAACAGGATCATTTGAGGCATACAAGCGGTTTTATCTGCTTTCAAACCAAATCAACGGGACAGGAAAGGCCTTCCTCCGGCACAAGGCCGTAACCCTTCGCATATGAACAGATGGTGCCACAGGGACACGGTCAATTTTCTCCACAAAATGGCAGATCATGCCAGGCCATTTTTGTTGAAGCCTGGCAACAAAAACCTATCGCCGCCAACACGATAGATCACGTATAATGGGAATCGGCAGTGATACCAGTGATCTAACGAGCGCGATACTCGCTTTCCCGAAGAGGATCGCTCCCAAAGGCCACCAAAGTTGAAAGTCGGCAATGGTGCCGGCGATCTCACAGGCGACGCCCACTATCTTGAAGCGGATCATCTCCGGTAAAAGCGGCAGCCAGCCTCACCTCAGAACGAATCATCACGGATAAGAGGCTGCCAACAGCCTCTGGGACGCGCGCCGCTGCCCCGAATTGTTCCTCCTGCTTAAAAGTAAAGCTTCAACCGGGGAAGCATAAGGCAATTTTATGGCTTCTTCCATCAAGTCACCAGACTGGCAAGCATAGCTCGCTGCAAGGCAAATCAGAACAGATTAGCAATTAAGCACAGGAAGAGGTACAAAAGAGCTAAGTCAGGTTCTTTGGGTCAAAGCAATCCAATTTCAGTCAAAGCAGAGGATAAGCCTCGCCTGCACGGCAACCAATGGGCTGGCTCAGCAAACGCCAAGTCCTAGCCCCGCCTATATGGCAAATTCAGACTGATCTTGTGAGATACAGTCTCAACATTCACCAATATGGCAAGACCGGCTCAACTCTTGAAGAGACCAAGTCCAAGTCCTGCCTGCGTAGCGGACTTAACATGTGGTGAACAAATCAAGATGATAGCTTCACAGAAAGCTATGATGAGATCCTTCTCTGCAGCAGCCAATTGCAAGATGGAGGACAAGGGAAGCCAGCCAATCCCTAAAGCAGCAAATCAAGGGAGATGAGTTCCCTAAAAGCGGTGAAGTCTCTGAATGATCAAGACTTACCGGTTCTTGGCCGGATAAGAACCAGAATGGGCTTTCTCACTAATTCAGAGATCTGAGTATATCTCTCAACAAGAGAAGAGAAAACAAGCAGGCCATTTCTCTTCAGAGGACCTCAAGTGTCCTATTTATAGGCCCCATGGCCTGAGCACTCTCACTTCAAGCGTGGAAGCTCGAGTGCATTCAAGGCATTTATTGCGCCTTGATGGAAGGGACGGTTTTCCCTTGGAACCGTGCAAAGGGAGAAAACGTCTCCCTCATAAAAGGCACTTATAGCGCCTTGAAAAAGGGAAACATCCTCCTTTGGTAAGGTGCGACCGGAGAATATCTCCCTCGAACGGCGCGAAAGGAGAAATGATCCTCCTCGTAAATCAGCCCTTGGCAGTTGGCCTCGGAAAAGCAAGAAGAGTTCCAAAGCGAACCTATTTCTGGAAGCCCAGATGCGGAGCTACCCGCACGCAAACGCGAAGCGACTCGCGGATCTGCACGATTCTTCGGCGAATCTATCCCAAAGCAGGATTGGAAGCGAAGCTGAACTCAACCATCATGGCGATATTCATACTCCACACCACCATCACAGCAGTTCAAAGTATTTCGTAGTCTGAGCCATTACAGACTTTCGAAAACTTTGAAGGGGGTCTTGTTGACACTTAAAAAACAAGATTCCTATTGGTCTGAACAAATGTCTAACTTGTTGACATTTACAAAAGACAAGTGGCAGACGAGCTGAAGACCAGTTTTCACCCACCTCCAAGGGACAAGGAAGCAGCTTGGACTCCACTGATCCAGCAAGCAGAACAGTGAGCCCGGGACGTTTCTAAACAGACCTCAGCAGGTCTAAGATGCTAGCATTTAGCATTACATTAGCCCAAGGAGATAGCCTCGATTGAGAGGCTAGCATCATCCAACTTCGCCAGGAAGCTAATTGACAGCTTCGCCGAAAAGCCTCTTTTCGGATTTCGCCAAGGATTGCCTTTAGCTCCGCTATGAGCTTCAAAGCGCGCAGCTCCGCTATTGATCTACTACGGTCAACCTTTGACCAATCAAATTTCCTGATGAGATTGGATTCAAACAAATCAAATCCAATCAGGATTCAAATATGGCAGGTGATTGCCGCTATCTCTTGACTCTCTTGAAACGAGTAAGAGGATCAAGGAGAATCTCCCAACAATATGGAAAGGATCAAAACAGATCAACCGACCTGCCAAATCTAGCTCCGCAGAAGTCATCTTAGCCTCGCAGCAAGGCTACTTTCTAAATTCAAACAGATTCGGTTCAATCTGTTTCCATATCTTCAAAGGGGATCGATCAATCGAGAGAGATCGATTGGATCGGGAGAGACTTCCAAAAAAAAAAAAAAGAGGACTCCACAAGCAGAGGCTTCTTTACAACGCACCGTGCGTTCTCGAATTCAGAGACTCTTTAGAGAAATACTTCTCTCTTCAGGGTGGCGATACCCTAACACCCCCTTTTCCTCAAGGAATCTCCGGAACCAGGCGAGAAGGAATTCCTCACAGAAGGCGGTCTTTTGAGAAGTAGCAAGAGGGTTCTACCAACCCTCTATTCTCTGATTCCCGAAACCAGGCGAGAAGGGAATCTCATCGCTCGCATCGTCAAAGGGACAAAGTGGTCGTGCGCTAACCAGACTCCTATCGGCACACTTCTCCAGAATCTCTGAGGAGATCTACTTGTAATCTTTTTAAGAATACTTGTAATTTAGCTCCTCAAACTTTTTTTTGTAAGTTTTCCCCTTTGCAAACATGATGGAAAACACTCACTTGTGTTATATATCGTGCATGCTTATATTGTTTATCTCTTTATATGCGTATTGATATATGCTTGAGAGTATTTGCTCACACTTGTATACAACCAAGAGAGCTATAGTAGCACCTCAACTCTTAATTTAAAGGAATCTTGAGGAGATAGTTCAGAACCCTTCACTGAAAATTCGGCTACACTCTTGTGTTATACTTTGTGTGTTAGCTTAATAGTTTTAGTTTGCATAAATATTTTTTAATTCCGCATCATTTGCATTAGATTAGTTAGTATACCTATTCATCCCCCCCTCTAGGTATATTTTAACCCCTAATGAGGTTTACAACTTGATTATCGAATAATTTCAGGCCTAACCTGAATTTTATTACCCAACGATCTCCTTGATCTACACAAGATATATAAGAATTTTTTTCAACACAGGGTTAACGACCTGGACTATCTTATTGCATGCCTAATCCCAATCTCTCTTCGGGATACAACTGAATATCCGAGCTCTGATTCAATTCGTAAGGACTTGGGGCACCATCCCAAAAAACTAGCATCTAGGTAGAGTAACCCAAATCCTTATATACCCAAGATCATCCCCTTTGTCTAGCTAATGTGAGACTATTTGTTTGCACAAATCTCAAAAAATCCCCCTCAAACAAAGAGTCCGGGCATGCACCTGTTTTTCGCTACGCTGTACTGCACTGTGGCTTTCCGCTGCACCTGCGCTCTTTTTGCTGCACTGCACTGCACTGTGTTTTTCATTGCACCTGTGCCTCAAGCTGCGCTCGGGCCTGCTCCTTTTGCACTCTTAATTATCTTCCACACATGACTAAGTTTGGAGTATGGATCTGATACCAATTGTTGTGATTTCAGGGAGGACGCCCCCACGATCAAGTTGACTGGAGCAGTGCAACGAAAATAAACCACATGATCTATAATAACAACGTGAATAAGAGAAGAAGAAAATATTGCAAAGTAGATAGAAAACCAACGAACAATATAACGTGGTTTCAATGATCAAACAGATCGTGTGTACGTCCACGAGAGAAGGGTGAGAAACTTTATTAAAACTTTATAAAGTATAATAAGAATTACTTACATCTCATGCTGAGAAGATTACAAGCCCCTGATGGTCACCAAGAACAACAAACCCTTGTGACTAAGCTTCTCTCACGAATCTCTTACTGAGATGAATTTCACTCTTAGGAATTATAAATTAATTGGATTCTCTTGAAATATATTGAAGGTCACCCTTAAGAGATTATTTCTAAAATATATAACTCTCCTAGCCCTAAACAAACTCCATCAATCAGAATAAAAGAAACTTAAATCCAATTCGGACTCAAAACAGATTCAGAAAAGAAAACTACTAAATCCGACATTAATCAATCTTCACGACGTATTCACGTCCTAATCCTAACACTTCCTTCTTCCTCCTTCTCCTCTTTAGACCCCCACCCTCTTCCCCTCTCCTCTCCTCTTCCTCTCAAGCCGCCATCAGTCGGTTCCCCACTGACGACGGCAGGAAACTAGTAAATTTCAGACAGATGACTGAGATTCAATAAACAATTCTAAATTCTTTATAAACGATTCGAAATTCTTTAAATGTTGCGATGGCCTGGGCCTTATTGGGCCAAAGATCCGGGGTAAATGAGTCAATTCTGGGCCGATGCTTTCAGGGCCGATCCACGACAGCCATCATCCCGTGCAGCGCAAAGCCCGCTCCATTTCCCCAAACCCCCCGCCGCCCACTCTCTGTCTCAAATCTCAATGCGACCCTCAAATTTTCGTTTCCCCATTTTGTTTCCTCCTACACGAACACACTGGCTCTCTGTATATGAATCCCGACGAATCGCTCGACGTTTGGGACGAGGGCTTCCTCAGCGCCGCCCTCCAATTCGCCGATGAAGTCGAAGCCTCCAGAAACGCCACGCAAAAACCTAACCCTCCCACTCCCGCTCCCGATCCCATTCCAGATCCACAGCCCCCTCCCCTCCCCCATCCGCCCCCGCGCTCCGCTCCGAATGCCGCCGCCGGAGGAGCACGAGGAGGCGGCGATGGGGATGACGTCAGCTCCTTCGCCGAAGGGTATTCGCCGCCTCGGGAGCTCTCACAGAGGGTTCCGGAGTCTAGCATCGTCCCTTACGGGAGCCAGGCTGTGAGGGCACCGCTTCCCAGGAATGGCGGCTACGGGGGACGAGGAGGCGCCAAGAGCAAGAGGGATAGAGAGATGGAGAGGTTAAAGGTGGGGGCTTTTGATTGTCTTGCGCGAGTTTTAGTCTTTTTTGGTTATAAAGATTCAATATTTTCTGTCTAACTCTTCTTCTTCTTTTTTTTTTATCTTTTTTGGTACCGCAGAGTGATTTGGAGCGAGCCTCTAAGGAGCTTAGGATCAAGGTAAGCTCGATACTGCTACATTTTGATTCTTTTTTCTCATACGTTCCCAAGGAAAGGTTTCATAATGAATGACATTTGCTTCAAGTATGTAGAAGAAATTGAATGAAGCTAGATTGGATTTGTTGATTTGCTGTGTGATTATTAGGTGCAGATATGTAACATTATGGTCAAAACATTTTGAATCTCATCGTAAAGGTGATCTTGCTGTTACTATACATGCAAAGTTAAGAACACCTCATCTGAATGTTTGAGAAAAGGCATTCATGTAGTTTGTCAAAAAAGAAAATAGAAAAAAGAAAAAGAAAAAAGAAAAAGAAGATTGATAATTTATCATAAATTGTTCAATAGGATTTTCGAAAAAGTAAATGATAAAAGAAAGCCAATTGGTCAGAAAATGAGAAGTAGGTAAGAAGACTGATAGAATGACAAAATTTCTTATGTTTTGTGAAGAAGAAAAAGACCACCGCTAGTTGACAAAGGTTATACAACTGAGCCACGCTTGTGAATTTCCTTGATACAATTAAATATAATTAAAATTTACAGTAACTATTGGTGTTTCTTCAAAATTAGCCAGTGAAGGACTTCAATTCACTGATTGGTAACATTTTCACTAATTACATGATATAATTTTTTGCTTTGCTTACGAATACATGCTTGTTCTATCGAGGGTGACATTTCAGTGTTCTTGAGTAGTCAGTTAAGCAGCAGGCTTGTTGATATGAATGATGTTGCTTTTTCAGGAACGTGAATGTAAGGACCTTCGGAAGGATAGAGATAAGAAAGCTGAACAGCTTAAAGATGCCCATGTCTATATTGACCATAAAGATGCTGAGATCCAAAGATTAAAAAGCACAACTTTGTAAGTGGAACTCCTTTTTCCTTCTAAATGCTCATAGATTTTGATTTTAATAACATTCACATGATCAAGGAATAGTATTCCTTCTAACTTCTAAGAATCAACTACCATATATATATATATAATATATATATATATATATATATATTATATATATATATAATGAGATTATGAGATACAGTAATAGTGAACTGTGTTGTGTTATATTTTTGTCATCATCTAGAGTTGATATAAGTCTATGTAATATAAGAAACCTAACCTAATGATGCACTTCTCTACTTGTCTGCAATCCTACAATTGGCTATCTATATAATATTGGAGTTGTACTTGTTTTGCTAAAAAATTGCATCTGAGTTTCAATGTTCTTAAATTTGGGACTGGCAAGATGAAACTTTAAATTTATTGTTGATTCATATAAAACCCATGATCCTGTTTTATATATTTGAGATACTAACTTGCCAGTTCCGGACTAATCAAATACATATTGTTTATATGTCTTGATAACTGTAAAGATCATTTGATACTTGAGAGCTAGTCATATTGTTCTTACTTCTTTAATATGTTTAAAGAATTTAGTTTTTCTTTTACACTAATTCACGGAATCACAATATGAATCACATATTAGTTTGGGGATGCCATGCCTTAATAATCTTTGGTGCACATGGTTTTTCACGATTTCCTTGTATTGGTTCATTATCATAGGAGCTGGCATTGATGTCTATCTCCTTTATCAGTGCTGTGAGTAATTTCTTAAGAAATTAATTCACGCACCAAATGTGTGGAGATGGGTCAAATAAATCTCAGAAAAGCCAATGCAAACACAAAGAATTACGTGAAAACTGAAATGGGAGAAACTACACACACAGAGAGAGAAATTTCACTATAATAATGGTGATTACAATGGTGTTCTCTGATGTGTTTAGATTTTTGAGTTTAATTGATCCTCCTTTGTGTTGGAAGGGGTCTACTATGTATACATGTAGTGTCTGTTGGGTAAGGCTGCCGAGTTCAGCTCCGTTCAAACACTTAACCACTTATCACGAAGGCGGTTTAGAGGTGAACATCCGGCTTTGAATTAAATTGGGCAAGAGTCCATCTTTTTCTGCTAGTTTGCGTCCAATTTTTGATGCGGTTGATCTGTTCCTGAGCCGGAACTACTGAGTTCAAATGGAGATTTGGCTTATAGATAGGGATACTGGTAATAGTCATCTCTTCCTTCTAACCACCTGAACTGCTTGAAGTTTGAATTGAAAGGAGACCACCGGTCAGATGTTCTGGAAGTGGTCACGTGTCGCGCGTCTGCTTGGTGCTGAATGGACACGTGGCATGATCTCGAGGAGGTCAGAAACTGACCACTACATATGCCCCTTCTGCTTCCTTCTCTTTGGAGGAGGCCGGGACTCTCCCTCGGGGCTATGGGTTCCTGGGGACTTTGATAGAGAGGGGAGCAGATAGAGAAGGGAACTCTAGGCCTGGAATCAGGTTGCTTGCGGTCGCTTCGGTTTTGTCTTGTAGTGACGCCTGTTTTTAAATATCGGCCGAGTTGGTTGAGATATCGTCCGATATTTCCTTTTTTACCTCTTGCCGATACGATATGGGAAAATCGTTCGTCATATCGTTTGCAGCAAGAAACGGCAGATATTTGAAATATCGGCCGATAAATCACCTGATCTCGGCCGATAAATCGTCCGATATGAAATAACTTATTTATTGCACGACTGCGTGCAGATGTACATTATTTTTTATTATCTTTGCATGCATATTACATCTTTTTTATTAGGTAGATGATTTCTATGATATTAAACCAACTTTTAGTTATCAATATTTCATTATATATAGTATCCGATATGAATGACCGATATGCGCGCGTATCCCCGATATCTCCCCCGATATCTGATATCCGGTATGAAAAACTCCATTCGATAGGATCCCGATATCTGATATTTAGAACCTTGTAGTGGCGTGCGTGGCTCTAGAGCCTTAAATGTGCGCCCCATCCATTGTAGCGCTGATCAATTTACTGTTACTTTTGTGGGGCGTGGTGCTCGAGATGGGTACGGTGTATCTGAGGCGACGATGTTGATCTGATCCATCGTAATGCATGTAGGATCCTGATCAAGCCCTGAGGCTTTGAGCATTTTTTCTCAAATCCCTGCTTCTTTCTTGCCTTCTTTTGATCCTCTGGTTCTCAGATCTCAACAGTTTTTTCTCATTTCTATTGCAATTAAGAAGGGAGAGAAATACGGAACGATCGGCGGTGCGGGCAAAGGGAAGGTCACGACGGAGAAGGGAAAGAGAGCTTCCCATCGTACCAGGATCGGGATGGATTTCGATCCAAAAATCTCCATGCTCCATAATCAGGAGGAAATGGATAAATATCTGGTGAGCTATGACTTTTGCTTGAATTCGGGATAAAAATCGAGTTTTGCCCCCATGATGTTGACGTTTCTTTGGCCCCTTAATGATAGTGTATATATGCATCCCCAGGTCCTGGCACTGGGATTGAAGCTGTCGATGATGAGTTCGTCCACAGCGTTCTGACTTTCTACTAGGTCGCCTCTTCTTAGTTTTCGGCTGTGGCTTGACATACAGTACTAGGGAGGCCCTTTGCGCTTTATGTATTCCCGAGGCGTGTCAGCTGAAGTCTTCAGCACAGCGTATGCGCTAAGAAGGACCACTCAGGGCGCACGCTACTTTGTCTCCCCGAGCAGGGTTGAAAAAATTATTGTCAATATGGTTGATAACGACCATAGCATGCGAGGTATCGTAGTTCAGGTGACCGGTCCATGGGAAGTCGAATCAGAGGACGAGTGTAGGGCCAACCCGGTTGTCTGGAACTTGGGCTCCTGCCCTGGTGGAGGAGCCTTGTCCACTGCTGATATCGAGGCGAAGTTGCGGAAGGTGACAACCATCGACTACAAGTGCTGTAATTGGAGTTAGTTGCTGGACCCAAACAAACCTTCAGTGACCCCAGTCATCTTGAGGGTGCCTACTTCGGGTAAGAACTAACCTGCTCCCGAATCGGAGGAACCTGTTCGGGAGGAAAGCCACCCTGCATCCGAACCGGGGGAGCCTGCTCGGGAGGTGAGCCAACCAATTGTCGATTTTGGAAAGTCAAAGGTCCCAGGAAGGATGGTTCCCATCAAGAAGAAGAGGGCTCTCGCTCAGTCTTCGCGTCTTCCGCGCCCTGGGGTAAATTCTTGATTTCTTCGGTTTTCTGTTTGGGGAGTTGTTTCTCGACACTTGTTTTTTTTTTGCAGAAGAAGTGTCAGCTTTAGTTTAACGAGTCTGATGATGAGGGGATGATGGACTTGCTCAAAGCCGCGACCGCTCTTCCGCCCACAGTTGCGGAGCAGTCCTCGGTGGCTAAGGAAGCTCGGGCTGAGTCCTCCGACCGCATGAATGGTGTTAGGGGGGCTTCGCCCGTTATCGAGGCTACTGAAGAGGTTGCAGACGTGCCCCTAGAGATGTCGGCGGAGCCTTCTACTACTGAGCTGCTCCCCGAGGGTGGTATTGAGGCAGCGACACCCTCTACACTGGATGATGCTGAGCTTGAGTCCCTGTACGGGCTTTACAGGGTAGACACCGCCGAACATCCTCAGGCTGCAGATGGTGCGAGGGTTTGCCGATGGTATTTGCTCCTCCGAGCTTGCTGCACAGTCCCAAGAACTGTCTTCAGGGTGGACCGTTGCAAGTCCTGAAGTAGGATTGTTTCTCTAGCGGGAAGATGTTGAGGTGGCTCTCGAGCATGGTAACTTCCTCAGAGGGCTTGAGGAACTTAAGGCCTTGTCTTTGAAGGAGCGGAGGCGACATATGGAGAATGAGGTTTTCAGGGTAACGCGATGACTTCGTCTTGAGTTAATTGTTTGTGTGCCGTCTAACTTTGGCTTTCATTTCAAAATGCCGTCCTCGTCTCGGAGTTGCTGCATGACCATCGGGATGCTTTGAAGGCGAAGGAGGGTGATGTTGCTGATTTGCGCTGGGGATGGAGGAGCTAAGCACTGCAGAGAAGGCGGCGATTGAGGAGATTGTTGTCTCAAAGTAGACTTGGACCACGAAGTGGTGGTTCGTTCAAGTCGGGACAAGGAGCTGGCGCAACTTAGGGAGGAGCTAGATAAGAGGGGTTGGAGATGCTGAAAGGGGACTCCGAGCTGTAATAAAAAGAGTCTGCACTGCAGATGACTCAACAAGAGCTTGGGAAGATGCGTCAGCGTGCCGAGGGGGCTGAAACTACCTTGAGGTCGGAGCGGGACGCTTTCGAGGAGGCAGAGGAATGCCTCGAGGATGACTTGCGTCGGACGCTGATCGCCCAAGATGAGGCGGAAGTGCGTGAATAGGAGGCGATAGCTCACTGTCAATGGGCGTTGAAGGTTTTCAAGTTTAAGAAATATAAAAGGGGTACGAAGACAGGAAACGAGGTGCGTCCCCGAGGTACACGCTTGAAATTGGAGCCTTCGGGATTCAAGGCTAGGAACCTCCTGAGAGCAGTACTGACCCTGCTACAGTGGCTGAGATATTTCCGAGCGCTTCATCCAGCAATGTTGTACCTATGATAATGAGCTCTCCGCCAACTGCTTCCTCTACTGGGTGTGTAGCTCCGGCCGCTCCTGAGGAAGCTGCGCTTCCGGATCCTGCTTCTGAGGCGTCTCACAAAGGTAAAGTGTGTGTTTTGAGAGTTTGTCTTGTCGATTTTTCTTCTGCTGTTTGTAAAACTCAAATGTAATCTTTTTAAACGAAAATAATTGAGTTATCCGCTATCATCCCTTTTTTTTTGAATGTCTCGCTTACGTTGTGTTTCAAGGCCACTGTGGATGCCAGCCTGGTGGACCCTTCTTATTTAGCTTTCAACTCGGCAGTCTCAGTAGGCTGGGAGGGTTACGACCAGGGAGAGTCTTTTTGGAGCTGTTGATGTCCCCTGCTTGTATGAACTCTGATGTGGCTAGCTCTTCCGGAGCGAAGCTCTTCGGGGGAGGATGACGGTTTTGATCTCGAGATTTAAGATGCGTGGGTAGAGATAGATCTGGACGATGAGCCAGGATCGTTACTAGACTCCTTGAATGCCTGACGAGAGAAGGTCGCCGCGGGTTCGTTCTAGGGAATTCCTGGACTTTCTCGCCATGTGGAGCTCAGCTTTCTCGATCACACTTACCTTCTAGTTGGATCGCGAGCTCATCTCCCACAATGTGACAGTGGAGGATCTCAAATCTCAAAGGAAGGATGAGAATGTTCCAGAAAGGGCACGAGCTGCTCGAGGTGAGTGCTAAGTTAAGGGAGGAGAAGTTAGATCTTGAAATGAGGCTCCTGAGCAGGCTTGAGGAGCTGCAGAAGGCGTGGGAGGAAGTGTCTCATCTTCAGGGGAAGGTTGTTTCGACCCAGTCAGATGTCTCTTCTCTTCAGGAGCAGATCGATAAGGATCGTGGGGGAGAAGCTGGTGCTCAAGTATGAAGTCCGTGTGTTAAAAAATAACTTGACAAATCGGGATAAGGATGTGGAGTTGAGGGCCGAGGATTCTCGTCAGTCGGATCGTTATGACGAGCTTCAGAAGGCTCATGAGGCACTACATGAAGAGACATAGAAGCTGCGTTCTCCTCGATCATAATCCTTGTTCGGGTGGTCAAGTGGAGGGCTCTGGAGGATGGCACGGGGGTATGAACCGTGATCTCGAGGGGCTTGGCTTTCGACCTAGTGGCTCGGGTAACCAGTCTGGGAGACCGACCGATCATGCTGGGAGCTCTGGCGGTTGGCGCGGTAGCCTCGTGGATGGTCAAAGGACCGAGGCAGTTTTCGCAGGCTGAGCTAAATAGCTTGCCCTTTTTTTGTAAGAACTGATGTAATAAGGAGATATGTCCTCCATTTTCTTTGTATATCTGAATCGCTGCTCTTGGCGCTTCTGCGTGATGTCTTTAGATCCTTTGTTTACTTTGTTGGTGTGTTTTGCTCGGGATGCTGATTTGATTTTGAAACGCTTGAAGTGGCTTGGCATGTGGTTCACGAGTGGGGTTCGTTCCCCGTGGCAATGCCTGCGAATCCTTCTCGTTCGGGGGTGGCTTCAGATTTGAGGTTATGTTGTTCTAACGTCCATCTTCCAGAAGATTGTTTGAAGAGTCGTCGTCAGGGTAAAAACCTGTATAGGTTGTTGACTCACTTGAGTGACCCTAAAGGTGAAAACTTGTTTAGGCTGACTCCAAGCAGTTATAGTGAACGAATCCCCGTCTTTCACGGGACGCATCGAGGGATAGCCGCATGGACTGTTTTTCCTTGTAACCGTCATGGTGGAAACTGTATAGGCTGTTGACTCACTCGGTGACCATCACGGTGAAATCCTGTCTAGGCTGACTTCGAGCAGTCATAGTGGGCGAGTCTCCGTTTTTCAGGGGGGTTCTTCGAGGGGTTGCTGTCAAGGTGAAAATCTGCATAGGCCGCGGATCTGCTCGGGTGGGCCATCAGGGTGATCCCATTATAGGCTTACTCTGAGGGATCAATGTGGGCGAGCCTCCATCTTTTAAGAGACTGCCCGAGAGATCGCTGTCAAGGTGAAAACCTGTATAGGCTGTTGGCTTGCTCGAGTGGCCCTTAAGGTGAAAACTTGTTTAGACCGACTCTGAGGAGTCATAGTGGGCGAGTCTCCATTTTTCAGGGGGCTTCCCGAAGGGGTTGCCTTCAAGGTGAAAACCTGTATAGGCCGTGGATCTTCTCGGGTGGCCATAAGGTAGATCTCATTATAGGCTAACTCTGAGGGATTGACGTGAGCGAGCATCCATCTTTCAGGAGACTCCCCGAGAGTTCGCCGTCAAGGTCTTCGTATAGACTATTGACTCACTCGAGTGGCCTTCATTGTGAAAACTTGTTTAGGCTGACTCCGAACAGTCGTAGTGGGCGAGTCCCCATCTTTCAAAGGGCTCCTTGAGGGGTTGCCATCAAAGTGAAAACCTGTATAAGCCGTGGATCTGCTCAGGTGGCCATCAAGATAGATCTCATTATAGGCTGACTTCGAAGGATCGACGTGTGTGAGCCTCCATTTTTCAGGAGACTCGCCGAAAGATCGCCGTCAGAGTGAAGACCTGTATAGGCTGTTGACTCACACTAGTGGCCCTCAGGGTGAAAATCTGTTTAGTTTGACTCCGAGCAGTCGTAGTGGGTGAGTCCTTGTATTTCAGGAGGCTCCCCGAGAAGTTGCCGTTAAGGTGAAAACCTGTATAGGCCGTGGATCTGCTCGGGTGGTCATCAGGGTTGATCTCATTATAGGGGCTGACTCCGAGGGATCGACGTGGGAGAGCCTTCATCTTTCAGGAGACTCCCTGAGAGATTGCTGTCAGGGTGAAGATCTTTATAGGCTGTTGACTCACTTGAGTGGCCCTCAAGGTGAAAACCTGTTTAGGCTAACTCCGAGCAGTCGTAGTGGGCGAGTCCCGGTCTTTCAGGGGGCACCTTGAGGGGTTGCTGTCAGGGTGAGAACCTGTATAGGCCGTGGATCTGCTCGGGTGGTCATCAGGGTAGATCCTACTATAGGATGATTCCGAGGGATCGACGTGGGCGAGCCTCCATTTTTCAGGAGACTTCCTGAGAGATTGCCGTCAGGGTGAAGACCGTATAGCGATCGAGTGTGCTTGTCGTACCAGCAGAAGGTATTGAACATCAAAGTAAGAGAGTTTGCATAAATATTTATTGGGTATTACATGGTTTGACACGCAGTTTAGTTTCCGGTGAGAAGAGCTCCGTTCCAGTTGGGGGTCTTCTTGTCCCGAATGGTGCCGATGGGCTAGTGCTTTAGTTGATGGTCTTGACTGGGGCCTCTCTGGCCTCTGGATCTTCTTTCGAGTTGAGGATGAACTCATCCAGATGTCCACGTTAAACTAGAACCTTGAGATGTCGTTTGAGGGCCCATCATAAGGTGGCGTGTCCCTGACTACCGTGAAAGGAACAATTTCCTGCTTCCAGGGAATATGTGTCGTGCTTGGCTGTCTTAGGAAGTTTCACCGATGGCTGATGTTTGATGATGTGAAGGATCTGGTTAATCGGCAGCTTCAAGGGGGGTGAAGACGGAGGCATCCTCGGTCTTCGCCGCTGTCGGGGAAGCATTCTCCTTGTGAGTTGTGGCGTGATGTCTCTTTGCACGCTTCCGCGAGCTATCAACTTGAAGGCTCTCGGGGTCCCCATGCGGAGAGGTTATTTTGGAGCGCATTTTATTTAGCTTGAAATGTAGGTCAGTCGGAGTCGCAAGATGTTGATTGACCTCGGGGGAGGGTGTCCACTTGAGTCTCCGCGGGCGCCCAACTCGATGACTCGTGCTTCTCGAAGAACTTTTACTACGTGAGCAACTGATGGTTAGCTTGCTTTACAACCTCTTGCTCGCGTTCTACGGTATCTCGATGGATGGCGACTAGTTTTCATTCGCGGTCGGCTTTTGCCCGTGTTCGTCCAACCGTCATCACACAGTCGATCACTATCTAGACAAGTTGCCCGCGGGAGAGAACCGATTGATCGAATTCGTCAGAAGCGTTTGACATCATGACGGGTGGCGTTCTTGTGCGCCATGATCGTTGTGCGAGGGTATTTTCGTGGAAGGATTAGGGTATTGGATGGGGAGAGATCCTGATTATGGATTCAGAATATATCTTAATGAAATCACCAAATGCTGTGGATAATTTCCTAAAGAATTAATTTGCGCGCCAAATTTGTGGAGACGGGTCAAATAAATCTCAGAAAAATCAGTGCAAATACAAAGAATTCGTGAAAACCCAAATGGGAGAAAATCACAGAGAGAAATTTCACTATAATAATGACGATTACAATAATATTCTCTGGTGTGTGAGGATTTCTGAGCTTAAGTGATCTGCTTTCTCCGCGTTGGATGGGGTCTACTATATATAGGTAATGTCTATTGGATAAGGCTGCAGAGTCCAGCTCCTTTTAAACACTTAACCACTTGTCACAAAGGCGGTTTAGAGCTGAACATTCAGTTTGAATTAATTGGACGAGAGTCCATCTTTATCGGGTAGTCTGCGTCCAGTTGATGTAGTTGATTTGTTACTGAGCTGTAACTGTTGAGTTCAAATAGAGATTTGGCTTATAGATAGGGATACCCGTAACAGATTTCCTTCTAACTACCTGAACTGCTTGAAGTTTGAATTGAATGGGACTCCTGGTCAGAGTTTTGGAAGTGGTCACGTGTCGCACGTCTGCTTGGTGCTGGATGGACACGTGGCATGATCTGGAGGAGGTCAGAAATTGACCACTACAATAAGCCATTATATTCTTTCCCTTTTAGTGATTTTCTTATCGAATAAAAAGAAAATTAGTGAGCCAAATTATAGGTATCTAAGAAAACTAGTCTAGTCACACTGAATGAAAATAAGAGTAAAATTTATTCCGGAAAGCTTTGTACAAAAAGAAATTGGCTATTGCAAATTGCATAGTTGAACCAAATAAGCACTGAAAGGAATATTTTTCTTTGGATATAGAGATTCTATGGTTGAATTTGTTATGTCGATATGGCATTGATATATAGATACGACACACAAACATAAGATGCACATAGTACGGCTTGGGGTGGTTAAGATGTGTCCAATGTTTTAAAATTGCCAGCTGGGTCCAACCACCCAGCTTGCCCCCCTAGTGCCTAGGGCCACCTACCTGAAGTAGCTTGAATGCTAGACTGCTTGAGCACCCGCTTAGGCCACTTTTCAAAACATTGGATGTATCCACAGTAAAACTAGCTGAGAATGCAGTTGAAAATGAGCACTGTGGAGGAAATTTGGAAGTTTATGTTATGAAAATAAAGTATAAGAGAACCTTTTAAATGGTCTTCCTTGGTGCATTCATGCCTGGAATATTTTGATGTGAGAATACGTATGAGAGATGAACTCGTTTCTTGGATTTGGTGACGGTAGGGGATTTAGATTTTTAAAGAATAACTCATTTCAGAGGAATCAGAATAATTGCTTATTTATAGGTATACAGGGGCTCAATCCGAAGTTTACGATAATTTCATGAATTTGCAAGAGATTTGTATTGTGTGCTAGCTTCCAAGAGACTAACTATTATGGAATAGTTATTTTGGTTTTACATTTATCTTTGGCACTAGGACCTTACCAGATGTTTGTCCCTGTGGTTTGTGAGCATATTTTACATATTTTCCTAATCAATTGTTTGAATGTAAATTGACCTTGCAGTCTGTGATTTTTACAAGGGTCTTGAGCTTGCTAAACAGAAGTCTAAAAATTTGAATGATATGGCCCCATGATCAAGTCATCTCCATCAAATTTTAGAATTCATTATTCAGAAGAAATTAGAGATCAAATCATCTTCATGAAATCACAGATCCATAACTGACAGGAATAAAGGCAGAGGAAGGAAGGATGACGGAGCACTTGAAGTCTTGAAATATAGCATCTCTAGGAAAAGAAAATATGATTGGGAGGGAGTTAACTGAGAATTTAAGTTTCAAGACATGACATCCTCATCTCTAAAAGAAAGAAACAAATGGCAGCAACCCCACCCCCACACCCCCTTCCCACCCCACCCCCCACCAAAAAAAAAAAAGAAAAAAAAAAAGCAGCAGCAAAAAGAACCGGCTCTCTTATCCAAATAAGTTTTCTGACTCCCCGTGTAACAACTTCTTTATTTCTGTTCTAACTTCTCCATCTCATTAGAATATTGAGAGACACTCATCCCTAAATTTTGTCGTACCCTTTTTTCCTGTTCTTTTTCCCCCTTATATCACGACCTCCGTTGTCAATTTGGGCTAGTTTCTGCAGTGAAGAATCTGTCATCAAAGAATAGAAGATTGACATGTGGATAGTTGGCCATAAATTTAAAAAGCTTGGTCGATCTTTCTTCAGAACTTTCTCATATCAAAAGTTATTCTTTCTAAGCACTTTACCTTAATCCATTATTTTTATTGTTGTATAATTGCTTAGATAGTTGTTTATCTCTTTTCAGAACTTATCTTCCAATAGCTAATGTTCACGCTGATGGACTGTCTGCGGTATCTGAATTGAAGAACCGGTTTATGATTGATAATGGTAAGGTTCAGTGGTTATAAAAATGGAATAAAACAAATCTTCAAAGCTATAATGTTCAATTAATTTACTGATCTGCTTAATGATGATCTAATGGTTTCTAGGTTTGACCAGCTCGAGTGGAAGAGCTGTTCAGGTATCTCCAAATTCTTGTATACATCCAGAGTGTACATATCTTGTTGTTAAAATTGATAACAGATCAATAATTTAATGTTCTGATATGCACGCAGGAAAATTGTTTTCCTAAAAGTACTTCTCAGTGGAAGCCTAGCAGGACTATGGGAGTCCAAACAGACATTGTTCAGGATGGTGGTC